>CM053609.1:35786607-35820438 GCA_028646535.1 Procyon lotor | reverse complement strand
AATAAATAAATAAAATCCTTTGAAAAAAAAAGTTTGTAAAAAAAATAACGAGACAGTAAAGTGCCCAAATTTTAATTGCATGTATGTTGTTTTTATATAAAATATCTGTGTGGAAATATGGTTGTTAAAATGTTGCAGTTGTTGCATTTCTATGTGTCCTTTCTGTATGATTATTTTTCTACTGAACATATATTTATAAGATGCACACACATACATACTGGGTTTCAGTGAAAAAAGATCAGCTAAGGGACAGGAAAGTACTCTGTGAAGTGAAAGGAAACACAACCCTATTTTCCATATTTTTTGTTACTCCTTGTCAGCTCAGGTCTCCAATTCTTGCTGTCTATTCCAGGTTGCATTGCAGCTATGGTAAATTCTTCTTTAAACATCAAGGGGTCCCCAGCAGGAAAAGAAGCAGACTTGCTTTTACTTAGCCTAAACTGTTGCTCCCAAAGGACAATTTACCGTATCAAGGAACGGTTCCAATCTAAGGTGCTATAAATGAAGAGTTAACATAGCTCATCAGTTCCAAGATGCATTTTCTTCATATCCTAATATTCCGAAATTAGGATGTCTGTTTTTTTTTTTTTTTTAAAGATTTTATTTATTTGACAGAGAGAAACACAGCGAGAGAGGGAGCACAAGCAGAGGGAATGGTAGCGGGAGAAGCAGGCTTCCTGCAGAGCAGGGAGCCCGATGCGGGGCTCGATCCCAGGACCCCGGGATCTGACCTGGGCCGAAGGCAGACGCTTAACGACTGAGCCACCCAGGCGCCCCAGGATGTCTGTTTTTTTAAACAATCTCTACCCCAACATGGGGCTCGAACCCACGACCCCAAGATCAAGGGTCTTGTGCTCCATGGAAGGAGCCAGCCAGGCGTCCCAGGATGTGTCTTTATAATCAGCATCGTGTCACAGCTTAACTGACAGTAGTTTTTATTTTCTGGGGTTTTCTTTAAAGCGGAAATATAAAATAATGATGGCCCTCTTACAACCAGTAGTATCTTTGGGCTTGATGAGTTATGGCACGTGACACTTAGAAGGGGCCAGGGACCGTTCCATGCACTTTACAAATACTCAGTCACTGTGTAATGGCATCAGAGATAGAAAATATTACAAAGATTTACATTATTCTGGAAGCATCGCATCATGTGCATCAGTGTTACTTGAGGAACTGCCTAGTAGTTTTACTGGTGGGTTCATGACTACCCAGTTCTAGAGGCTTCGCTGTGAAAATGTTTGCAAGCAGCAAGGTCATTTCCTCTCTGATTTGGAAAGGCATATTCTGATTTGTATCTCTTTCAACCTAAAAGTTCCTTTAGGGTTAAGACTATTTGAAGCAGGAAGGCCCCTACCACTCCCCGCTCCCAGAGACATCCACCTTGGGGGATTACAGTAAGTTGTGACCTTTATTCACAGACACTATGGTCCAGAGTTTCCTAAATCCAGAGTCGTTTTCAACTGCTTTCGCAACTTTTCTATACCGTTTCTAGGCTTCCGTTGTTGTTTCTCTGAACTGTCCTTTTTAATTTGACGAAATCCTAAGCAATCATCTCCATAAAATCACCAGTTTGGTGTGTTAGCTTTATTTCTTCCATATGTGTTAAAATAATAATGAAGGAGTTCAATTAAAAATACACACTGGAGGGCTTGTCTGTCTTGGTTTCATACATGGGAACCCACTGCCATTGTCCCCTGGGCCCCCTCCCCCTAATGTCAAGTCTAACCGCAGGGCACGTATGTATGTACGCATGTATGTATGTGTGTATGTACATATATTTATTTCAGGTAGGCTCCACACCCAACATGGGGGTTGAACTCATGACGCTGAGTCATACGCTCTACTGACTGGGGTGGGGGTGGGGGGGGCATCCCTAGCTGTAGGGAATTTAAAGGGCTTCTATTCTATTTCCCCGATGTATTGTTCTCTGTTGTGGAAAATCTTGCATGGAAAGACTAGATTCCCTTTTGGATAGCAGGTGAGAGCGCAGGCTCTGTTTTCACACGTAGGAACGACTCTATATTCATGTTCCAAATCCTCTGCACATTTCATCAGGGATCCCAAGACCCCTCCTCTAGTCTTCTCTCCTCAGAAAACCCCCTAAGCCTCACGTGGGACATTTTAGTGGTCCCCAGGAGGGGGGCTTGTCTTGAGGCTAAGCAGGTAGTTTTCTCTTGGGAACCTGCGGTTTATTCTCTCTCTAGGGAAGCGCTATCTAGGCTCTGTTCTTTCCTTCCCCCTCTCAGTCTCTAGGAAATCTAGGACGGTGGCTCTCGTCCCTTGGGAGAATATCCTTCTTCTCACACAACGGCTAATTCTCATTACATACCAGCACTGCTTTGAACTTTTTCTACATGATAATCTATTTGCTCCTCTTCACCTTACCAGGCAGGGAAACTGATGCCCAGAGAAGTGAAGTAACTTGTCCGGCTGTTCCAATCCCGGGCATCTAACCATCATACCTACTGGCTCTCATAATAAGGTTAAGTGGCTGCTGCAAATGGCAATCATTCTGAAGTTCACGGTAATTGCGTGATTGCGTGTTTACTACCCTCCCTGGACTAGCCCCTTTCATCTGCACACCACCACGGAGCAGACACTTTGATAATTGGTATGGAGGCCGCCGTGTGCAAAGCCCAGCCCCCAGGAGCCCACAGAGCAAGCTGTCTGGCTTGCAACAGGGCCCTGCACGAGCCAGAGAGAGCTCGGAGCCGTGGCACTGGAGCACTTGGGAGCACATCTGCTCCCTGCCGAGTCCCTGGCAGGCAGGGCAGTGCCTGGTGCCTGGTTGTGCTCCACCAATACTAGTCCGGGGCATGAGCTCCAGGCCTCTTCAGCTCATCACAGGACGAGGTGCATCTCCCTGCCGCAGCTATCAGTGGGGAACATGGGGGGTCTGGGCCCAGAGTCCGCCCCAAGGAAGGAAGAAGTTTCCAAAGCTTTCCTGTTGCCTCCGGCTTGGGAGAGGAAAAGGAAGAGATGTTGCCCCTAAAAACAACTCTCCTTCTCTTAATTGTCCATTGTCATCCAGCAGGTAAGGGAAACAGGCCATCTTCAACGGGATGAGGACACTTCATGTTACAGCATTAAATGAATCAATGGTAAGAAATCCCCTTATCAGACAAAGGCCAGTTTCATTTCTGCCTCTATTGATATATTTTAATCCAACGACTGACGATGCTCACACTGATGTTAGTCTGTCTTTGCCGCGGAGGCTCGACGGGATTGACAACAGCCCCACGCATTTACCAATTCCTTGAGGGGCCTCCCGGTCAACACTCCTGTTTTCCAGTATAAAGGTTGGGGCATGTGATTCCTCTTACTAACCCAGCCCTCGATTAGAATCAACAGACTGGAGTTCAAGGACAAGCTCTACCTTGGGCAAGGTCCATTTCATGCAATGAATTCTCCACAATTAAGGCAATCTATTCCATACTCTATCCCTAAATGTGATTTAGGGTTCGTGTACCTCTATCGACAGGACTTTCATTAATAGATAAACCAAGAAAATAAAATTGTAGCAGACTGTATGTCCATTATAATTTTTGGTTTACAAATTATAGTTCATGAAGCGATGGTAGCTGTTCAGCAAATTTCTTTAACTGAATCAGAAACCAAAGTCATAAGGCAGGCAGGCCAACTAGAAATACCACCAGTGGTTCTTGTTCTTATCACTGATTGAACTAGAAATAAAATCGGGTAATTGAACAACTTCTTGACACATAAAATGAACTACTGCTCTGTACCAAGGAAGAAAAAAAATCCTAATTTTAGATACTGTTCTATGAAAAAATAAATATGCAAAGACTTGGCAGCAGACTGCAGCAGAACTGATATTAACCTGATTTAAAATAGTCTCCCAGGACTCAGTATCATTTACAGCATCTTTCCGTACTGATTGCAAAACATGCATTATTTATGTCATGCAAAATGGTGGAGGAATGACAACCCAAGATAATCAACCGATTTTAATATTATTTAATTTTGCTGGAAAATGAACCGTTTGGGCATATCTGAATGAGACAATTCAATTAAAAAAAAAGGTCAGCAGGATTCTTTCTTACCTAGATTTTTTTTTTAAACCCCTGTAGAAACACCAAAAGGGAAGAAAGAGTAGGATTTTAAGTGGGGGTGGAAACAGGTTGAGGTATTGATATGCCCTCTCCTACTTAGGGGTGCTATTTCAGGACGTGCTAAGAGAAGGATCGGGAATGGGCTCCGGGTGTCTCAGAGACGGGGCAGCCTCTGTCATGGGTTAGCCATGGGAATACTGAGTCTAGAAGCAGAGATCAGAGGCGAGGGGGTCCCCTGAGGACACAGTCGCTAGCCAATACTGAACAAGAAAGTACAGAGGTGAGAAAAGCCTTCCAGATCTTCTCCTGTATGTGGCACGGGCACATCCTGACCCTTTGCTTGCTTGATCTGCCCTGATCTGTGGAACCCAGGTGCCATGTTCCTCTAAGAGCAAAATGTAGCCATAAGGCTTGGGTCTAGGAGCTTTTTGGGGTGTAAATAGGGCATGTTTACCAGATCCAGAGAGATCTGGGGCTACTGAGAGGCAAACTGATAGGAGAGGAGGGTTCTGTGGGCACATCTCAGGGGTGCGGGGGAAGCCACCAGAGCAGCCACAAATCAGTATTGCCGATCAGTGTCACCAAGGATGGAGAAGGCTCAGAACAGCTCCAGGCGGGAAGGCAAGACACTTGCTCCACCCTATCACTCTTTTTCATCACCTGGCAGAGGACCCAGAACCCACCCTGCCATTTCTTCTCAGGACCCACACCTTGGACTTCAGGAAAGGACCAATGGGGCTGGGCCGAAGGATTGCAGAAGGGGGTGGGGAGAACATTGTGTACACCTGAGAATGCCATTCAAAGTCCCAGAGTAGACAGCAAAGCAGGCGAGGTCTCCTGATGCCCTGTTTCCGGCTCATCTCTCATAAGCCGTGCCTGGCCCGGCTGGCACTGGGCCAACACCAGAGTGTGGCTGTCTACACAGCAAGGAGGAGCAGAGACAGGTCTCACCTTGTATTTATGCGTCCTTTGCCAGCAGAACTTCCAAGGGGCTTACCCCCTACCTGCTGTGTGCCCACCCCCACCACCGCCCAGGTTCAGTAAGCAAGTTATGACCATGAATTTGCAATCAGACCCATTTGGGAGATCAGCACAGCTTCACTCTGAGCTTATCCAGCACCGCCCCCCCCCTTACTTTGTCCTTCCAGGTCTGCAGGAGGCCCCCACCTGCAGACTTTGCTTTCCTCTGACCAGCTAAATCCTGACTAAAGGCTCAACTGTAAACAAATACAGATTTTTAAAACTCCAGAAATTGGAAAGGGAGGTAAAGAAAAGCACAGGAAGAGAGAAAACCCTCTCTCTCTGAGGTGAACAGATTCTAACTGAATAGAGATCTTACCATCCCGACGACTAAAAAAGATTTTTTAATCTTTTTTTAATCTTAGCTTCAAGGCTATTTAGTAAACACAGCATTGCAAGGATGCCAATCTCTAAGCCTTCGTTTCTTTTTCTGTAAAATGGGAATAATAACAGTGATGAGTACTCAGGGCTTTTGTGGCAATTAAATAAGATCATGCAGGAGAGTTCATATCACACTGGCCCGCCGTAAGTGCGAACTTGCCAATACTAGCAAGCTGTCAATAACAGCAAATAAACAGGGACACTGGGAGCCAGGAATCATGCTCTGATCAGATAGTGGATATTTCCAGAAAGAACTGTCCCTGATGGGACACTGTCTCATCAGGATGCTAAGAAGAGAACAGAAGAGACAGGATTCAATAAAGAAATATGGAACTTCTAAAGTTTAGGGATCCTCAAATGATACCTAATCGCACCATATGTGAAATGTTTGAACCCTGAGAACAGGGATCAATGGCAGCAGAGCAGAAAAAAAGACAGTCGCTGCCAGATGACTTTCTTTAAAACAAAGCATATAATGGTGCCCAATACTTAGCAGTGGAACCAGGACTGGAACTCAGGTCTTCTGGTCCCTGCCCAGCACTTTCTTTGCAGCTGAGGCCAGCCCCTCCTGAGCAAACCTGTAGCAAAGGTTTTATCACCCACAGAGCTTCTAGAAAGAACAAATAAATCTAGACATGTAAATATTTTAAATTTCTTGGGCGCCTAGGTGGCCCAGTCAGTTAAGCGTCTACCTTTGGCTCAGGTTGTGAACCTGGGGTCCTGGGATGGAGGGAGCCCCCTATTGGGCTCCCTGCTCAGAGCGAGGAGCCTGCTTCTCCCTCTCCCCTTGCTCCTCCTCCGTCCACGCTCCCCCCATGCTTTCTCTCCCTGTCAAATAAATAAGATCTTTAAACAATTAAATTTCTCAAATAATAAACATTATCATTCGTGAACCCTGACCCTCCGGCAGTTAGACTGTATGAGGGTGCTGGTGTCCATCCAAATATTAAATATATGAAGAGTTTAATTTCTTAGTTTTTACTGTTAAGACAAACAGAAGTTTTAAATGTGCCTTCTGGGGGGGGTTATGTTGCCTGCAAAAGTACACACACCCTACACTTTGGGGATCACTTTCCTGGGACCCCTTGTCTTCCACCCAAGACACAGGCCTCTCTATTTATGGGCGGCGGTGGTGTGGGGGTGGGGGACAAAGTCCTGGCATTGGCTTAAAACTCAGAAGCAAGTGGGAAAAGGCAATTTCCAGAATATGGGGGGAAAGGTCAGTAGAAATTGGAAAGCTATAATCTAATTGGAGATATCTGGCTGTAGAACTTTCTACTTTTGTAGTAACTTTCTGCGGCCCTAATCACTAAAATTGGAAACAAAACACAAGCTAACCATGTCTGATGTGATTATGGGCCAAGGGTGGGTGTTACCAGCTTAAAGCTCCCGACTCCAGACAAAATCCAAGAAATCCCACTGCTCACTGTATTCTGCAAAACGCAATACGGCACTGAAGGGACAACCCCTTCCATCCAGAGGGGGGATCCACAATGTTTAGGGCACATGGAATGGGCACTGGTTTTCTTGAGCCCTTACTATGTATCAAACACTATGTTAGGTGCTTTGTTTACCTTGGTCTCAAAAGAATTGTAGGACCAGGGAGGTAAGAGATGAAAAACCTGGTCAGAGAGAGTCACAGAGTCCAGATCTGTCCTTGGGTTTGGTGGGCTTAGAAACCCACAGCAGCTTCCGTTGAGGCTATTATGGTGGAAGACAAAAGAAGTCGATTCTCCACTCTGGGAAACTCCCCCAAGGTTGACACATCGTCGTCTGACAGCAAGGTGGCCCCCAAAGCTGCCTTGAGGTCCCACATGGCAGGTCGGATGAAGGACAGCCTTGGCGATGGAACAGAGATGGCCTCTCTGCATACAAGGCCATTTCAGGCCCACGGCTAGGACTGGAGCCCAGGGGCCAGAGGGTTGGAGCTACCCTGAGCCACCGTACCACGGCTTCTGCCCCATCTCCCCTCACAGTCCTCCTCACAGACAGCCTCAAAGACAGAACCCCACACCCCGGTCTTCAGTAAGTGCCGGCTTCTCGTTCGACATTCTTTTGGGAAGAGATGATGGCTCAAAGGTGCCTCTTCCCCCAATGAAGACACTCGAATACGTTCAAAATAACCTCACAGAAATTCTCGGTCCGACAAAATAGGCAAGACAGACGTGAACTGCCAACACAGCTCCTGCTAGGGAACTTGTAGCCCCGGGAAGTCAAGCGCAAGTTGTCAACTCTGGTCTCCCCTAGAGATGGACAGGAATGGCAGTCAAAGGGGCTGCGACTCACACCCAAATGATCCCTCAAGCAGTACTGAGAAATCATGTTAGACAAGGAATTAAGACACAGTGAGGGGCACTTGGGTGGCTCAGTCGTTAAGCGTCTGCCTTCGGCCCAGGTCAGATCCCAAGGGCCTGGGATCGAGCCCCGCATCGGGCTCTCTGCTCTGCAGGAAGCCTGCTTCTCCAGTCCCTCTGCTTGTGTTCCCTCTCTCGCTGTGTTTCTCTCTGTCAAATAAATAAAATCTTAAAAAAAAAAAGACACAGTGAGACCTGCTCTCTGTGTTGAGTAGCCCGCCCAGTTATGGAGAAAACATGGCACTCAATTTTGGGGCAGGACAATGAAGAGACAATAAGTATCAACATCACTGCCTCACAACGAGGGCTGTGCTCAAAAACTGCCAGCAGACCACAAGCGGATTTGCGGACACATTTGCATGGTTTCTGGTTGCAAAAATGCTGAGTGAATTCGACCGCACTCTGCTCCCAAGTGTACAAAACTCCCTTTTGACCCAAGTCCCAGACCCAAAATAGGAGGACAAGTAACACCAGCAGTCCTACTGTGCTCTCCCTGACTGTGACTCCTTCTCTTCCCGAGAGTTGGGTCAAAAGCACAGTGTTACCTACTAATCAAACAACCAACACCCAGAGATAACCTGGAAGGGACCACACACCACCCAGGGGTCGCTGGCTTCAAGCAAAACGTTTAGCCATTTGTTTGATGGACTCTGGCTTCAAGATACAGAAGGACCTGCTAGTTTCCCTCCCTCCCTCCCTCCCTCCCTCCCTCCCTCCCTCCTTCCTTCCTTCCTTCCTTCCTTTCACAGAGAGAGATTACAAGGAGGCAGAGAGGCAGGCCCAGAGAGAGAGAGGAGGAAGCAGGCTCCCTGCTGAGCAAAGTAAAAATCACATTGCCCAAAATATGCAATATATCAATAGAGTTTGGGAGTTCACAAAAGAGTAAAGGGAAATGCGATTAATCTAAACCAAAATAACTATTTGTGATTATGAGGATTCTTATTATATTTTTATAAGTAAGATGACACTGAGGGCACCTGGGTGGCCCAGGTGGTTAAGCGCCAGCTCTTTTTTTTTTTTTTTTTTAAGATTTTATTTATTTATTTGACAGAGAGAGAGAGAGATCACAAGTAGGCAGAGAGGCAGGCAGAGGGAGGGGAAAGCAGGCTCCCCACTGAGCAGAGAGCACGATGCGGGGCTTGATCCCAGGACTCTGAGATCATGACTTGAGCCGAAGGCAGAGGCTTTAACCCCTGAGCCACCCAGGCGCCCCTAGTTTCACATTTGTAAGAAAAGCTCATTTTGACTTTTCTTTTTAATTTACTGGTGCAAGAACACAAAGGTTAGGAAAGAGAAATAGCTTGAAATCCTGAGAAAGATAAAAGGAAAATGATTCAAATTAAACATGCGGGAAACATTAAAGAAGAGAAAGACATAAAACAACCCTAGAGATATACTAAATATACAACATAAGAAAAGTTTGTTTGATCATAGAGTAAGCGTGTGAATAAATAACATAAAATACTATAAATGCTCTCCAGGAAAAAAAAAATTAAATATGAAAAAAGTCTCCTTCCGACTTCCATTCTAAGGAATCCACAATTCACAATTCTTTTGCTTGGTACAACTACAGTTCGCACGCTTAACTGGCTATATTCAGCTTTGAAAAACCTATGCCACGTTCTCTAGTTTAAAAAAAAAATGTAAGTGAACCAATCTTTGCCTGCTGGTGGGTAACTTTGGTTCGTTGGGTGGGTTTATTCTGAGTGTCTGTGAATCAAGGCAAGGGTGATTTTATTTTACGTTATTTTTATTTTTTAGTCATTTAAAATTTTTACCCTTCAAAAAAAAAAAAATCGGTGGTGGTTTTAGAGGGCTCAGCTTTGAAGAGTGGTTTGAATATTTTTAAACATACTCAATCGGTGTTCCCCTGGTTTCCACATCAAAACTCTTGTGCTGCCTGTGCTTAAAGGTATTTTTTCGGGAGCACTTTCTGGCTGTGAATGAGTCTGTACACTTTCTGGCTGTCTAGCCTGTTATTATTATTTAAACTGCCACAAAATGCTCTTCAGCGGGCAGGCATGCAAGTCCCATGCGAGTCATGAAATTAAAAGTGTTTTCGGGGAGGAACAAAAGTCAAGTTGGGCACCGGGATGGACAAGCATGCACAAAGCTACCGAAGGGGATGGGAGGCCTAAAACAATGTGTCTTTCCTTTCTATTCTGTTTTGCCCCATTGTGTTTTGAATAGACTGAATCACTGCCCAGCTTTGGGGCCCAGCTTCTGAAAGGCCCCATTGTAAGGGATATGCTTTCCCCCAGCAGAGCTAAGGTTGCTGTAGTAACCTTCACTATGAATTTCCTCAGCAGTGTGATGAAAATCTCAACTGAATTGTGACATTACTATAGTTACAAACAAGACTGCAGAATGAGCCTGGACCTACCCGGTTAGGGGGTCTTTTCTTATCTGAACCTGACCCGTGATCCACTGCCTGAGTCGTCCACATGGCCAAAGAAGGGAGGGAATTTCTAGAAGCCAGAGCTTGAGAAGCGAACCTGGAGGGTATAAGTGAGGGTCTCTCCCGCTGCCGTGCAAGTAGTGGGAAAACGGGAGTTTGCAGACCAAGGCAGGGGCCTCACAGTTCAGGAGCTGCCTCAACTGTAGAGTCAGCTGGGTCAGGAAGGCCGCTTTTCGGTTCCTGAGCAGGGAGGCATGGGTAGCCAAGGTCCACATGCCACAGGCAAAGATAAGTCTGCACTTTGTTTGGAGAAACGGCTCAGCATTCAGTGGTGCCCCTTTTATTCTGCCATGAAAATGAAGCAGAAAGCAATCACCCAGATGTCCCAGATGGCACACGGGTCCAGTGAGCTCTATAGAGGGTTCGCTACGTATCAAGCAACTTCTAAGCTATTTACATGTATTAATGCATTTACCTGTCCCAACAAGCCTACAAAGTCAGCATTATTGTTAATCTCCATTTTAAGGAGGAGAAAGACCAAGCACAACGAAGTCACATCACTTGCCCCAGATCAACACCAGTGAGCAAATATCCTCCTTCCAGAATCTATACTCAAAATCCCTTCTTTATTGAACGTTCCCACATCAGGGCCCTGAGTGTTCAGATCCAGAGCTCTGGGGCTTAGGAGCAAGCCATGGGCCAAGAAGGAACATCGATTCAAGAATCCTCCGTTGACTACTAAAAAGTTGTTGCCATAGACATGCATGGGACTGTGCAGAACAGGAAGCAAACAGGAGAGAAGTAAACCAAGGATAGGAAGCACTTCATCCGTTCGTTCATTCATTCCTTCATTCCAACAGTTATACACCTCCTAGGGGCCAAGCATCGTTCCAGGGGCTGGGGTAACACTTGCAGACGTACAGGCTCCTGCTTTCATCACGCATACTTTCATCGGTGAGGCAGAAAGCAGATAGGCTAGATAGACAGGAAAAATAAAAGCAGCCAAGTGAGGCCAGAAGGCCAAGGCTGAGTACTTGGCACCAGAGACAGGAAACAAGCAGCCAAGATGGAATCCCCATCAGAGGGTGCAGCCCAGGTCACATAGAAAAACTGTCTTCCTTTCAGAGGAAACGGGCCCAAACTCCGGCAGTCAGATCCCCATCCAAAAAGAGAAATAACGCCACCTCTAATCTGTATATTGCTTCCAGTGTCTCGCTCCTTAGCTGTTTATGATCCCATGTGAGTCCCAGAGCAGCTCCAAGGGGCAGGCAAGGAATACGCATGATGATCTCCATTTTATGGCCTGGATCACCTGGCAAAATTTCCCTGATACTTTCGAGGAGCCCAGAGGAGTGGTGGAGTTTTGGGGAGGGCAGGAGAGCAAATTTCCGGTTGGGCTCCTCAGCGGCAGGGAACATCCCTCTACTTATCAGTCTAGCATGATAATGGCGAAGTCACTCATGGAGGGATATTATTAAGCTGGGCTGCGAGTCTCTCTGTGCTGCATCTCGCCTACTTAGAAATAAAAGAGGGGGCAGGAGGTGGGACCCAGAACCAGCAGCAGAGCTAGACTGCTTTTAAATCTAGAAACATGGGGGAAAACAAACAGCTCTTGAGAAACACAGTTTCTAAGCTTACTTAAAGGTAACAATCCCAGCCTAAAAGCCTCTCGGCTGAGTAATACACCACCCTAACGAAAGGGCAAAATTATCAAGGCACAGAAAACCAGGAGACGTCCTACCCGATGCCAACTTCTAAGTAAAATGAGGCATTACAGTAACTCAGCCCACAGCGATTTCCCGTTTTAACCGATGTTTCCTGTTTTCTATGCCGGGCATCATAAGGATATTGAGAACGAGTCCCAGGGTTCACAGGCTGTCCCTTCACTGGGCTACATTCTTGTCTGTTCACTCATTGCATTATGTGCAACATGACAGCCTGAAACAGATCTGGTTTCCTACTGACCTCAATTGGCGACCACCATGGCTGCTGCTCAAAGGAACCCTTGGCTCTGGGGGAGCTGAGATGGGGAGAACAGCCCCCCCAGCTAGCAGTCCCCCAGGCCTGTGGCCCCTGACGTAGAACTGGGACCTGCTTGGCTGGTGTCTCCACAGGTATTGTCCACAACTGGCTGGGAGGATTTGATTTAGGAGTCAGGAGGAGAGGCAGAAAGGGGACAAAAATCTCTTTCCCGCCCTTTTGGCTGATGGCTGACCCATCCCGGCATAGAGGAGACAACGGATTTCTGTTTGTTTGTTTATGTTCGTAGAATAAGAAAGGTATGTTTTTAAGACCATTTTTTAAAAAGTAACTTCTCCATTTCAGAAAAGTTATAAAAAATATACAAAGGATTCTTCTACTTGTTACCAACTGGTAACATTTTGCCACACTTGCTGCTTTTCTGCCCCCCCCCCCACAAATATGTAATTTTTTTTTATACAAAGCAGTTGAAAATAGGTTGTATACATCACGCTCTCTTGTTCCTTAACACTGCAGTGTATATTTCCTAAGAAGGGACTTTTCTTATATAACCAAAGTAAACAGGAAATGGAACACTGATACCATAGATGCCAAACTTTTTATAAGTCAATATTCCAATTTCATCAATTATACCAATAATGTCCTTTGACAAGATTTTCTTTTGCTTGGTGCCAGATCGTCATGTTTTGCATTTAGTTTTCATATTTCTTTAGTCTCCTTTAATTTCTAACAGCTCTTCAGCTTTCCTTCGTCCTTTATAATGTTGACATTTTAAAGAATCCGGGCCAGTTATTTTATAGAATTTCCCTCAGTTTGGGTTTGTCAGATGTTTCCTCGTAATTAGATGCAGCTTCTGCCTTTTTTTTTGGCTGGACTTTCTAGTCAAGTGATTTTTGTGTCCTTCTCAGGGTATCATGTCTGGAGGTACACGATGTTTGTTGATGTTTGTGGGTGATATTCATTTTTGTCACTTGGCTAAGTACTGTCCCATTTCCCTACTGCATAACTTCTATTTTTTCCTGTTGTAACTGCTAAGCAGTTTGTGGGAAGAGACTTGAAGACTATGTAAATATCCTGTTCCTTATCAAACTCTGACAACCAGCTTTGATGGAATTCGAATTTTAAACCCACTCATTTGGCATTCAGGGAGAATGCATTACTCTCCGATGCTGAGTGTTTTATAGACGAGGGCTACGGAGCATCGATGTGGCTTCTTGGGGCCATGGTAGCTGGTTTCCTCACACTTCCTGGGTTCCAGAGAGCTGAGGTTGCTGGGTGACCATGCTCCTCCTCTCTGACAGTGAGTTCCATCCACCTCCACAAGGTGTGATATAATGCATTCCTAGAAGCTGAACTAAAAACCAGAAGTATGAGTCAAGGTGATTCCTAATGGCCCAGAGGTCACCGTGGGAAGAGGCGTACAGGAAATCAGGTCTGCCCATATGCAAAGCTATTATGTGAGGACGTCGATCTCTGATTTACTTTGTCAGGATGCCTAGGAGCCTCCTCCCCATCCTAGTCCCATCCCTCCTCTCCTTAGCTCTTGAATGAATATCTATCTACTTAGATGGTGGACTTGGAGGAAGTTCTTTTGGACCAGAAAGCTTAAAGCGAGGTAGGGACAAGTGGGTTGGGGTAAAGAACGATGTGAGTGAAGAGGATGAAGTCTAACCAGTCAGTTCAAAGAGGCTGCCAAGAATTGTTATTCAGTCACAAAGAGGGAAGACCTTTATGTCCAACCTTAGATTCCAGACATTCTTGTTCCCACAAGGGAATCTGCTACCACCTGGGATAGTCCTTAAACATTTTCTTTTTGTTGATGATTGTGTGGAAATCTTACCTCAGAGCCACCAGCAGATGGCCGCTTCCACAACCAGAGCAGCTACCACAGAGCCTCAGACGAAGCCCAAACAGTCTGAAGGGCAAATTACCACAGAAATAAAGACCAATGAGTTTATCTGGGGACCGAAGATTCTCCTTGCCCTGCAGTATTATAGCCACATGTGTTAGAAGCCTGGAGTCCATTTCTAAAAGGGATGTATAGGTTAGTGATTTTAATAGTTACTGCTGAACCAACACTGGAAAACTGAGCCTTACACTTTCTAGATAAAAAAAGTTTCTATCTAAGATTCATTTTTCCTCTCCTAGCTAGGATCATGAGCTATAAAGTATTCGTAGCATACTCCGAAATTCTGAAGGATCCCTAAACATAAACAGGAATTGGCAGCAATAATAATAATTTCAAGGATCGTATTCTTTTCCTAACAACTGTACTCTGTGGTCTTTTTCTTCAACCACATCCTATGTTTTTCACTGATTCAGTCATTCACTGATTCGGTCACTTAACAACAAAACCTGTGCTGGGTACTGTGCCAGCCTGGGGATATAATGATTTTTTTTAAGAGATATAAAGATTTACAAATTAATGACTCAAAGTCTGCAGTCGCAGTTCAAATGGGAAGAATGAATCCTGTTGACGTAATTAAGATTCAGTTCTTTCCTCACATAAAAATACTGAATGAGGAGCACCTACGTGGCTCAGTCGTTGAGCTCAGGTCATGATCCCGGGGTCCTGGGATCGAGCCCCACATCGGGCTTTCTGCTCAGCAGTGAAGCCTGCTTCTCCCTCTCCCACTCCCTCTGCTTGTGGTCCCTCTTTTGCTGTGTCTCTCTCTCTGTCAAATAAATAAATAAAATCTTAAAAAAAAATACTGAACAAGCTGGTGACTACCAGGAAGGAGAATGTCCAGTGTAGCTCACACTTCATTGCAAAATATTACCCTCGCTGCCAGGTAAGCTGAGAAGACATGAATTCACACAAATCATTGATCCTGATCTTCGTCGACAAGTGACTTCTAACCTGAATGATCCCATTTTAAGAACTCTGTAGTTAAATAAATAAAATCCTTAAAAAGAAATTATTTGTCAGAGAGAGACAGAGTGCATAAGCAGGGGAAGCGGCAGGCGGAGGGAGAAGCAGGCTCCTCGCTGAGCAGAGAGCCCGATGTGCAACTCCATCCCAGGACCCTGCTATCATGACCTGAGCCAAAGGCAGAGAGATTAACTGACGGAGCCACCCAGGTGCCCCAGTTTATTTCATTTTAGAAACACCAGCCCAAACTCTGTCAGACAGTGAATAGCTCGAATCATCATTTATTCCATTTATATTAGGTTGGTTTGATTTTCCTCAAAATTGTGGGGCTTTTCAACTTCAAACATTATTTTTTCTTTTTATAACTCTCCATGCCTAACTATGAGACTCAGAAATTTGGTGTGAGGTATGCTATCCCATCTCCCATCTGGCGAGAGGTTTTAAATAGCCCAACTGGAATCCCTAAATCTTTCATGTGATGTCAGATCTTTGTCAGATATAGTTTGTCACCATTGAGAAGCTGAAAAGGCAACTGAGCAACTGTTTACTAGAGACCAGTTAGCTACTCCATAATTTACCACCAGGTAAAGCATGAAGTGTTACAAGCCAGGCTTTGGGTTCTCTTGAATCTCTTCTAGAGGAGAATCTAGGGCAGCTCCTCCCAGCCAGTAGGTCCAGCAAGACCAGTCCTTGGAGCAAGGCTGAGGGTAGACTGGAGCCAGTCTGGCAAAACCAGTCCTTGTTCCCAGGGCTCTGCCTGTCTGGCCCATGCGGAATGCTGTCCCTTTTCTGATATCTTTACTGAAAATAGACTACACCAAGCATTTAGAACCATTTAACAGAAATCTACCACCATTGGTAGCCACCCACCCTTCCCATCCACCCACTCCCTCACTTTCAGACTTAATCAAGAGAGGAAGTGAATCTACCCCTGATGCTGTCATAATTTTTGAAATCTGGAAGTGGGTCCCATGATATGAAAGGAAGTTAAATGCTAGGGGAAGACAATGAGTTCCTACACTGGTCTAGAAACCTGTTGATTGCCTTCGAGTTATAAATCTTCCAGGATTCTAATTAAAAAAAAAAATTCTCCAAATGCCCCTCTTTGGTTGGAGGTATGATTATTAAGAATTTTGTCAGGCTTTCTTGAAGGGCTCTCAGACTAGCTCTGAGAGAATATCCAAATGATAAAATCGTGATAACAGAAGTAATAGGAAAAACAAACTCTCTGACTGGGCTTATTTCATACTTTTTTTTTCTTTTTCATCTTAGCAGTAAAAGCACATGAATCCTCAGAATTTGTTTAAAATGTCTCCCCAGTTAATGGCCTACATCTGTTAACATACCCACAGCCCTCTCTAGAGGGAAATCTGGACTCCAAATTAGAAGGTATATTTACACCTAAGCACTTTAAAATAGATAAATTCCCCGTTAATATTATGACAACTTGTCACCAGAGTTCACCTTCTCTTTCCTCTCAACTGTCCTCATTCCTAGGAAACCTTACCCAGCTGTCACAATCCTGAAAGCTAGCCTCCCTTCCTGATGTACCCCACCCCCTCGCAGACTTACCAACAGGAACCTATGGGGAAAGCACTTAGCCTCGTCTCCAGGGCTAATCCCAGAGGCTCTAATTCATATCGGAGAAGTTTCTCTTGGATGCTGGGAGGAATAAAGTAACTAACAGCCACTCTGAGTACTCGAGTCCACTTTACTATGGCGAAGTCCGTATTCCGCCAAGAACCTGGCAAAGAGAAAAGGCCCAGGACTGGAGCCTTGAAGAACAGACTCCAGTTTCCTCTTCTGCCACTTACTGACTGGCACTAGGTGGCCTGGGAGATTCATTTAAGCTCCCTTGTTTCCAACACCTCAGGGTTGTTGGTGAGAGACCAATGAGATCAAGGGCAGGAAAGTCCTTTGTAAACCTTATGGTGCCATAAAAATGCATCCTTTTGGTAACACCAAGAGAGAATGAGGACACAACTTAATTTGTTAGTTTCTCCGAATTTATGCCCTTACACTAATCTGTTACATACTTCGCAGAACTTACCTTCTTTCATCCTCGAAACTGTTTCCCAAAAAAATGCAAGAAGACCTAAATGAAAGTAAGTGTGTGTACTACATGCCAGAGGCAAGGCCTCCTTTGCAGGTACTGAGAGAGGATGGGATCCGGCGAAAACTCCAGTCAAGTCCTGGGCAGGACAAGCGGCAGATACGGGAAAAGGTGAAAACAGGACACCTTGAAGATAACAGAAACCGGCATGCCAATAAGGAGACCAGTTAGCTACCAAAGGAAGATGTGGGGGCAGGTCCAGATACTTAAGGCACCTCCCTAAATGTCTGGAGGGAACAATCCAAAACAGAATTTCTATATAATCTAGATTATATATAGATTATAATCTATAATCAGATGCAGAAATGCACCTGTCATCTTAATAGGGCACCATCCTAAGAAGGAATGCTGACAAGGTAGGTAAGGCAGAAGGGGCAGCATGCTGGGCTGGAGAAGGCCAGTGCTTACAAGTCAGACCCCCTTCGCTGGGTGACCACAGTAGTCACTTAAGGTCGGTCATTGGTCTCACTTTCCTCACCCATGAATAGGGTGTCACCACCAAACTCACAGGGCCAGTAAGAGAAATGTGCTATACCCAGGACCCATCCCAGTTGTTGGCTTCGGCCTGCTGCCTTGACATAAATTAGACATAAAAACAGCTGATTCTAGTCCTTGAGTGCCCTGGGAGCAGGGACATTTGTCCCCTTTTTCTCTGAATTCCCAGTCTACCCAGCTCAGTGTCTGGCACTCCTCGGGGCTTAATCAATTTTATTAAATTTGTAATCAAAAGGTGAGGTGTAAGTGCATTATGAACTGAATATAAAGGTCTATAAATAAAGGTAGGGTCTGAGGGCAAACAAAAGACTCTTGCCAACTTAAAATATAAAAACGATAAATGGAAGGTAAAGACTGGTAAGGGTTTCTCTTCTCACGAGACAGTGACACTGTGACCAGGACACCCATGAATTTGGTCTGCAAGGCTAGGGCATCTACAGGGTGGGAGAAACTCTCTCACGTATTGTCTGGGGAGACGATCCTTCAGGATCACTCCAAACTACCTACCATATTAATGGATTCCTGCATAAAAGAAAATGTGATGCGCTGGCTGGTTTTTCTAGAAACCATCCAGCTTGATGGGGAAGCTCCAGGCTGCAAATAAAGCCTTCAGTTTCAGACCCTAGTCAAATCTAAATCTGACTGGTAGAATCAGGTGGCAACTTGATGAAATCTATCATCCGAAACACAAAAGCAGGAGGCCCTGGGGTCTTCTGGGTTTCTGCTTGGAGTGGGAATTGCCACACCTCCAGCTCAGTTCATGTCTCCAAGCAGCAGCATGGAGGCAGAAACATCTCCTCAAACGCGGCCCTCTATGTCATTCAACAGAGTGGTTAGTGAAACAAAGTTGGGGCTCAGAAGCTGCTCATTTATCCTGTGTAGGACTCCCTCCTCATAAAATAGCAACATTTGGAGCCTACTGGCTCCTTTCCTGGACACATGGGACTTTGCAGTGAAGTTCTCACATACATATCCTATCGGAGCAATGCCGGATCTAGTTGTGAGGCAGCCATCCCTACCTGCAGTTTTTGAAATGAGGAAACCGGTGGTCAGAGACTTGGCCAAGCTCACACATAAAGCAAAAGGCAGAGCTGCACTCTCACTCGGCTGCCTCAGGTCGCTTCTCTTCCTCACTCCACAAAACTGGGGCGACAGTGACCCTGGGAAGTAACGGGAGCCAAAATAGGGCTCGGTTCGAGTTTTCCTTTCAACTTTGGAAGCCCCCTGAAAACTTCACAGAGACTCTTGGGGGAAAGCGCTATCTTCTCATTATTTAGGTATGACACTATGTAAGTCATAATGTGACTGCCTTTTGTGTTTTCCATTCAAATGAAATGGAACTTTCCTTTCAAGAAGGCTCTGTTGAAACTGCCCTATTTGGGTTGAAATGCCCAGGAGTCAGGCGGGCTCTTGGTTCAAATTTCCTTCCCAAGTACAGAAAAGTGGGGACTATTAATGCAAACGTGCTTACTGATGTAAACTGGGCTATAAATTGAGCTATTCATTGACCTCAGCTCAAAGAAAACCTTAGAAACACAGAATCTGCCATTATTTCCCCTGTCATAATCAAAACTGAGTGCCTTAGATCTATTAAGTGCATCATAATTCTTTTTTTTTCCTCAAGTAGGCTCCATGCCCAGAGTACAGCCTAACGTGGGACTTGAACTCACGACCCTGAGATCAAGAACTGAGCTGAAATCAAGAGTCAGATGCTTCACCAGCTGAGCCGCCAAGGCGCCCCAAGTGCATGGTAACTCTAAAAAGCACTTTCCTATCTATTCTCTCATATATCTTCACAACCTTGTAAAGTTGGTATTACCACCCACAATTTACAGATCAGGAAACCGAAGCTTTTAGAGGTTAAGAAACTGGCCCAACATGGCAATAAGGTCTCCTCTAAGTGAACCCAGATGTTCTGAATTTATAGGAAAGGATTACCCCTCTCACGATCCAACGTGTCAATGCCTACCAGCCAAAGCCCACCAGGAACACACGTCTCACCACACAGCTGCATTCATTATTCATCACAGGAAGGGAGAACGGGCGTGACGGGGCCCCATGGCCCTCCTCAGTAAGAGGTTTTTAGAATCTACTACAGGGGGACACCGGGGTGGCTCAGTCGATTAAGTGTCTGCCTTCGGCTCAGATCATGATCCCAAGGTCCTGGGACTGACCCCTGTATCAGGCTCCCTGCTCAGCGGGGAGGGGAGTCGGCTTCTCCCTCTGCCTGCCGATCCCCCTGCTTGTGCCCGCTCTCGCTCGCTCTCTCTGACAAATAAGTAAATTTAAAAAAAAAAAAAAAAAAAAGAATCTATTACAGAATTTGGGCTTTGGTAGTGGGTTTGGGGAAAGGTCTAAGGAAGCAAGGGTTTGCTCTAGATGGGGCACCGTCAGAAAGTGCAGCAATCTATGATTGTAAATCTCAATATCAATATGTTATCTGTAGAGAGCTGACTAGAGCAGAGAGAAGGAAAATGGTAAAGCAGCAGTGGCCACTCCTATTAGCCAGGTTGGGTGAGGGGTGGTGTTTGACGGTATATTATGGGTTGTAAAGGAGCCTTGTCTTAGTCTGTGTTTAGACAAAATTACACAGTGGCCTTGTTTGGTCTCACTTGACCATGGTTTAAGAGGGAGCCTGTCTGGGGCTAGTGTTGTGTGCCCTTGCCCACGTCCAACGGGAGGACCACATGGCCCAGCCTTGAGTGCCGGGCGACTTCTAACGACACTGAGGCTTAGCTGTGCCCACTGGAGGATGTCAGGGCTGGCTTTGTTTCTTTCTCAAACAACGTCCCCTGAGCAACCTTCACATCGAACAGAATGTCAAGGAAGATCATTCACAAATGATTTAATTTAAACGACACCTTTACTTTGTGAAACCAAAAATACAATCAGCATTAAACTGCCCCACAAACTCCCTAACAGATGTAGGTAAGGCCTGCTCATAATCTTCGCGCATGGTCTTGCCTCTCCTTCCATTCAGATGCCCTCCCGTCTGAACAATTAACTGGGTTCACGGGCATAGAGAGGGTTGAACTGTGGCAGCACCTGCGAGCTGCCCCCCAACATCTTTGCTTCCTTTCCTTTAGTGACACAATCTCTGGCTTTTAGCCGGGCACACGGCTGCTCAGAAGAAGGAATTCATTCCCAGACTCTTTATGCCTCTAGGTTTGGTGGGGGATGGAAGTGGAAGGAGTAGGTAGGTGCAAGCTCTCAGGCTTATCACAAAGTGGGCGAGGGGGCACGACCTCCTCACTCTGCGCCCTTGTGCTAGATTGGCCCGTGATAGCCAAAGTGCCCATAAGGGCCAGTGGGGTGACAGAGCGGAAAACAGGAAGTAGCCTGGACCCCAGAGCTCCTTGCACTGCCTACATCCAAAATGTTAACTGGGGGAGAAATACACACACACATATCCAGTAACAAGCAAAAAAAACCTCACTCAGGTCAAGTGTGCTTCAATAATAAATTAACAAATCAAAAATACTAACTCACTCATAATTGCTGCTGTATAGTCTCAGGTGAAAATTTTTTCCATTTAAATGTGGTAAAACTCTGTGTGATCCCAGAAGCTCTTCTCTGGCTCCAGGCTTTCACAGATCTTCCCTCCCCGAATCCCTCTGCTCTGTACTAGTCGCCACCTCTCCCCAGGAATTCACAGGGCAGGTAAAAATCTGTTTATAACGTTTCTGCATATTCCTGTGCTCCCTGTTTCAGGAGTATGTTTATGTTGTATCTAATTACATATTTCTAATTTTTACCTTTTTGTCTCACTCTTTCCCAATAACACAGAGCCCACTGATGGGGCATAAAGATACTGAGCAAATGTCTGTTTTAACGAGCCCTTAAGGACTCTATAATGTGATCATATTTTAATTTCTACTACTTCATCTAATCACCTCTTCCCATCCTCATGTGAGATGCTCACGTTCGTGGACGGACGAAAACATACACCTCAGCTAAACTGCAAATTGCTAGGGGACTGCTCCCTAGGTTGGCAAAACCTCAAATGCTAAATTTGTGAGTGCTAAGAGTTTAAATACATAAAATGCCTTTATCTGTAAAAGGCCTTAAAGGACTTTTTTTCCGCTGTTGAGTCATCATCAGTCCCCTACATTGGTAAAACCATTTGCAATGTACAAAGTGCTTTCGTACTTATCATCTCATAGTCCTTGTAGTCAGGCTGGATATTAGTAATTTCTACGTTACAAATAAGGAGCTAGAATAGAAGCTCTGAGATGGTGAGTCACTTGCTCATGGTACCATTCATCTAAAAAAAAAAAAAAAAACCCGTAAATGGCCCCTAGGTTATTTTCCCGGTTTCCCCATTCTGAGTAATACTGCAGTGAGCCTTCTCTTACCTGTGTATCTCTGTCCCTTGGGCTAACATTTCTGTGGAATGAAGTCTGACGGAGAACCTCTGGTCTGGGACAGAAGGATGGGATCTTGAGCCGGGAGAGGGGGCACGGGGGAAGCATTCCTGGCCGGGAAATACAGCTGAGGCAGGCCTGCCTGGGTCATCGTTCCCAGTTTTATTGAGCTGGAAATGTGGGCCACTGCTTTCTAACTTCGGAGTGAAACTAAGTCCAAGTGGCCGTCACCCAGAGGAGCTGCAGGGTAATCTGGGCAGCGGCCCCTCTCCAGCGTCTCAGGTAGCACTGAAGTGTGGGTGAGCTGAACAGATCCGCCAGCAGCTGCGTCAACACCTAGGTCCCAGAGGATGTGGTTCTGCAGAGTTGTTCCCTATTGAAGAAGGTGACACAGGGGCCCCAGCTGATACATAGTAACAGCATCTAAGTAGCTGGGACCAGACAGTGCGGGGAAGGGACAGAACGGGCACCAGGGTCTGCCTTTCAAACTCGATTGACGTTAATCCCGATTATAATTCTGACATTTCCTGCTCACCGTAACTCTCACGGTTTGCTACATAGACTCCAAGACCCCTCATCCAGCCCTTGGGGTGACTATGCAATTGATAGTGATTCCAATGAGTTTAAAGCAAATTCTCTGCAGGAATTTGTTTATCATTTACTTCTCTTAATTCACTTACGTTTTATTTCCAGAGGGATGGGATGGCAGAAAGAGGTCTGGCCCTAAGAATCAGAAAGCCTGGAAGAAGACAGAGAAGGAGGATTGAAGAGGAAGGGAAAGGGAATGAATAGTGTGGGGCACCAGCTCTGAGCCGTCACTTCACACACATTAATTGATATTTATCTACACGATAATCCTCTCAGGGTGGTGGTGTTGGTCCATTACTGATGGGAGAAGGGAGCTTGGAGAAGTTCAGAGTCTTGTCCAAACACTGACCTACCCCATCCTGAAAAACAACAAGACTTCTGCCCTGCAAAGGAATTTTCCACTGTTCTAAGGTTGTGAAAACCAAATGAGATAATGGATGCAAGAACTAGCTCCTTCAGGGTGAGAGAATATTGTGATGGCGATGCCACGACCCTGCAACTTGGGTTTTCTAAAACCCTCTTGGGTGTCCCTGGAGGTCAGTCAGTCTTGGCCAAGTCTGACTGGGTGATGGCTGGGAATGGACTTGAACAAAGAGCCTGCAGGGCTGAACTTAGCAGGTTAGTCGTGGTCATTCCCCTAGAGAATCACACTGCATTTGGAAGAAACTTCTCCGGAGGTTGTGGGCCAAAATGTGGATCTTTCGTCCCCTTTTCCTTTAAAAATCTTTATTCCCATAGATTTCCAAGATTGCTCCTTACTTTCTTCCATATTATTTCCTTGTTATTACTCTCCTTTCCAGGATTGTGAAGCATAATTACAATTAACTGGGGAAAGATAGTTAAAGAGAAAGAGAAAGAGAAGCTTCTCTATAAAGCCTTGTTTATCTTTAAGACACTAATATATATATACTGGGTGTGGTGAACAATAAATGAACAATAAATCTTGTAACAATAAATCTACAATAAATCTTGTAACACTGAAAAAATAAAATAAACATATTTGGGGAAAAAAGACACTAATATATATACATGCATAACATATATAGTCATTATATACCTATAGATAGGTATATATATATAGTTACTATATATATATGCCTACAAATTACATAGTTACATATAGTTATTATATACATATATATATACATATAGTTACATATAGTTATTATATACATATATATATATACATACAAACACACATATATACCTACAAACACATATCACATTTTTCGATAGGTTAAGAATTACCCTTAAGTTCTTCCCCCCCCACAAACCCAATCCTTTTGGTTCTACCTGGGACCTATTCCTCCGTTCTACCCCTCCCCTGTTCTTAAGTCACTGCCTTACTTAGGGTCTCATTATTTCTCACCTGCTAGAGCATCCTAACTGGTCTTTGGGTCAGTGCCCCACCTCCTGCTGCTTTGGTCCTGTGTTTCCTTCCTTTATAACTAAGTGAGCTGCCATATTACTCAAGGTGGAGGGAGCTCCCTAACTCCTTATGGGCACATTCCCCAGGCGAGGTGACTCTCTGAATATAGTGGCAAGCCCATTGCTATCTTAAGCCCTAAAATAAGAAGATGTAGCAAAGTAAGTGTCTGTTATGGGTTGAAACGTGTCCTCCTCCAAAAAAAGATATGCTGCTCCAGCACTCGTGAATGTGACCTTATTTGGAAATAGGGTCTTTGTAGATGTAATAAAGTTAAAATGAGGTCATTAGGGTGGGCCTCAATCCAGTATGACTGATGTCCTTGTAAGAAGAGACAGGCATGCAGAGAGGCCACGTGATGACAGAGGCAGAGTTGGGAGTGATGCGTCTAGAAACCAAGAATTGCACAACACCAGAGGCCAAGAGAAAGACATGGGATGGATTCTCCCCTAGAGCCTTCAGAGAGTGCATGGTCCCACTGAAAGCTTGATTTCGAGCCTCCAGAAGTATAAGCGAATCAACTTCTTTTGGATTAAGCCACCTAGTTTGTGGTCATTTGTTAAGGCAGCCCTAGGAAACTAACACAGAACCTTTGAAAAGGTGGAAAGAGTTGATCATCAACAAAGAACCCTTCAAGTCAAAGTTCCTTCGTAAGTTTGCTTTTGTTACTTACCTATTCTATAAAAAGCCAGTGACCTCCAGAATTATGGCTCTAAGGAACATACTTGATGATGTCATTCCCTTTTTTTTTTTTAAAGCCTCCCATTTTCAGAGGCACCTGGGTGGCTCGGTGGGTTGAGTGTCTGACTCTTGGCTTTGGTTCAGGTCATGATCTCAGGGTTCTTGGATCGAGCCCTACATCAGGCTCTGTGCCCAACAAGGTGTGGCTTGAGGGGTCTCTCTCCCTCTGCTCCTCCCCCCACTCATGCATTCAAGAGAGTGCTCTCTTTCTCTCTCTCTCAAATAAATAAATAAATCTTAAATAATAAAAATTAAACCTCCCATTTTCTAGAAGATGAAATCCAAGTCCCTAATATGCCATGTAAGGCCTTCACATTCTGGTCCCAAACTGCCTTTCCAATGTAAGTGCTATCCTTCTGTCTCCTCCCTACCTCCCTCCCTACATCCCGACCCCTCATCACTGATTCTCACGCACAGTGGACAACAGGTGTGACAACGACTGGCCAAGGTGGGCCTGAGAGTGGGCCTGGGTCTCCACCATACTGAGCAAGACCCTAATGCCCTTTCTCTAGAAGGCCAAAAGCTGGGCAATGCTGAATCAGGCAGAAGGATCTGTGGCTTTGGGCACCAAAGGATTCTTACGGTATCAGACGCATAATTTGGTGCCTGAGTATTAAGCAATACCACTTGATGGTACATGCAGCATTCTATTTCTCTGAATTCACTTTGAACCTTCATCAGGCAATAACTTAGTGAGTTATCTACAATGTACTGAGCCCTGCACTCAGTGCAAGGACACACAGAAGAGTGTATGAGGCATATTGAGTTCACTAATCCAATCAGTCTGGTCTAGTTGGGGAAAGGACTAACACGCAAGGCAGCAGATTCAATTCTGGGGCTTCACTTAAAAACTGGAAAAGTTCAGAGAACGGAAGTGACCTGGGTGGACAAGAACAGTCAGGAAAGAGTAGGTGGAGGGAATGGGAACGGAGGTGGGGCCTGGCAGATGCAGAAGACTTAGCTGGCCAACGGGAGGGAGACTTTGCAGGGACAACCCAAGGCACAGAAGCAGGAGGAGCAGACAGCACAGCTCCTGGGGAATCTCTCAAAGCACCATTCTTTTTTTTTTTTAAAGATTTTATTTATTTATTTGACAGAGGAAAGCACCATTCTTGTTTAGTCGAGTTCACAAAGGGGGCCTCCAGGTCAGCAATATCAGCAACACCTGGAAACTGGACAGAAATGCAGTCTTGGCCCCGCCCCCAACCTAGCGAACAAGATGCTCACAGCGTGAGGGTGGGGCCCCCCATCTGTGTTTCTACACATTCTCCAGGTGATTCCGACGCAGGCTAAAGTTTCTGAGAACCACTGCTCTCGGGAGAAGCCAAGTTATAAATAAACCTACAATATCTCTTCCTACAGAGAAAACTTTCAAATCGTCTCCTACTTTTATTTCATTTCCTTTAGTTTCTGACAGAACCTAAATGGCCGAGCCGCAACACGTGCCAAGCACAAGGTAGAGATAGCTGTGGGCACCATGAGTCCTTGTGTGCCCAAAGACCACATCAGTCATCTGATTGCCAGGAAGTAGGTGCTTAACATACATCTGAGAGAGATCTAGAAGAATTAGTTATTTAAGGAAACAGTGCTCCTCTGATGCCACAGTCCTATGGGATGAGAGATTTTATATACTAAAGATAAAGGGAGTGATTGAATGTAGTTATCTAGGCCCCAGAAATAATACTGGGAGTATACATACAACTACTTTCTTTGTCACCCCATCATCCTTCTGGGATCATTGGGTGGCTAGTTCTCCTCTTTCCGCACACCAGGGATAAGAATCCCACACTCTTTGGTGTTGGGAGCTTCTGTACTTGAGGGCCGCCGACAATCCCCTACTTTCACCAGGCCTGCCAAATGAAGGAAGGCTGGGTTTATTTTGATCTGTGTTGGGCCTGCAGCTCCTCATTAAGTAAACTAGGACTCCGTGTCTGGCCAATGCATTCAAGAAGAAAAAAATAGAAGGAATCAAAGTGAATGGTAGGGAGGGCAGGAGGGGGAAGTTCCCTGGAAGTCTAAAAGTAGGAACCAAGGATGGTATTTTTGGCTTGGGACTTTCTGTACCACATGAAATTATGAGAATGACTTAATTGTTCCTGTGCGTTCAAAACCCGAGAGAGACCATAATGGCTGGGTTACACCCAGACGGACTGGAGCGGGAGTTAGACAAGGTGGCCTCCTGCCAACCAAACCCCCTCTGCAAACATCACTGACTGGCTCCCTCAGTGGTGTTTTCAGGGCCAGGCCAGGTCTGAGGATAGCTGCCTTTGCTTTCCCTCCCTCGCGCCCCCCCAAAGGAGACAAGGTGCTGGTTACAGATGGCTCCCATTTCGGGGCTAAGCAGAGGGGCTAGGGGTTGGGCTCCGGAGTTCTCGTCTTTTCTCTGTGTAGTGGCTATAGGCACCCTGGAGGCCATGTTAGCTTTTCCCTATCTCATCTACTGGAAGAGAGGGGCACGCTGTATGTGTCTTGGCTGTATCACAGAACGGCAGTAGGAACACATCAGGAAAAAGACACAAAGAACATCCTTTGGGGGTGCCTGGGTGGCTCAGTGGGTTAAGCCTCTGCCTTCCGCTCAGGTCATGATCTCAGGGTCCTGGGATCGAGCCCCACATCGGGCTCTCTGCTCAGCAGGGAACCTGCTTTCCCCTCTCTCTGCCTGCCTCTCTGCCTACTTGTGATCTCTCTCTGTCAAATGAAAAACTGGAATCTTTAAAAAAAATAAATAAATAACATCCTTCGGAAAATTATGATTGTTATACTACTGGGAGTTACTCCTAGACTCTCGTTTTCACCTGGTATCTTTTGCACCCCCCTTCTTATGGCGGATGTCTCCTGGGTTGCCCGCCCTGCTTCCCTTTCTGCAGGAGGTGGCAGTCACGATGGCTGATGCCTCGCCACCTGGCCACAGAAGACCCCTGACCCAAGTCAGATGCACCAGATTCTCATTTCCAGGAAGTCATAATAGAGAGGCTCAGTGGCTGAGTTCTGGGTGGCTTAGACTCCTTAAGCTACCCTAGTGGTTCCTATCAGGGGCGCTTTTACTCCCCTGGGGGCTCTTGGCGATGTTAATTGTTGGCTGTCACAGTGAGGAGGGGCTACTATTCCGCATCTTGTGGGTAGACACCAGGGACGCGCTAAACACCCTCCAGAGCACAGGATGGCCAGCCCCTCACAACAAAGAATCATCTGGCCCCAAATGCCAGCAGAATCAAGCATGAGAAACCCTGCACGAGAGAAGTGGCCGCAAGGCAAACAGCTCTCGGGGCCAGACAGATACAAAAGGGACGAGCCGGGCAGCGGACAAGTGGGCTGACTGGCAATGGGGGACTCTGAGGAAGAGAGCTGCCACTGTGTGTGTGTGTGGCCCCAGCAGCTGTTACCACGGGGGATCCGGGACTGAAGCTGGTCAGTTCTGAATTTTCTAGACAAGCCAGAAAGCTGGATTTTCATGTGAAATCTGATTTTTTAAAAATGTGTCATTTTAAGTAAGCTCTACATGCAACGTGGGGCCCGAACTCACGACCCCAAGAGCAAGAGTCGCATGCTCTACCGACTGAGCCAGCCAGGTGCCCCGAATCGGATTTTTAATGCTGGCTCAGATTTTTTTTGAAACCTATGGGCCAAAGAAGTACATCTCCAGGCCTCGTGGAGGCTGGGATGTCACCAGTGTACAATCTCTGATCTGGAGAGAGGATCCAAAGTCTCCTTCACTTGAGCCCTTGGAAGCTTTCTAACTCTTCGATCCACTTTCTTGGATTTGTGAGGCAGCCTAGGAGGTCGCTCACGCCCCCCTCTGCCATTCTCTCTCACACCCACTTCTTCAGAGACATTTTGGACCTGATGTGCCCTCTGCTCCCAAATAAGAATTCAATCTCCCAGAGTTGGAAGAGACCCTGGAAACAGTCTAGTCCTGACCTGCCAGGAAAAATACTTGACATATTACTTAACCCCTCTGAGCCTCAGTTTCCTCACTTGTAAAATTTGGGTAAGGATAACAAGACTTCTCCCGGCTGCTAGGAAGACTGAACGAGTTCATACATCACCTCAACCTCCCTCTTGAATCCGTAGCCTTTGGAAATAATGCTCCAATGCTACTTACTGCTGCTGTTAATAAAAACAAGAAAACCAGCACACTTAGATCAAGATTAATGTTAATATTTGTTTGAGGCTTGGCCTAAAAACTCACCCAGGGTGGAACTTGAACGTTAAATCACTTTCCCAGGACAAATAAGCCGTGTCTCATCGGTTACCGAGACACATTTTTGGAACACTTCACAGACGCCAAAGAATATTTTGTGTGTTGATGTATGGTGGGCCAACCAGTACCAGCGTGATTTGGCTCATGGTAATCCTGGGAAGGGGCACGAACAGCAGGACATATGGTGAGGCAGGAGTGGGCAACTCTCAAGCCGTCCAACCACCACTTGCAAAAAAAGAAAAAAGCATACAAGGCATTCTAGGGCCAGAGCGCAGCAATCTCTCACCATCCTAAGAATGTAGTGAATTCAGGTTTATGGCAAATCTAACCTGTCACAAGGGCTGTGGCATTCTTTGCTGCAGCCAAGCCATTCTGGCCTGACTTTTTGCCAAGGCTACTTGACCCTCATAAAAATCCTTGACAGTGGACTGGGTGCCATTTTTTCCCTTTGCCTTTGAAAAACTTCCTTGACAACACCCATTACAAAGAGAATAGGGTCTGCTTTCCAGACAGGAGGCCAAAATGCTAATTAACTAATAACCTTGTCTGCCAAAAAAATTTGTGGGTAATACTCTCTCCTTCTAGCAGTATTATAGAGAGAAAAGAGAGAAAGGGAATGGAAGTGAAGAAAATCCAGAAAGAATCCTGTAAGACCAGTAAGACCAAATGATCACATGTGTTTTTTCACATTTGTCCTTCCTACCTTATTTCTGATCACTTTTTCGTCAATATAAACTGGTCTTTCAATGACAAAATCATTTCATCACATGTGGATTGGATTGGTTCTGTGGCTTTCTGTTGCCAACTTCACAGAGGATTTATGTGAGTCTTCTGGGTTCCTTAGCAATTCTGTTTCATTATTTCTATGAAAGCACTGTGCTATGTAAGGAAGATATCATACAAAGCAAATAATGCATACTAAAAATTAAAATATTAGGAATATAAATCTGGATTCAGTCCAAGTCCTGGTGAAAGCTGATATTATTAAGGTATCACTCATAAATGCTAACAACTAACTGCCCACAGCTTTGGCAGTAGCAGAGCCCCCCAAATAACCCTTATAGCCCAAGAGTATTTGGGAGCATTAAGATGCACTCTTGCGGGGTGCCTGGGTGGCTCAGTCGTTAAGCGTCTGCCTTCAGCCCAGGTCAGATCCCAGGGGCCTGGGATCGAGCCCCACTTCGGGCTCTCTGCTCAGCGGGAGGCCTGCTTCTCCCGCTACCATTCCCTCTGCTTGCGTTCCCTCTCTGGCTGTGTTTCTGTCAAATAAATTTAAAAAATCTTAAAAAAAAAAAAAAAAAAAGATGCACTCTTGTGAGGAGTGGTTTCTTCCCCAGGCCGGGAAGAAGGGGCATCTGATGTTTTGCAATTTGGGAATGCAAAGGGGGCATTATACTTTCCAATCTTGCTCTACCCATCCATCCACTCAATAAGTATCTACTGAGTGCCTGTTACGAGCCAGGCACTTTGCTATGAGTTGGGTGATGGAGATGAACAACATGTGTATTTTGCCTGCCCTCACAGAGCTTACAGTCCAATGAGCAAAGAGACAGGTTAACCAGCAATTCCAACAGTTCGATAAGAGTCATGTACGGTACAACACACCCTTCCTTCTCTGTCTCCTCCCCAAAGAAACTGGAGCAAGGCACTGCAAGAATTTAATCTGATGTGAGTCATGGAAATAGTCATGATTCTGGGAGCAAACTCTAAATTCACCGTCACTAAGGCAAACCAACAGAAGAAACAACTTGAGAAGAGAGCAGTGACAGAGACCTTCATCAGGAAGGGGAGGCAGAAGTGAGGGACAGACCGCGGAGATCAGATTGTCCAGCTTGCTGGGAACCTGGAGTCCTAGGAAAAGCAGTGACAGCAATACCAAGAAAGAGAGTCCATGGGGCATCAGGGAAGGTGTGGGACAGTTACAGTCAGGGACTTCCCCAAATCCTGTACTTCCACTAACAAATGCAAGTGTCAAGATAACCCCAGGAAGCGGGTACTATTCTTATAGCTCCCATCCTACAAACGGGGGAGCTGAGGTAAAGAGGGTACAAAACTTGTCCAAGCTTGTTAGTAAGCCATGGCGCCAGGACTCATGCATACCTGGCCTGGGCCCTAGAACCTTTGTTTCATACTAAATGCGTGTCAGAGATTTAAGACATGCCTTAGTGGAAAATGAGGGGTCTCAGAGGAGTTTTAAGCAAGGTACCATGGAATTAAAGCATTGATTTCGGAATTCATGTAGTCACTGAGCACAGAATGAACTGGAGGAGAAGGGGGAAGGCAAGTGGCCTTTAACAAATGCTTCAGGTCTGCCCAGACCTCTTCAGATGTGATCTTTTTTTTTTTTTTTTAAATTATTTATTTATTTGTCAGAGAGAGAGAGAACACAAGCAGGGGGAGCTGCAGAGGCAGAGGGAGAAGCAGACTCCCTGCTGAGCAGAGAGCCCAATGCGGGGCTCGATCCCAGGACTCTGAGATCATGACCTGAGCCGAAGGCAGAGGCTTTAACCCACTGAGTCACCCAGGCGCCCCCAGACGTGATCTTATAATTCTACCTCAGTATCCACACCGAGCACTCCAGAAGAGGCAGATTTCCATTTACTGATGCTAGAACTAAGGCAAAACGGTTCATAACTTGTGCATTCACACCTGTACATGGTGGAATCAGATTTTGAACTCAAGCGAGGCTACCATTAGAGTCCCTGCTGTTCCTACCACACTGTCCTAGAAACACTGGAGGCAAGGAAGCTAGACGGCAGGTTTCTCAAATTGGCAAAATGAGTAGTGATGGGACTTAGAGGAATTAGAGAATTAGACCTGATAACTGACTGGACATTGAAGTCAAGGGAAAAACTGAGGCGGAAAGGGAAGGGGAGGGGCGGGGAGGAGAGGAGAGGAGAGGAGAGGAGAGGAGAGGAGAGGAGAGGAGAGGAGAGGAGAGGAGAGGAAAGAAAGACCAAACATCAGGATTGTGAAATTATCTTATTTGACCATGAAGACTGGAAGTAGTAGACGCAGCCTACCAGAATGGTGACTAAGAGTACTAGCATTTATTGAGCACTTACTATTTGCCAGGCATCGTATTAAGGGCATTACGTGTGCCAAATAACTTAATTTCTCACAAAACTCCTCATTACCCAAATTTTAAAGAGGAGGCAACCTGAGTAAGTTACCCGAGATCACACAGTGAGCAAACTGCAGAGCTGAATTTGAGCTAAACCGACATGTTTAACTTCACGTTAAACATTTTCTATATGTCTCAGAGGAAATAGGAGACATGATAATGGGTTAAAGATTTGCATCGCTGGGGAATTCCAGAGAAGCAGAACCAGCATAAATGGATAAATGCCACAGAAAAATAAATTTTAGCTCAAACATGAAGTTTCTGTGGTAACCTGTATTTATTCTAATTTCAAAAGTAGAGGCGCCTGGGTGGCTCAGAGGGTTGAGCCTCTGCCTTCGGCTCAGGTCATCATCTCAGGGTCCTGGGATCGAGCCCCGCATCGGGCTCTCTGCTGGGCAGGGAGCCTGCTTCCCCCTCTTTCTCTGCCTACTTGTGATCTCTCTCTCTGTGTCAAATAAATAAATAAAATCTTTAAAAAAAAAAAATTTAAATAAAAAAAAAAAGTAAATGGATTATACCGAATTCTTTTTAGGAAGAAAAATGAAAGAAACACAATTGCCTTCACATTTCTGATGAGTTTAGCCATTTAAAAATACGCAGGCTCCCCTTTGAGGCATGAGTCTTAATCACTGGAAATATTCAAGAATGCTGTCAGAAACTGTCAGAAGGATTTCTGGATGAGGCGAAGCTATCACATAAGAACACTGAGATAGAGATCTCTCAAGTGGAGGATCCTTCCTGCCTTTTTTTCCTTCGCTGGTCACTTCTCAGTGTTACCCTTCTTACCAGGTGATGTTACCAGATTCCACAGAGAAAAGGTGTCCTTTTTGTCACCTCAAGTTATAAAGAAACTGCCATACCAAAGTTGTACCCATACCTTCAAGCTGCTTTGACAATGTTGACCTTATAAGCTATTTCCTGGTTTTGAAAAGTGTAATTAAAAGGACAAAGAAGCCCACAGCATATTTTTTAGATATAAAAGCCCTAGCCTTTTCTGGTTAAACAATCCAGACCATGTGAGAATACAGTCAAGTGTTTTTCAGGTTCCAAGTGCTTACTCGGAACACGGGGAAGAAGCAAGCCAAGCAACAGCGATTTGCTGAAAGGAAATTGTCCTGCTTACCTAGCTATTCTAAACACATTAAGTAACTCTGTCAGAGGAAGAGTGAAATCTAATTGAGTCCTGACACAGATTTTATTGATTCTAGGAAGCAAATGGGGGGGAGGGGGAAAGGAAAGAGGGACGCATCGTTTTGTTTTTGCATTTTAATATATCTGGAATCAGACTCTATATTACACCCCTTGACATGTCTCCATTTAGTTAATAGCATTTTTCTCCTTAAGGGTACATAAAGGGGCGCCTGGGTGGCTCAGTTAAGCATCTGCCTTTGGCTCAGGTCACGATCCCAGGGTGCCGGGATGGAGCCCCGCATTGGGCTCCCTGCTCACTGGGGAGCCTGCTTCTGCTGCACCCCCTGCTTGTGCGCTCTCTCTCTCTCTCTTTCTCTGTGTATCAAATAAGTGAATTCTTTAAAAAAAAATTTTTTTAAAGGTACATAAAAAAATGGTGCTTCTCAAAAATCAATGGCAATAGAAACTGGAAATAAGGTTGACAGAAAGTAAACATCAGTTTCTTTAAAACATAAACAAATAAGCCAATGGAGTCTTGGTTGTGATGAAATATAGTAATTTCTGAACATG
>CM053609.1:35691652-35786107 GCA_028646535.1 Procyon lotor | reverse complement strand
AAAAACTGCACAACTCTGTGGAAAATGCAGGAGGGCAAGTATGGAAACAGACACCATTAGGAATATCCTACACCATTCTAGGTGAGAAATGGTGGTCGCTGAATTAGGATGGCAGCCATGGAGTGATGTAGAGCTGTCAGATTCCATTTTCTTTTCTTTTTTTCTTTAAGCCTCAGAGTGGGGCTTGAACTCATGACCCTGAGATCATCACCTGGGCTGAGATCAGGAGTCGGACGCTTAACCGACTGAGCCAGCCAGGCGCCCCGCCGTTATCTTTTTAAGTGGAAATGACAAGACATTTTGGTTGGGATGTGTGGGGTGCGGGAGAGAATGAAGGGGTGCGGGAAAGAATGAAGTCAAGGAAAGGCTAGGTTGGGCTGCCATTTCCAGACACGTCCTGTTCAAGACTGAGGCTCCCTGTCAGTGGGCAAAGGAATATTAGCCATAGGGACCCCCTGTTCCCCGTCGTCCCTCCCCAGCACTATGGGAGCTGTCTTTCAAGCGAAGGTGATGGGCCCAAGAGCACAGGCAGGAGGTGTGGGGGCTTGCCCCCTGCTCAAAGGAGGCAGAGAGAGTGGATACAAAGCCTCACAGAAGTTCCTGCCTCTGAAGAGCCAAAGCTGGCTGCTGGGCCTGAGACGGCGGGGCTGGTACCAGCAGGAGCAGCCATGGCGGTGACAGCTCCTGATTCCCTTGCCCTTGACCCAATGGGCACAGGGCCAGGTGTCAAAGGTATCAGCAGAGAAAGTCAAAGGGGAAAGCTCACCCCTGGGGATTAACTGGGCAGCAGAAGGCCTAGCAGAGTTTGGCCCTTGCTCAAGCCAAAACTAGGAGGTGGGAACAGACCAGTGCCCATTCTTAGAGCACTGGGGAAGTGGCTCTTACTTGGGCCTGTGCTACCTCCCAGAATGGACTGCACAGACAGACTCTACAGGAGGAGAAAGAACTTGATCCGTTTCTAGGCTCAAACCAGACACCGAACCTAAGGGGGGCAGGGAGGGTGTCAGAACGCGCATTTTACAGTCTCCGTAAACACCTAGACATGGTGGTGATGGTATCTCTCCAATTCACAGGGCGCAGAGTAGTAGTGGCGGTATTTTATAAAGACAGACCGTGGAAACTTAAAAGGACACACACAATGCCGGCTATTCTTCAATGAGCCTCATCAAAACGCAGCTGTTCTGAGCGACGTGAAAAGGAAATGCAGCCACTTGTGACAAACCTTCTTGACACGGCTGTCCCCCGGGGCGAGGACTCTACCAGACCTCCACACACGGAGCCAACCTGCAACGGGCTCCGGCCTGGAGCTCATGGCACCTCCAGGGTTAAGCAGTTGGGGCATGTGATAATCCAGGAAATGGGAAAAGGAGTCGGTATAATTCTTGAGAGAACTAAGGTAAAGAGATCGCACCGACTTAAACTCTGTGAGTGGGCACTATGATGCCAATTACAGGTGAGGAAAGTAGCTCAGAACTCTGCATATGGCTAACGAGGGCAGAGCAGAATTTGAAGCCAGCACTCCATTGACACCACAGCGTCATAGAGATGACTGTCATGGGGCGCCTGGGAGGCTCAGTCAGTTAAGCAGCTGCCTTCGGCTCAGGTCATGACCCTAGAGTCCTGGGATCAAGCCCCACATCAGGCTCCTTACTCAGCCCGGAGCCTGCTTCTCATGCTTCTCTCTCTCTTTCTCTCTCTCAAATAAATAAATAAAAACTTAAAAAGAAAAAAGGATGCCTGTCATCAGCAGAAGGTAAGGAGAGAGACTCTTTAAAATAGAACTTGAGGGGCACCTGAGTGGCTCAGTGGGTTAGGGCCTCTGCCTTTGGCTCTGGGCATGATCTCAGGGTCCTGGGATCGAGCCCCGCACCGGGCTCTCTGCTCAGCGGGGAGCCTGTTTCCCCCTCTTTTTCTCTGCCTGCCTGTCTGCCTACTTGTGATCTCTCAAAATCTTTAAAAAAAATAAAATAAAATAGAACTTGAGTCTAAGGGTAACATAAGTAATAGTTAAGTGTGAGAATAGTATTAATAATGACAATGATAACTTTTCCTGAGTGCTGAGTATGAATTAATTTATCAAATATTTATTGAGTCCCTACTATGTGCCACGTACTGTGACAGACAGTGGGAATACAGTTCCCCATGGAGCTTACATTTTCATGGAGGAGATCCCATGCTAGGTCCCATGGGCTAGTCCCCAGTCAGTGGAGAAATCAGAGGAGTTAAGTGACTTGCCTAATGTGCCATAGTTAGGAAGTGGTGTGGAGCCAGGGCCAGAACTCCCTCGAATCATATGACCAGTCCAGTTCATGAGATACCCCAAAAGCGACCCTCAGTGTTTCCTCAGTGGGAGGAAAAGGGACCAAAGGCTCAGAATATTCACATTCGGGGCAGCTCCAAACCAGAAAAGATTTTGACATCTGTGCAAAAGAGCTGCAAGAACACTTTAAAGGACAAGGACCTCTGCAAAGAGGGGAGCAGGGAGCCCACCCAGACGTTCCCACAGTTCAATGTTCCTTCCAAGTTCATGGCATCGTGTGACTCAATATGGAAACTGCCAGCTGTCAAATGCTGGGCAGGGCTACTTCCTGTATAACATGAGCTTTCTTATTCTCTCGTAAGGTCTTTCAAAGAGCAAACCACAGCCATTCCCACTTCCCAGAACCCTCTGCTGATTACAGCGAGATCGAATCCCCCATGGACAGGGAGGACTGGTATTTCAAACATGAAACACTGGGACGCAGATTAATAATTTACCAATGACTCTAAACAAACAATGTTCATGGAGGAAAAAAACCCTTCACTTTGAGATGGGAAGTCAGTCAGATTACCTCAGTACTTTAAAAAGCAAACTGCAAAATAATCTTCTTAGAATTCAATATTTATTAACACTGATGGTTCATTTTTTCAAGAATTAATCATTCCCAGCTTCAATATTCTGCTTCAACATAAAGGTCACTTTATTCTGCATGTGGATTCCTGCACTCTCTGCCCAAATAAATTAATACATATTCCAGAATCTGGGGCCACGATCAATGAAAAACCACAGCAAATTCCTAAGCAGTAATTGATATTCCGCATGGCTTGAAATGGTTGCAGGAGAATTTTCTTAAAGTTAAGAATCAAAGCACTGTAATTGAAGATCTTAAAAACCAACCAGCAATGGCTTCTCAAGGTATCTGATGTGGACTTCAAGGATCATTTAAGGTAAATTTCCTCTTCTACTCTCTCCTCTCTCTCTCACTCTCACTCTTTCTCGGTTTCTAGCTCAAAAAGTGGTATAGAGTTGGCATTAGGTTAGTGGTATTAATCTAAAATGACAGTGCAATGTGAAAAATGGCAGGCTACATGTGGAGAAAAGTAAATACTTGAGAAACTATTTGAGAAAAAGTAAATACTTGGAAAAAGGAAATATTCCCAAAGTCTGTTGCCAGACCTTAGCCTAATCCAATCTATAGGTTCATAGTATAAAGAAGAAAAACTGTGACAACAGTCGTCTGTAGGTCAGTTTCTAAGCGAACTGAAAAATCTTTGATTCAACTTTAGGGTATTTACAAATTAATACCCCAATTTAGTTAAACGTATTCCATTTAATATTATTCCAGCTGTCCTATCTTCGTGGGAATGATGTAGAACAGGGATCAGCAAGCTACAGTCCCTGGGCCAAATCCGGCCCACTGCTTGTTTTTGTAAGTAAAGTTTTATTGGAACACAGCCATGCCCATTCATTAATGCATTCTCTGTGGCTATTTTCCTGTGCAATGGCAGTGTCGAGGGAGTTGCAACAGAGACCATATGGTCTACCAAGATATTTCCCAGGTGACCCTTTACAGAAGTTTGATGATTTGATGTAGAAGAACAAATTTGAGGAAAATCACCAAAGGTATTAGAGCAGTCTTGCACAGTTCACAGTTGTGCTCACTACATTGTGAAAGTGCTGTCTGGAGACTGAACTATCTGCAGAAGTGACAAGCCTTTTCCAAACTGCAATCTACAATTAAAAGAAGCACAACCTTGAGCTAAGGGAAGAGCCCTGACTTGTGGAATTCAAGGTCAGCAAGATGTCAGGAGAAACACTTTAGAACGAGCGATTGCTCCATCTTTTAGGATAAGATGGAGGAGGTAGGACAATATAAACAAATGGCAAGAGAAAGATAGGACGGGCTCCCTCTGCTATGGATTCCAATCAATCTCAACCTCAAACCATTTTTGTTTTTTTTAAAGTCAGCTCCATGCCCAGTGTGGAACCCAACATGGGGCTTGAACACACAACCCCGTGATCAAGATCTGAGCTAAGATCAAGAGTCAGACGCTTAAGTGACTGAGCTGCCCAGGCGCCCCAGCCCCTAACTGTTTCTTAATGGGAAATCATATGGGCACATCAATCTCCTACCTCCAAAAATATTGAGCTGGAAAAATAAAATTTGAGTCCCAAATTATCAGTACCTCTTCTCTTTCACAATTTGAAATGTACGTAGATTAACAGCTGGGAGCACATCTCTAAAAAAATGTAAATCACCCTGTTGGAGCTCTAGCAGTCATTTTCACCTTAATTACAGTTATTTTAATCAGACTGCTTTTCTTAAAAGAGTCTTAAGACAGTTGCTTTAATCAGATTGCTTTCCCTACAGTGAGTTCTGGCTTTACAATTCTGTAATTTCACAGTTTGATTTCACTACTTGTGGTTCTATTTTATTATTGAAGGATAGGGTGATGTTCAAAAGAGGTGGAAGAAATGGACTAATTTAAAGTAAGGATAAAGTAGGGCTAATTTGAGTAAAATGAAGGCTGAAAGCTCTCTCTTAGCCTAGAACCTAGGCCCTCGATAAAACTGGCATATGAGTACAGAGTAATTTAAAAGCAAAAAGCATTCTACAATTTTGCAGTACTTTAGCTTTTATCTTCTTTACCGTTTTGAGCCCTCGGGCTAGCCTGTGATTGGAAGGAGACATTATTTCCATTTTGCAGATAAGGAATTGTGTTCTCAAGGAAGTTAAATCCCCTGCTCAAAGTCACGGGTTAAGCATTCAGAGATCTTCCAATTGTTGCTAACTTTGCTTATGAGACAAAGTGCCTGATGGGATTACAATGTCAATTTAAGGGAAATAAATTCTGGGCTTTTCCACAGCTCTTACAAACACATTTGCCTTCTCAAAATCAAAAGTAAGTTTTGACTTACTTCCAATTATCATCCAAGTTATGACTCACAGACCAGAATAACTGACCCAGGACTTCCAATATTGGGTCGACACTAGGGAAGGTGATACTCATCCTCATTAGGATAAAGATTGCCCTGAACGACACCAGGAGTCTATAGTTACAGGTATTTCTAGTTGTAGTATTTCCTGTCCTATAAATCCACAGGAGAGTTGTCATTGACCTGTCCAGTGCTAAAGCTATGCACATAAACTAAATTCCCCCATCACTCAGGTCACCTTTATATTAATACTTAACATAAGAGATGTCAGGAATTGGTTTTCTTAGTGTTCTCCTGGATGCAGCCAGTTAGATTGTCAAAACTGGCTCCATATTGTTTTTTAATCAGGTATTTCACATTATGTAGACAAACCTAACAGCATCCCCCTCCCCCAGCTGTACCCCCATACCTCAGAAAAGGAGGAGAGCTAGAAAGAGATAGGAGTCCCAAATTCTTCTTCTTTTTTTTTAAGATTTTATTTATTTATTTGAGAGAGTGAGTGAGACAGAGAGCACAAGCTGGGGGCAGGGGTGGGGGGGCAGAGGGAGAGGCAGAGGGAGAAGCAGACTCCCCACTGAGCAGGGAGCCCAGTACAGGGCTTTATCCCAGGACCCCAGGATCATGACCTGAGCCACAGACAGATGCTTAACCGAATGAGCCTCCCAGGAGCCCCACTTCTTTCCTTTATATGAAGAACTGATGGTTTTATTTATCAGAATTGGCATATATAGTAACTTCACGAGCTAACTATTGCTTAATAAATACAATCTAACCATAATCTACTAAGAAATTCACATTTATTCTAAGTTTTGAAATTCTATAGTCCTATTCCGTGTCTTGCTTGCCAACTTTCTGCTGTAACTATCCAGCTTCACTGCCATCTCCTAATACAGCCCATCCACTTACCAGCCTTCGGTACACATCCTAAGACTTCCTGCCACTGGATTGGGGAGCAGGGGGGTGGGGCCGTGCCTGGCTCAGTCAACAGAGCATGTGACTCTTGATCTCAGGGTTGTAAGCTCAAGCCCCATGGTGGGTGTAGAGATAATTAAAAATAAAATCTTAAAAAAAAAAAAGACTTCCTGTTACCATCCACTCCCCACCACACACGGTAGCCCTTATATCCCACTGGTTGTATGTCCTTCCTCTGAGCAAACTAATTCCTCATTTCCTTCTAGACCTACTCTCTTCCTGCCTTGATTTCAGCCTCTTTTTTTTCTTTATTCCTATAATGTTAGTGCATGTGTGTGTTTTATCTTAAGAAGTCTCCACACACAGGGTGGACTCCAATGCGGGGCTTGAACTCATGACCTGAGCTGAGATCAAGAATCCATTGCTTAACCGAGCCACCCAGGCACCCCCTATAATGTTTATAGTTGAAAGCTGAACCACAAGAATGAGTTCAATAAATATCTTTCGAGCTTCTAGCACATATCTAAGTAGAACTTTGGAACAGCTTACCTTCTTCATAGGAAAGAGTTACTTTTCTCCCTAAGAAACCCCTGGAAATATGCCCAGGTAATGGCAAAGAGTATGAAAGGTAAGAGACTGCTTAACTGAATAGATTGATTCATCAGTTAACTATGTGGTGGAGGATATAAAAGAAATATAAAGAATCTCTTATCCTCAAAATTTCTATAAACTCCCAAGGAGTTAGTTTTTAGCTACTTGGAATTATCCTCCAATAATTCCAAGATGTTACCCTATTTTCATAACTCCCTACTCATTAATGCCCTTGGTGAGCATGTAAATAGACAGCTAGCTCCTTTCTGGAAGCCAATTATGGAGCTCTTCTCAAAATGTCATAAGCACATACCCTATGAATCAACAATCCTGTCGCAATCCTGACGTTGAGTCTACCTAATGGAATACTGGCAGGAGTGTTCAACAAAAAGGGAAGTAACATAAACATCCATCAATATTGGCTATCTTTGAGGAGCAGAGAACAGCAACAACCAGGGGGCAGAGTGGTGGCTGACGGTGACACTCAAGATCCAACACAAGAGATGTGTGCTAACGGAGAGGAAAGAACAAATTCACTCCATCCACTACAATGTCAACAAACAACAACCATGTAAAGACTGGAGTCCAGTGGGTTTTCCCTACTCTTGGTCTTTGAAAACCAACCAACCAACCAAACAAACAAACAAAACCCACGCAAAATGCAATTAATGATGGGAATTGCTTATTTTTGCAGCTGCTCTCAGGAACTTTTTCTACCTGGTTTTTCATTCACTCGCTCACTTAATTAATTCAACAAACTGAGCCGAGCTCTATGCCAGGCACCGCACTCAGTACTGGGGAAAGAGTAGTGAAGGAGACAGAGCTGCTTCTTCCCTGGGGCCCGCAGGCTCCTGAGACCCTAAGACCGAAGCGGAAGATGAGGCCCAGGCGACCTGAACATATCCCTGTGATCTTCTGTTAGTTCGTCTTACTCATTCTTAGGATGGAGGCTATAATTTCAAATTAAAATAAATTGCTAATGTCCCCCACCCAATCAACAGCAGCTGATGGCTCTGCTCTTGGACACGCGGCCATTTTGGACAAATTCTGAGAGGACTACAGGAAATTGCTACTGCACATCATCTTTTCCCGCTCCGGGAACAGCACCCCCACCTCTGCCCCCGGCGATTGGTGACAGTGGCAGAAACTGCTACAGGCTCAAAGCAGAATCAGAGGGTAGCAATCAAACGGCCCCCAACTTCACCCAAATATTCTCCAAAGCCTATGAAGTCTTGGTAAGATGATTACACTGAAATCCCTTGGCAGGGCTCACCAGCCCCTTCTCATCACACTGCTAGGTCTTCGGGTTCAGTTGGAAGAGTCAAAAATAGTCGGGGATCTGAGAAAAACTTGCCAACTCTCTAACACTGAGGAGGAGAATTATTTACTTATCCAATTGGCATAAATGTCTCCTTCATTTTGCTCCATTCACCCGGGTGCATCATTTAGGGGTGCACGTTCAGAAACTGGGAAGCAAATTAGGAAGCAGACCAGGGAAGCTTATTCGTAAAAGACATATCCACCAAACCTCCTCACTGTGAATACTGTTGAGGAAGTTTTAAACAAATGTGTTAACAGTCTTTAGATCTCTTATTAGAAAAATATAACACAATCGAAGACCGTATCAAAGAGAATATTCATACCGTGAGGGGTCCAACTGTGAAAGGGAAAAACAAGGGCATTTGCGCAGGACTTAGGCGGCCCCAAATAATTTTTACTCATTCCTTGCATCGCTCACGGCTTTATACTTTCAGTATCAAACAAAGTACAAATTTGAAGTTAAAATTTTGAAAAGAAGGAAAGAAAAAGACTTGGCACGACTTGGTGGGTATATGTACTATTCTCGGCATGTAGTAAAAGGTGGACTCACATCAAAGAGTTTGTTAAAATCACTTGAAACCACTTTCAGACACCTCGCTGGCAAACACAGGCTGCCACGGGAGGAGATGTGATCCGCCAAATACCATCAGAATACAGGATTTTAGGGATTCTGAAAGAGGCAAGCGATGATTCACTGGCCACATCAGGAGTGCATGTTTTTTGCATCAACAGATCTGTGCTGAATATGAATAATAAAAACCCTGCTCAGTCGGGCAATGAGGGCTGCTTTTCACTGTGGTCCGGCGCACACGCCACATGATGATCACGGCTGGAAAAGTAGAAGAGGCCTGACTGGGCTCTCTTCCAGATCTCTCTGAAGTTCGGCACCTGTTTCTCCCAGCTCCTTGGAGGCTAGGACACTCTTGCCCTTAAAGGGGATTATACTCCGTGCCCCAGCCACTGTTAAGCAGCCTGAGTATTTATTTACCAATAAATTTGGGCAGGCAGGATGGGGAGACAAGAGAACCAATAAATGGACTGCCCTGGGGGATGGTGCAAAGAAACCATTATGGCTTGAGAGTGTGCTAGCTCTGGTTTGTATAAAGGATGTTACACGTGTGATCTAGGATATATGAGGTGTGCACATGTTTCTGACGTCTTTCTCATGTGATTACCTCCTGCTTGTGTGACGTGGAGATCTCTCTGGTGATGCCAGAGGACCAGGTCCTCAGGGGTCCCTATTTGCTACTCTTCTTCCCAACGACACCCAGCAAAAACCCAGAGCAAAAGAAAATCTTGAAGCTTTCTCATGGATTGGAAAAAACCATTCAATGTTTATTTATGTCCTTTAAAATCTAGAACTCATGGGGCTCCTGGGTGGCTCAGTGGGTTAAAGTCTCTGCCTTCGGCTCAGGTCATGATCTCAGGGTCCTGGGATCGAGCCCCGCATCGGGCTTTCTGCTCAGCAGGAGCCTGCTTCCTTGTCTCTGCCTATCTCTCTGCCTGCTTGTGATCTCTCTCTCTCTGTCAAATAAATAAATAAAATCTAAAAAAAAAAAAATCTAGAACTCAGAATGCCATGACAAATGTTTTTTATTTCTAAAATATGTGTACAATAGGACTTGAGTTTTGGACACATGTTGGGCCATCTGGAAAATTCTCTGGTACCTCCAACAATTCATACATCACACCCGTAAGAACCCCACGTTTTAGCTTTATTTTATTTTATTTTTCATTTTAAAGCAAAGCAATGCTTATGTAATATTGCCTTACAATTATTAAATTATTCAGAATTTACAACACACTTCCAGATAACTTTATTTGATACGATCCTTGTAACAGCTCTAGAATATTACTATTAATAGTTACTGTTAATAATTACTATTAATATTATTACTAATATTACTATCAATATTATGAACAAACCAAAGATACTGCTCTAAAATTACAAGAGCCAGGACTCAAACCAGCTCTCTACTATACATTTCCACTTGATAGTTTTTAAGTTTTTAAGTATAACCAAACCCAATTTACTACAGACACAAAAATAACGCACACGAAGGCAAGCAATTAGGATGAAACCAACTTTGTTTGGCAACGTTGTGTTACCCCTATCTACAAATGGTGAGCTTGATTACGATTTTCCTAACCATGAACATCCACCAGATATAACTTTTCTAATGTAAAAGCACATGGCTTCATTCTGTTCCACTCTTTCACATTTGGCAGAAATTAGAGCCTTAGCCTGCAGTACCAGAGTTAAAAGAACATTCAAACTTCCATAGCCTAAAATATCTTGCTCATAAAGTTCTTAAAGGACAAGGTAAAACCCAAGCCAGAAACATCTTCACCTAAGTAATAAGGCAAATAAATCACTTACACACACTCCCTATGTTTCCCCCTCCATGATGTGGCTAATGTGGTTATATTAAGCCAGTTTTTCCCCTCCCACTCAACTGAGAAATGTCACCCAACAGTGTAAATTAATGAAGCTAAATCCTTCTGAAAGAAGTAAAGCTTTGTGGTATTTGCAGATTCAGCTACTAGGTGTAACTAAAGTGGGCTCACGGTAACAATTGCACTGTGAGGCAAAGAAAATGCAATTAAGTTTGAAAAAAATCAATAGATGGCTTAGGAATTTGGTAGCCTCTTTCATTTCTATCCAAATTTCTGTTTTCATGGACAGGACTTTTTTTTCCCTTTAAAGAATAGTAGCCACTTAAAGTAGGTCAGAGTTAAAACTTCTCTTTTGCTTCAAAGAGGAGTTGAAATGTGTGACTCGGCTGTCAGTTTCAACCTGCTGGTCAGAGAGGATTAGGCTACCAATCCAGGAAGGCATCTCGTCGGCTGAATTATGAAGTGGGAAGTTGTCCACAAAGAGTTGTTTCCTCCGTGGTTTCTGAACACCTCCCACTAAGCCTGCTCCACGAGGGGCTGAGCCAACCCTGCTCCTCCAGTCGTATCCCACTCCCAAGCAGGACCACGGCCATGGGCTCTCAGGACGGGGTGGGGCCGGTGACCACTCAGAAGACAGTAAGGGAGTCTCAACCCTCTCTAACCTCTAACCACTACAACACTGAAAACAAAAAACAAAAAAACTCACGTCTACTTATTTCAGCAGCAAAATATAATGTGAAAATAGGAAGATGAGAAGAGTAATTTAACATCTTCAGTATATAGAATCTTAATCCTTTTGCAGAGGAAACTCTTGTTTCACTAGCTGTCAGAACCCAAGGGTTAAACATTTGACTTTAACTTTGGCTTTAATCTTCATGCCAGAAAGCAGGATTGGCTAACGACTTTTTATATTCCCTGCGGTACAGGATGACTGAGGAAAGACAGGGAAATGCAAAGAGACAAGTACCAGGAATAGGACATTATTTTTTTTTTGCAGTTTTTTTCTGTGTTTTCCAAGTTGGAATAGGACATTATTAATTAATTGTTAATAATGGGTCATTATTCGCTTGGGGAATGAATAGGTATTCAGCCTGGGGACTTAGAATAGACAGCACGTTCACCAATTACCTGAATCCCTAAGGCGTTCTAGGTGTTATTCATGGTATAGATGTGTACCTAAATTAAAGTGTTACTTTACACTTTCCTCTGCTTTCACGTAAAACTTCCTTGAGAGCCATGACAAGAATCCTGGGGTAGATAGATCAAGTTTTATCCAGCAATGGCATTGTTTATTTTCTGGAAGTCTTTCAAATGTAGCTAAAACACATGGAGTTAGCACTTCCTAATACACTTGAATATCATTTTAGAGTTTGAAAAAACATTTTTATATTATTAGTACTCAGAATTATTTGATTTCTAGAATCATTCTTTTTTCCTACTGAGATTTTTTTTAAGATTTATTTATATGAGAAACGGGGGGGGAGGGGCAGCAAGAAAGGGGGAGAGAGAATCTCAAGCAGACTCCCCACTGAGCACAGACTCTGATGCGGGGCTTGATCCCCGGACCCCAAGATCATGACCTGAGCTAAAGTCAGATGCTTAGCTGACTTAGGCACCCTGACGTCCCTTTCCTACTGAGATTCTAAACCAAAGTCTAACTCCCACTTCTGAATCCCTCATTCTGCTAAGTACAATCAAAACGTTTTTCTCTTCTTTTCACTTTAAATTGTGCTTCCTTGACCTTTAGGAAGAGGAGACATATCACTGAACATCTGGTCACTATCAGGGTTCTACTCGGAAGCATCATACAGGGTATGTCCTGCTACCACTCATTTGGTCCACCTTTTCCCTCTTCTGCAAGTCACGGGACATACAGCCAACCATGAGTCTTTAGAACAATGATCTGATGGTCCAAGCTTCTCTAGTAATGAAGAAACAAACTAGGCAGAATATGCTAGGATATTTGAGGGGAAACAGTTTGGCTTTCTCTTTTTAATCAAGAAAAGAAAACATACACTCATTAAAGAAATGGAATGAACCGGGGCGCCTGGGTGGCTCAGTGGGTTAAAGCCTCTGCCTTCAGCTCAGGTCATGATCTCAGGGTCCTGGGATCGAGCCCCGCATCGGGCTCTCTGCTCAGCAGGGAGCCTGCTTTCCCTCTCTCTCTCTGCCTGCCTCTCTGCCTTCTTGCAATCTCTCTTTCCCGGTCAAATAAAGAAATGAAATCTTAAAAATAAAAAAAAATAAAAAAATGGAATGAACTAAGGGTGCCTGGGTGGCTCAGTTCATTTAGTGTCTTGATCTCCGCTCAGCTCTTGATCCAGGATTGTGAGTTGAAGCCCCGTGTTGTGCTCCACACTGGGTGCGAGCCTACTTAAAAATAAATTAATTAAGTAAGTAAAATAATAGATAAAGATGGAATGAACCAGAATACTTCATATTCAGATAAATGAGATTCTTATCTTAATTTTGGGGACAGTGATGATATCCATTATAGTATTAGAATATGAGAAAAAAAGATTAATATTTTCAAAAGACAATGTTATCAAAAAGATCCCAAAGTTATAAAATGCCAGTAATAAACTGGAGAGCAAATGTGAAAGAGCTACATGAGAAAAGCACAAAGATTTGTTGAAGGTCCTACAAGAAGAGCTGATGAAGACGGGCACCATGTGTGTGGATAAAAAGACTCAGTTATAGAAAGGCTCACCTTCTCAAACTGTTCCAGAGAGAGGCCATGTAAAAGAGATTTTGTTTTGAAACTTTGACATGATGATCCTAAATTTTGTCTGGAAGAGTGAATGAAGGTGAACCACCAAGAACTCACTTAAGAAGGAATACAATTAGGGACGTCCTGCCCAAACAAATACAAAAACATATTCTAAAACTAGAGGAATTGCACAGTATGGTATTGGGGCATGGCTCAAGAATAGAGAAAAGGATCAGTGGAATAGAAGAGACCAAAGACAGAATACAGATGTGCATCTAATAGATAAAGGCGGCACTTCAGAGCAGAGGATGAAGAATGCATTCTTTAATAAATTACTTTTAGAACCATTATTTAAATATCCATTTGGAAAAAGTTCTAGGGGGTGTGGTCTCTCACACCAGAAAAGTACATTTTAAATGACATAAGGAGCTAAACTTTAGAACTACATAGAGGTTCTACAGAAAACATGTATGAGTATAATTTGGGGGTAAGAAAAAGAATCTAGGAAAGACCCCCCCCCCCACCAAAAGACCCAGTGCTAATGATACAACACGCACACTGTTTCAGTTCCAAGGAGCTACAGAGCAGTGGTTCTCAAGCTCTCAGGAATCACCCAGAACGCTTATGAAAAACAGATGCCTGAACCTCACCCCAGACCCACCGAAAACCACCTCCCCAGGTGGACTGAGCCCCCGCCATGTTTTGGAGGCCTCTGCTTGAGGGTACAACTCCACAGCGGGGCGGGGCTGCCTGAGCTTTGCCACTGCTGCAGGACCCCAGTGCTGTTCACACAGAGGTTCCCCTTTTATAAGGTCCCCTGGGAGCACGTTTCCCTTTTACAGAAGATGTCAGATGCATTAAACAAATTTACTCCCCGTCCCTTCACCCAGTCCCTCACCAAAAAACCAAAAAACAACCCCCCCCATCTCCTAACTTCAGTGGCTCGCTGCAGCATGGCAAATATATTTCCTCACTGATTTGCATTTGATGTCGCACCAAACTATGGCACAGACAACAATTCTTAAATATCTACTCCTAACCCCGAACCTCAACCCGGGCTGTTTTTAGGAATCACTCAGGAAATTCTGAAAGGTAATACAGTTGAGTCCCACCCCGGGAACTGATTTTCACTAGGATGGAGTCCAGAGACTGACATTTTTAAAAGGTCTATGGGGCCTTCTAAACGAGATGGAGTCCGCTGACTTGTGTCCAAAACGAGCCCTGTCCTCCAGAGGTCCACCTCTTAGGGAGACATGGAATCCTGAATGTTATACCACCAGGCAGACCTGGATGTGGGAGGTGAGGACATTTGAAGCAGGTGCCATAGACGTACGGAAGAGGAAGAGGTCTGAGAAGGCTTGTTGGAGGGGATGGGATCTTGTTGAGTCTAGAGATAAGACTTGGAGCACGGAGGGGGCGCACCCAGGCAGAGGAGGGAGCAAAAAGGATCATTAGAAACCTTATTTTGGTTAATAATTATTTTATTTTCCTCCCATAACTTCTCTGGAGAACATCTAAGTATGGATATGTATGTATATAAATGCCTCTTTTATTATTTCTACTTGCAACTGTAATTTTGTAACAGAAGATTTTGTCATGTTTATGAAAAGGATGTAATCATGGGTTTAGCATGCTTCTAGACAAGGCTGTCCTTCCTCCAGCCCAGGAAGAAGGCAGAAAAGGGTGTCTTTCCCCACTTCCAGTAATGCACTTCGAACTATCCACCATATACAAAACACAGAACTGAACTTGCTCTATTCAGAAAACTCGAACGTCCTAAGTCTTCTTTAAACAACCCAGCCAATTTTGGAGGAGGGTGATGAGCAATTTTGCCAAGAATTTTTCAAATAGGCAAGCCACCCTGCCCAAATTCAATGAATTCATTACTAATTCATTTCATTCTGTGATTCCTCTTCTCTGCCACTCATCCCTCCCCAAACTAGGAAGATGTGAACACTTAAGGCTGAGTAGGTCAAGCAGAGATGTGTCTATTTTCTTGAGACATTTCTAACCTTACACAATTAATTCCAATTTTGATATCTTTCCTTAACAGGTAACACAAGGTTGTTGGAAAAATCCTTATGGGGGCGCCTAGGTGGCTCAGTGGGTTAAAGCCTCTGCCTTCGGCGCAGGTCATGATCTCAGGGTCCTGGGATTGAGCCCCGCATCGGGCTCTGCTTAGCAGGGAGCCTACTTCCCCTCTCCCTCTGCCTGCCTCTCTGCCTATTTATGATCTCTATGTCAAATAAATAAATAAAATCTTAAAAAAAAAAAAAGAAAAATCCTTATGTAATAACTGTATTAGGAAGAGTTGCTTTGGGGGGGAAGGCAGGAGAGCCAGAAAGGAGGGCCATATAGTACAGAGCTTCAGCTGTGATCCAGTTGTGATACTCTGCATGTCACCTGTCACCTGATTGTATTCAAAGCATTTTATAATGTACTTATTAATACTCAGTGCAGCACCACTAGAAAAGGGAACGCAGACTATTCTTATTTCCTTTAAAAAAAAAAAAAAAAAAAGGAAAAGAAAGAATTTGTTCTGCTTGGTTCCAGGAAACCTCAGGGGGAGAAAACCTCTTTCCTCGTCACCAGGCAGGCTCCTGCCTCCCACTCAGAGTGGGACAGATCCACTCCTGCTGCTTCCGGTGGTTCCTGATTCACCTTCACACAAGGAGGATACACTGAGTCACAATGGCATTGACTTTTATTCACCATGTTTGTACTTGTACTAGTGGAGAAAGGGGAGTTCCATGGACGGAGCAGAATGAAAAGGAGGGACATAAAATGCAGAAGGACAAAGCTTAAAGCATCCATCATTTCAACAAAGCATAGAAGACACAAAGAGAAACCAGATGATGCAGGACCTGCTCTGAGGACCGCATGCATTCCTGAGGGGAGGGGTGCCTTACCCCAAGAAAGCATCATACCCAACCCAGGTGCTGTGAAGGGGCTGCCAATGACCTGGGAACAGGAGGGCAGGTAGAGAAATGTGAAAAGGCCAGAGGGAAAGATGATAAATCCTGAAGAGGATAAAGAAATGTAAATCATTTCTGACCTGAGGGGCTTATAGTCCATCTACACTGTATGACTCACATACATACAGACAGATAGCACTGCAAGATTACATATAATTAAGTACCAAATAAATAACTCCACGACAAGGGCTGATTTGAAGAAAGAATGAACTCAGTGAGCTAAATCAAAAGTTTCCAGGAAATGAGCCTTTATGGAGGATTCTGATAAATGGCAAGAAAGGGAAGGGAGCCCAGTCATGAAGAAAGGCCCCACCAAGGAGTGAATTCTAGCCCGACTACAAAGCATGGATATGAGAATCAGCTCATTCATTCATTTGTTCAATCAGTATTTATTGAGCACCTATTGTGTGCTGGGGCACCTGGGTGGCTCAGTCGGTTAATCATCTGCTTTCAGTTCAGGTCATGATCTCAGGGTCCTGGGATCGAGCCCCATGTCGGGCTCCCTGCTCAGCGGGGAGTCTGCTTCTCCCTCTCCTTCTGCAGCTCCCCCAGCTCAGCTCTCTCTCTCTAATAAATAAATAAAATCTTAAAAAGAGAGAGAGAGAGAGAGAGAACCTATTGTGTGCAAGCACTACACTAGGAGCTAACAGCAGGGACAAGGAATTCGGCTGCCCCACGGGAGTTTACGTATCTCAGAAGGACTACTGGAAATTAAGAATTGGACAGGAGCAGCCCAGAGGAGATTGGAGACAGTACCACATTTTGGCCTTTACCCTATTTTCTGTAAGAGCTGAAAGTTTTTGAGTAAGAGTGACAGGTGCAAAGCTGTGTTACCAGGAAAATGACTACGGCAATGCTATCTCTATGAATTACAGGGGGAAGGCAGTGAAGATCATTTAGGAAATTCTTGGGACGGTCCCAGCGTAAGACATCGCAGATTCAAACCAGGGTGACAGCTGAGAAAAGGAGGACACACTCTCAGGGCTTGGAAACCAGCAGGGGTCCAGAAAGGAAGGGAAAGACCAATAAGAACCCAGACGTCTCCAGTCTAGATGTCTGGGGAAATACTAAAAGGCAAATCAAGGGGACACTTTCTCTAGCCCCGGGATTGGAATGCTCTGGAGGCCGGGCTCTTTTCAATGACCATCTCCATTTTTGCGTTATTGATATTCCCACTCCGGATCTCTTTCTCTCTCTCCCGCCTGACAAAATCTGTTCTTGGGAGGCTTTAGATGGTCGGATGGAGTAGTTCACAGTGAGGTGCTAGTAACTGACCAACATTTTATCAAGACTAATGCAGTAGCTCAGAGGGACCGGTAACGGTAGAGCTCGGCATTGACAGTAGCCATGGAGAAGCCATTCTGGGCAGAGGGCTTTCCAAGCATGGTGGAGACAGCCACTGACTCCACACATCTGATTCCAAAATGGCCTCGGACAACACTTTCCATCCATCCCACTTCTGAACATTGCTCTTATCATTTTTGCTTCAGTAAGATAATTAGAAAGGATTGACTGGTTGCACCTCTGTCCTTATAAGATGATATCCTAGAGGACAACCACCAGACTTCCTCCAGTGACATGTTTCGTGGCGTGTTACCTTGCTTGTTATTACCTTGGGTTCCTGTGCACTAGGGCTTTCAATCCCCTGGGAGCTCGTTAAAAGGCAGATTCAGAATCAATAGATCTGGGGTAGGGCCTAGAGTTCTGTCATTCTCATAACATCCCAGTTGGGTGCCTACGCTGCTGGTCCAGGACCCACAGCTAGCATGGGCTTGTGTAAGGGAACAGACAGCTCCTCCCCCACAGCAGACTTTCCATTCAGGTGACCCTGCCTTTAAATCCCTCCTCTGCCACTTTTCAGATGGGTGACCCTGAGCAGGTGACCTAACCCGTGTGTTTTGTTTCCCTGTCTATAGGAAGAAAACTAACACCCACCTCAAAGGAGGTACAGGTGCAGGTGGGTCCTCATTCATTCTGATAACAGATTTCTCTTCTCTTCTCTTGGATGCTGTGAAAAACTGTGAAATTTGCAGATGCATACTCCCACAACAAAAGGGAAGGTCTCCAGAGGGAGTAAGTGAGAATGCAATGCACAAAATACCTTCAGAAAATAGAAAAGCCACTGAAAATCATCATGTAACCCTGTGTAATTACAAACACATCCAAAAATAGCATGATCCTGTGTTTGTCTGAGTGATTTGTAACATCAAGATCTCCTATATGATTTCCAAGTTCTGAAATTTCCATCCTCCAGTTTGTAGGAATGAAAGCACCTTTTTTTTTTTTTTAAAGATTTTATTTATTTACTTAAGAGGAAGGAAGAGAGTAGGAGCGCTAGCAGAGGTGCCGGGCAGAGGGAGAGGGAGAAGTGAACCTCTGCTGAACGTGGAACCTAATGCAGAACTCGATCCCACGACCCTGAGATCAAGACCTGAGCCCAAGTCAGACATTTAATTGACTGAGCCACCCAGGTGCCCCGGGAAGAAAACATTTAAAGAGGCCAGTATACCTGATTCAAACAACCTCAGTGTATTTAAGCTTCTTCAACCTTCCCTTCCAAGAGCCTTCTCTTCCCCAAAGTCAGATGTCACCCTGTACTGAGAATTATTGTCCTAGTACATTATAAAGTTTTTTGATCCAAAATGTGTCATTTACATGAAACTTAAAAAATGCATTTACCATCATGAAACAGAATAGTCTCATATTCAGAATTCTTTGTCATAGGTGAAGAAATAAACCTTCTTGACATTTCTACATTTTGAAAAGCAAACCACAGCTCTGTAAATGCAGTTTTTGGGAGGCTAAATATCAACATTCCTTTGCATGCATTAATCCTTTAACCCCAAAAACTCAAGTATATGAGCCAAGTGAACATAACTGCATAAATATCTGTCTCCAAAATAATCTACTGCTTGTTTTATAGATAGAGTGCATATGACTTCTTTTTGAAATCCCTCCCTTTCGCTTTCACCAGAAAAACTCCAATTTAGAGAAAGCCGCACCTATCACTAAGAGCTAACCAACCTTTCAAAAAAAAACATTAGGAGCAAACATTAAGAGCCATTCACAACCAAAGGAAATGCCAAGACACTAAAAAAAAAAAAAAAAAAAAAGGTTCTACTCTCAATGCAAATAAAGCTACGGGAATTGGTGGGGAGCAGAATAAACAAAACAATTAAGCCATTAGCATGTCTCCTTGGAGACAAACTGGCCTTAGCAGGAGGGCAAAACCAGATCCCCGCTCCAGCAGGTGAGTGGTAAGAAAAAAAAAGGCAGTAAATTCTCCTCTTTGAACCTGAACAGATAGAAACTTGGTCAGCTAATGATTTTATATTCTACTGGTCCACACCGTGGAGCGAAGAAAACCGTCTTACCCTCTCTGGTAGTGACTGCTTATATCACCCACCGCAGCCTGCCACCACCCTGCAATAGCGAAGATCCCGAAAGTGAGGTCACAGGTCACACCTGATTCGGAAAGGTTCTCTCTGGAGTTGGGATCCTCGCATCAAAGAGCCTGGGTGAATTCTGCTTCCATGTCCGCTTGGGAGAGCAGCACTACTCCACAAAGGGACAAGTTGGGACTGACTTCAGGACGGATCCCGTAACCTCTCTGGGTCCCAGGTGAAGGAGGGTTGTAGGGAAGAGAGTGAGAGCCACGTACAGAAGCCATTTGGGCCCACCAGCTCCCCTGGGCTGTCTCTGCCTTCCAGGAGCTGAGCTCAAATTGCTAATATCTTGTTCTACTAAAGGAAAACTCAAAAGGAAGCTCAAAACTCAAAAGGTTTTTATCTGAGGGGGCTATTTTTATATTCGAAAAACATTTCCAGTTTACAATTAGTTAACTGTCTACTCTCATCCACCGGCTCTCATCACTCACTCACCATAGGACGCAATGCCATGGCCAAGTTGCACTGGAATGCTCTCAGCTCTCCCTGCATTTCTGGTCTAGTGGGGAACAACGGTGTGGTTCCGCTCAGCAAAGCTGCTGATTCTACCCCATGCCAGGCGTCTCGCCAGGTGACAGAAACACAAAAATGACTGTGACACGGTGTCCCCTTAAGGAATTTACAGCCTAGTCATGATATGGGAAGCAAAGGCAAAAGAAAAACTAGCTTTCTTAGTACTTACAACCCATTCACGAGTCCTTAAAACAGGCAGAGTGACATTCCTCTGGGAACTCAGCTGCCTCGATGATAATGCTTTGCTAAGGGCAAAAGGCAATCTTGGCCTGACCGCCTGGATCCTGTAAGTCTCCTTTAACATGTAAAAATTCCTTTGGAAACTTCCTTTATGTCTACCTCCCAAGATATACCTTGGCAGTCATCCCCAAGCATATGGCCCACCAATGTACATCTGAAGGGTCTTGTGACTCAAGGTTTTATTATATGGTAATGAAAGACCTTTTCCTACCGATAACTAGTCATAAGGTCCTGAAAAAACCTTGCTTCCAAAATTCCTTAGAAACTCACACTATCCCTGAGCCCCTCCCAAGCTGCGTGTATATAATGGACCACTCCTCATAACCCCGGGGCAGACTCTTCCTGCCCAATGATCCTGTCCCTGTGCTTTAATAAAACCACCTTTTTGCGCCAAAGACATCTCAAGAATTCTTTCTGGGTGATCAGCTTCGAACCCTAACATCTTTCCTACATCAGTCGGACAGGACAATGAACAAATATTTAATGACTTACTATCTCTCAAAAACCTCCCGTTGGTAGGAGGGCCCCAACTGACCTCGCCTATCTCAACTCCGCTAGCCCTGGTCTATCAGCCACTCAAAATCTCACTCAGAATGTTCTAACTGGTGATCGTACCTACCTTTCCAGACCCCACCAGTTACTCGGGCTTCTCCACTTTCTTCCTGCCTCACCTTGGAGGCCATTTTTTTTTTTTAATACTCTGTGGAGAGCTTAGAATACCTCACCCCATCCACCTGGAGTGGAGTATGGAAAACATACTCCAAAAAACTCAGAAAGTCCAAGCCTGCCCATTCTGTTAGTTGACGAGGTCCAGCACAAAGATTTTGTGAGGACAGGTTGAACTTACCAGTATTTGGGTTACCTGTGAATTTTAAACATCTGAATTCAACCTGTCCTCCAAAACCACAAAGCAACTGAAAAAAAAAAAAAAGCATACTGTCTGCTTCAAAATTCCATTTCGGTTCTTGCAATCCCTTCTTCCAGCGATATTTCCGTCTGTTCCTGAAACATCCACACTTGGGAAGATCACTGCAACAGATACAATAGATTCCATTTTCTGGGAGAACTATCTTTCTTCACAGATTCCAGAACAGCTGCGGGGCTAAGGGGGGTGGTGTCTGCCCTGGTTTTATAGCCGGCTGGTGAGTGAAGACAGGTACGATGGGCAGACAGATGCTCCTGCCTCCGGTGAATGAGCGGCTCGGCTTTCAGCTGCCCTTTTAAGTATCTTTATCCTCCTTCTCCTCTCTGCCCTTACCATGCCATCTCTCCAGAGGCAAGCTGAATGAAGTGAGGAGTGACACCGACATCAGACAACTTCATCATTCCCACTAAAATCAAAGGCTCCGGTGACATTTGAATCACAGCCTCACCCCTCCCTGTTACACTCCAGAGCTGAGCAATGGAGAGCAGCAGTTGATAGGCACGGATTTGACGAGCGCTACACCAGGTTGGCAGTTCTGCTCTCTCTCTACTCAAAAGAAAGACCAAGGGGGCAGTTTTAAAGACTATACTCACACAGCAGAAGGAGATGCAAGCATTTTCCCCCAATACATTTAAAAATAGCACTGGGGGTGCCCGGGTGGCTCACTTGATTAGCCGGCTGACTTCAGCTCAGGTCATGATCTCCAGGTCCTAGGACCAAGCCCCACATGGGCTCCCTTCTCAGCAGAGAGCCGGTTTCTCCCTCTCCTACTGCCCCTCCCCTTGCTTGTGTTCTCTCTCTCTCTCTGAAATAAATAAAATAAAATAAAATAAAATAAAATAAAATAAAATAAAATAAAATAGAAGAATGCAAGTATTGAGAAAGTCATATGGCACTTGGGCTTATCTCAAACTTTCTAAAATAAATAAAGAAATAATAGCACTGTATACCTAGTAGGATAAATCACAAAACGAAGTAGGATACAAAGATGAATAAGGGCTCTACCTGAAAAATAAGTGGCCAGAGGAGAAGATAAATGATGCATATACAATCATGAAATCTTTGCAGATAGACAGCCATGGGATTTTGAAGATAACTTCCAACTCTGACACTCAAGAAGGTGGAATTGGGACTGGCCTAAAAGGAGAATGAGACCATTGAGATGAGGAATTAATTGTAGTTAAACATCGGCCAAACTGAGACCATCCAAGCCTGTAAGGGGCACGGCAAGTAGTTGGACCTGGCCAGGCGATCCAGGTAAGAGATAAAACAAAAAGGTAAACTGAAGCAACACTGCAGAGGTCGAATCCATAGGATTCAGCAACTGGTGGACTCTTTCATTCGATACATCTTTTATTTAGAGTACCTGAAATACACCTTTGCCACCTGACACTGACGTACAACTGCTATAAAAACTGAAGACTGATTCATTGCCCCAAACAAAGATGACAGTGCCTATTGTCTCTGTAGACCAGACAACGTCTGATATACTGGCGCTCCACAGTCACCCGAGAGGTGCTAAGCAGGTCTCCACCGAGGACAAGAAAAGAGGGCTGCGACCAAGGTAGGAGGAGAAAGCTGCCCTTCTTGTGGAGGCCTTAATTATGTGTCTTACTTCTGGGCAAGTGTAAACTATGTTTCCTGCCTTCACCAACCCTTTTGCAACTAGAAAGGTAAGAACCTCCTGAAGAAAGAATAGGAAACTAGATAGAGGATGTGGTTGGGGCTTGGATCAGGGGAGAGAAAGAGCTAGAAGGAAGAGGCTATCCAAGCTCCAATTTCTTTTTTTCCTACCCCAAGCCCTAGTCCCAGATAATAGAAACAGAGTACAGAAATCTGCTCCACCAACCAGTCATTGGAACACAACAATTTCCTTCTCATTATGTGCCCTCAATTAATAAATATTAATTTTATAACTAATAAGAATAAATCCTTACCAGGAAAATAAAGCACTTCCAATGATTTACATAAAGTCAAAACCTTATGCTCTTGATTTATATTTGAGGTCTATATTGGAGGTACAGACTTCTCTTTGTGATCACTGGAGAATTTAAAAACATAATAAATACAAGACCAATGTGTGACTATTTTTATGCTTTATTTTTATTCTTTAATTTTTTTTAAAGATATTATTTATTTATTCGTCAGAGAGAGAGAGAGTACAAGAAGAGGGAGTGGCAGGCAGAGGAAGAAGCAGGCTCCCCGCTGAGCAAGGAACCTGATATGGATTCAATCCCAGGACCCTGGGATCATAATCTGAGCCCAAGGCAGACCCTTAACTAACTGACCCACCAAGGCATCCCTTTATGCTTTATTCTTACTCTGAAAAATCAAGTTAGTTGCCAACAAATAATACCTACAATTACTTCATAGTAACTTATATTGGTTTAGTGTCTATGGGAACCTCACAAAAAAATTTAACTTACCACTTTCCACATCCCTTTTCTCTAGCACTTTGTTATGTTTGATTTTCAAACTTCCAGTAAAAGCAGGTTTAGGACCAAGATCCCTGGATTGTGGCTCAAGAGAAAGAGACTTGTAACTCTAAGGTCATCTTTTCTATTAATTTGTCAAGTGACCTTGGTCATGCTGTTTAAATTCTTTGGACCTTACACGGTGATCTGGGGAGGACATGGACCACTTTGGGGATTTATGAATCTTCGTCCCAGAGAAAAATGCATTTATGAACATGGACATGAACTTAAGCAATTTCATGGATTCCACCCGCCCCCAAGAAGTCTCCAGGATACTTCTTATCCTGACAGTCTACATTTAAATGCATCTGATCGTTGAAATAACAAGTATTATTTGTAAAGTCATCACCATGATGCAGGCATATGGAAGAAGGAATGAAGAGACCAATAACCATGAACTGGTTCTACCAACCCTACCTAATCATATAGTGCCTGAGTAGAGCTAAGACTGTAGGGTAGGGAGCCACCCCTGTCCTGCAACCCAAGACAACGTATGCCGAGATATTGCTCCATACTCCTGCAGATGAAATGGGGACTCGTACCAAGAATACTGCCCAGTGACTGGAGATATCTACATTATTCTATAAAACAAAGACCCTACTATTAAAAGTGAAAGGGAATTACCAAAGAGTAATTAGTGCCAAGAGCTGAGTTTTGCTTATTTAAAAGCCAATCTGATACAGAGATAGGATAAAATGATATCTAAGATTTGCTCCAATATAAACCGAGGGAAGGTGAGAATACAGAAAACAGGATTGAAACAACTATATGCCAACAAATTAGACAACCTAGAAGAAATGGATAAATTCCTAGGAACATACAACTTAACTGACACCAAATCATGAAAAAATAGAAAATCTAAACTATTAGTAAGAAGATTGAACCAGCTCGGGGCGCCTGGGTGGCTCAGTCGTTGAGCGTCTGCCTTCGGCCCAGGTCAGATCCCAGGGGCCTGGGATCGAGCCCCGCATCGGGCTCTCTGCTCTCCAGGAAGCCTGCTTCTCCCACTGCCAGTCCCTCTGCTCGTGTTCCCTCTCTAGCTGTGTTTCTCTCTGTCAAATAAATAAAATCTTTAAAAAAAAAAAAAAAAAGAAGATTGAACCAGCTCAATAAAGAAAAGTCCAGGACCAGACAGCTTCACTGGTAAATTCTACCAAATATCTAACGCGCATTAATGCCCCCCTCAAACTCAAAAATGAAGGAGGAAGGAACACTTTCAAACTCATTTTATAAGACCAGCATTACCTTGATACCAAAACCAGACAAGAACACCACAAGAAAATTACAGGCCAATACCCTTGATGAACATAGATGCAAAAATCCTCAACAAAATCCTAGCAAACCAAATTCGACAATACAGCAAAATGACCATATGCCAAGATCAAGTGGATGGATTTATTCCATGGATTCAGGAATCATAAATCAATCAATGTGATAAAGCCCATTAACAAAATGAAGAAAACAAGATCAGCCACGAGTTGTCAAGTTTGTTGAAGTTGGGGGATGAGTTTTCTCCCCATTTGTGTACCTTAAAATTTTCCATTTAGAAACAGAGGGAGAAAGAGAGAAAGTCAAAGTGAAAGACCCATGGGTTAATGGATTTTTGAGAACCATGTCCGAAGCCAAATTATTCCTCAATTCACATCTTGTTGAAGAGCCCACAGACAGCACAGTCTGTGTGGCTCATAGAATATGGAATTGACATGGGGTTATTTGGGGTACCATCTTACAGGCCAAAAGATAAGACTTTCATCCAAGACAAAAAAAGGATTTTTGTGTGTGTGAAGCAAGTCTTTGTCCACATGGCAGCTCTGCGCTGGCTGAAAAGGCAGAATTAGGCAGTGAGCGGTATTGTCCCCACCTGTTCCAAACAATATTGTTCCATCCTTCTGTCCAACGGGCCGTCCAGCCCAGTCTGGTTTGGCATAGTTCACTGCACTCTCAGTTTGGACTTATTGTAAAATATTTGTTATGTTCACAAAGCTCCCTTTAACCGATAGAAAATTATTTTTCTTCTGGTTGTTAGCTTCTGCTTTTACTTGTTTTCTCCAACAAAAATAGCAACTTAAAGATCACATTGACTCTCCATAATGCAAAAGAACTGCAGTTCCAATTCCTCGTACTTTGGGAAAATAGCATGAGACCTATCAGGAGCCAGGCGGGCCTCAGCCGTACACAGAGGTTCAGGGGGTCGGCCAGGGAAAGACCGAAGCTGCCATGGCGAGCTGAAAGAAAAGTTGGAGGGTGGGGAACTGTCGCTGACCCCTCGGGTAGTCCTCTCCCACATGGACTCTGGGCTTGGCCTAGGGCTTGCTTTGGCCAACCCGACAGCAGCAAGCATGACGCAAGCTGAGGTTGTGCTAGGGGCGCCTGGGTGGCTCAGTCAGTTGGGCATTTGCCATCCGCTCAGGTCATGATCCCGAGACCGTGGGATCGAGCCTCACATAGGGCTCCTACTCTGTGGGGAGCCTGCTTCTCCTTCTGCCACTCCCCCTGCTTGTGTTCTCTCTCTCTGCGTTAAATACATAAAATCTTAAAACAAAACAAAACTGTGTGTGCTGGGGCTTGCTTTCTCTTTCACTATTCTTGGGAACCCTGTGCCCACTGCTACGGAAACAAGCCAGGACTGGCCAGTTGTGACAAGAGATACATGTCTCAGGAGCGACAGGAGGCTGAGCAGCTCATTGCTGACTCAAGTGATCCCAGGGGGTATGTAGAGAGGGCCTCCCCAGGACATAGCTCTGGAGGCAAAATTTCTATACAGTTATAACAGGATGGATAATCAGGCTACATGGAAATTTTTCTACTACCACCTAAATATGATAAATATGCTTACCAAGGAAAAGGATTTCTAAAATAGGTGGGAAAATACTGAGCCCCAATTGTACATCTGTCCCATAATTGCAACTACAGAAAAATGGTGTGCATTTGGATAGGCTGGAAGGAAACCCAAAGACATGAAAATAATTACTGTTAGGGTAGTGGTATAATGGGTGAATTCTTCTAAATTTATTTCTTAGAATATTTTAAAGTTGATATGGTAATGAATCAAAAATAAATGACCTTCCATCTCCAAGCAGCGTTTTTGAAGGACAGAAAGAAATGGTCATGTCTAGACTCTAAGGAAATAGACTCTAATCCACCACTATAGTTTGGTGGGGAAAGGCTTCTTACATGGGAACCAGAAAACCTGGATCTTGGCACCAGCTCACCCAAATCCTCCCTCTAAGGCTTCAGAAGTCATTTAACCCCTTTACACATCCATGTGCAGTCCTGCATAAGGATTTAGGATAGAAATCTTTTTTTAAGATTTTATTTTTTCAGTAATCTTTATACCCAACGTGGGGCTCGAACTCACAACCCCGAGATCAAGGGTCTCATGCTCCACTTACTGAGCCAACCAGATGCCCCTAAGATAGAATTCGTAAACACTCTCCTTGGTGTTCTACAATGTAGTATGTTTTACTTTTTACATGCAGCATATCATTATAAAGTCCCACAAATGAACTTTTACCAAACACATCAGAACTCAAAACATGGGAGAGAATCATGTGGCCTCCTTCTGAGCAGGTCTTCTATTTTTTTTTTTTTTTTTTTTTTTTTTTTTTAGGTCTTCTATTTATTCCTGGAAAAAGCCACCTCCTCTTTGTCCTCCAAAGCCTGTTCTATATGATATTTCACGTCTTCGGTAGGGCCCATTTTTTTTTCTCCCTTGAGGCAGAATGTAACTTCCAGAAACAGCTGAGAGGGCCTTGGTATGAAGTCTGGTGAGTAAGATGGGTGATAAGGCTGAACTAACATTTTAGGTCAGAAAGGGAGTTAAGAAAAATAGAGTTTCTTAAACGGCCATTCAGAAGCGCTTTGTACATTAATGATACTGTTCCCTGGTGGCAACTCAGAAGGGAAGGCTGACTTCACTGGGAGGTACAGTTCCAAGTTCCATAAAGCCAATACTTCTGTTGTAGGGAGACTCTTGACTAGTTCTGCTTCTTAAGTGTGGCTATCTTAAAGACAGGTTAAAAAAAAAAAAAAAACCAACTTTGCTAGGATGCCCCAAAACCTTCTGTCTCTGCCAAAATAAATTGTGAGGTTGAAATTCAAAACACGATTTATTTATCATTATTACAGAATGTGCTTACAAGGCCAAGATGTTTATTTTTAATACCTTTGGCATTTAACCTTTAACCCCTTATTGGTCTGTAAATATTACGTCCCACCAAGGTAAAAAAAATAATAAAAATATTAAAAACTCACCATTTTAATCACATATTGATGAAAATACAGTTGCTGCATCTTTGTAAAAAAAATAGCAGATGACTCATACTTGGAAAATCTTGACTATACATAATTTGTACATATTCCATAATGAAGCTCATAAAACTTTGCATTTGTATGCAGGGTTCAAAATATTTCTGCTTTTTGAAGCAGATGAAGAAAGCTTTCACAAGTTCTTTCCAAAAAATGAGACCCAATCCTTTCTCATTAGGATATGCAAAGTTCTGCATGTTCTCTCTTTTATTTAGTCTCACATGAGCTCATGACATTAACACTGAGAACAGGAGCAAAAAGTCATATTCCAAGTCATATTTACCAAAATGCTCATTATCTAGTCCCAAGGAGAATCCCTAAGACAGACCTCAAATTCATGACATTCAGCTGAGGAAAGGAGAACTAACAGAGGTCCAGCATGCTGTTTGGGGCAGCGGGGCATTTTCACCCAAAGAGGAGGGTGATGGGTTAAGCAAGAGAAATTCAATTTACAGCCTCACCACTCACACAACTTACCTACCTACACTGGTGTTTAGATAGCTCTGAATCTGGATGTAGATTTTCCCTATTGATAGCTTGGGGGTTCCATGTGCTGAAAATACCAGGCAACTCCCTCTCTTAAGGGAAACCCAGTGGGAAGGCGTGGATGTATCAATAAAACATCATTACCGGTATAGAGCTAAAGCTTAGACATTGCTGCTGGTGGGTGAATGGAAGGAAGTGTGTGGTTCTCAGGGATACCACTCTGAGATTTACAATAGAGTAGCTGCAAACAGCTGATCTACAGGTGCTGAGCCTCTCAGCAGTGGCCAGAACATTTGAAAAATTAGCAGGTCCGGCAGTACAATTTGGATTTCCAGCTTCCCTTGAAATATATAATGCGGTCGATCTAACCATGGTAATATGGTAGATATAACTAACCATGGCCTAAGGTCAAGTAATGATGCCTTTTTAGAGGGGCTTATTTACTCTCTAGGGATCAGCCTCACCCCATCAAAAATTGTGTCCTGTAGATATTTGAGTTTGCAACCTCTGATAAAGCTGAAATCCCCAACAAGAGTGTGGAGGGAGGAGGACTTCACCTTCTGCAACTGTCTGCTTCCTCCACTTCTTGTCCCTCTCCATCTCCATGCTCCACTGACTTTCCCTTCATGCCCTGTGCCGCTCAAACTTTTCCCATGAGGCTAGCCAACTCACATTGGCCCCTAGGTAATGTCGTGAACTCCGGATCTTTCCCTAAACCTGCTATGTCCATCAAAACTTTTCTGGGGGTGCCTGGCTAGCTCCGATCAAAAGAGCAACTCATGATCTCGGGATTATAAATTTGAGCCCAATGTTGGGTGTAGAGATTACTTAAAAACAAAATCTTAAAAAAAAAACAAAAACAAAAACAAAAAAAACTTTTCTGTACTTCAACCCAATTTTTTTGGTTTTGTTTTGGTTTTGTATTATGTCATTTGGGCCAGGAAACTATTAGCAAATCTGATAAACTAATCAGTGGGAATGGACTAGGTTACCTTCCCAGAAAATGTATTTGAAATCGATTCCAGACTTTCTAAATACATGCCCCACCTTCACCCAAAGGAACTTAATTACCTTGCAGTCAGCTATCTGACAGATTTCTAAGTTCCTAGGTCTATTCCTGAGTATTTATTATGAATAACATGTGCAATTTACTCACAATTACTAGGTAAGTGAGGAAAAAGGAATGTATCCTGACCACAGTCTGAAGGGATGGCCAATTCAGATTTACTTAAATATTTTAGTATACTTAAGTTCAGAGAAGCCCCATGAATAATAATCTCTGCATCCAAAGTATATAGCAGAGCCATAGACATGGGTTCCAGCCCATTAGACCATTCAAATAGTCATTGCCACAAAGTAGAACTTCCCTTGTAAATCAGACTTATCATGTCTGGTAAGCCAAACACGACAAAGGAAATCTTAATAGAGTATGATTATTAATTAAAGACAAAGGAGACTGTTGTACCCTCCTAACCAAGGTACACTAAATTATAAAGACAGGTAGAGATTTTTTTTTTTCAGTTCTTCAAGTCCTCTACGGAAAAAGGAACAAATTAATATTGCCTGCAAATAGTGTTGCTTCCCCAAAAATGGAGAAAAGTGGTCCAAAGTGAACTTTCAGGAAAGAGACAGGAGGTGCATTATAAGCTGGATATGGTGCTCATGAATCAGAAAATGACAATATTCCTATGAGTCACACCTGAATGAGTCTTGAGAGGGCCGTGGGGACGAGTTGGAGAGTCTTTTTCATGTGCTACCAGACTTCCTAAAAGATGCCACACACAAACACGCCAACAACAGAACAGGTGCCCTCCCTACAGCCCAGTCAAGGACTCGAGGAATTCTATTCTCCATGCTAAGCCTCAGCCACACCCACTGAAGGCAATGCCCCTTCTCTTCCTGTTCTGAGCAGCTGAAGGATGCAGCTGGGCAGACCCAGACAGATGTGAAACACAAAATGAAGCCTCATTTGGCTTGAAAGCGTCTTATATAAACAGTAAAGAGTATAACTGAGGTTTCTGACTATTTAAGATGGGTGACTGCTCTGTTCTCAGACAACCTCACATAGCTAACGAACAATTTCTCAAGCCAGTGAAGAAATGATTCATTTCATTTTTGCCAGGTTACTCTACATCTAGTAGTCGGAGCGATGGCGCATCTCCGATTTCAGGACAGCAGCTGTTTCAACTTTTTTCTGATGCACTGAGTCTCCTGGCTGCCCACAATGGGGCCATCTGTGCTGCTGGCAGGGAACCCACCAATAGGTAAGTCACACCCTGTCCTGACATAGACACATTACACAGCTCTGGCCACAAGTCTCTTCCTTCCAACATGCCTCCCCTGCACTCATTTGATCAACCACCTTTGAAAGCAATAGAGCCGAATTGAGCATGGAGATTCCCAGGTCTCCAGAGAAGGCATCATAGACCACTTTGTAGTGTGTCCAGCAAGAAAAATGAATCAACCATGGGAAAGTTAATTTTCTGAAGGTAGCACTCAAGTATTTAAATTCAGTTAACTTTCTTGAAGCTCTTGACATAAACACATTGATTTTTTTTTTTTTTTAGAAATATTGACCCATGGAAAATAATGATAGCAATTCCAAAGCACTAGGACTATCACATTGCTCAAATTCAAGTGGCCAATTAGGTAGTGGCCTGATTAGGTCGCTTCTCCACCCAACCACACACTCACTGTAAGTAAATGGTTCTCTCACAGGAGTTCCAAAAATAATGTAGGTTAGACTGACTTCTTAAAACCTGAAACTTAAGGAGGAAATTTATTTGCAAATAAAGTGTCTTCTTAGGGAGGAGCAGAGGTGACACAATTTTGGACTTCGTAAAAAGAAAAGGCTTCTGTCAAAGATGCCCTTTTAAAGATTGTTTTGTTTTTAAGCATTCTTTTGAATAAGCACAGCACTGGATCTAGAGCTGCTTTTGAGTTCTGTACGTACGTTCGGATGGGGCCTTTGCAACATTTCTCAGGCTGGTCATGGGGACAGGTTTTTTAAAATCGGTGTTGTACTAGTTATCGTTTTGACTTAAAGACACATTCACAGTTATCAAAACGGAACAAAACAAACCAGAAGGGGATCAGGCCATCTACCCAAGCAGGGTTCTTTGAAAAGAAGCAAGTGTGGAAACTATGAACCCTTGAAACTATGAACCCTTGTAATAGAACTTTTTTTTTTCTTTCTTTCTCGGATGGACCGTCAGTCTCCTCAAAATCGAGTCCTTGCTTTTGTGCTTCGAGTAGAAACGTACACCACACCAACACCCGGGGGATGCGGCTCAGGTTAAAGGGGGCGGAGTTGTGGCTACCCCGGGGCGGGGAGAGGAAAAGTCAGAACCGAGTCGGAGAAAAAGTCAGCCACTTCCACGTATTCCCAAAGTGCCAAAGGAAAAAGAACAAAACACTCGACTTCCTCCCGGGCGACCGGTTCGCGGTGTGCCGAGAAGCGCCAGTCACCTCGCCCTCGGGGAAGCGGTGGGGGGTGTTTACTCGGCCTCTGCGGCGCAAAGACCCAACGGGCCGGCGTCCCGCGAAGTCCGGGCCGGCGAGGCTGCCGGCGGCGCCGGGCCACTTTCGCTCTCTCGGGCCCGCCCAGCGCCAGGTGCTCGGCCTACCTGGCGCCCCCGCCGCCCTTTGTGCGGCCCGCTCCGCCCCCGCCAGCGTGCGGCAGCCAGGCGGGACAGCTGCGGGCGGCGCAGGGGCGGGGAGGAGGGGAGGCAGCCGGCGCCCGTGCCCGCCGGCAGGGAGGGGAGCGCGGGGCACGCAGGGGAGGGGGCGCGGCGAGCCGGCCGCCGCGCTGCGGAGCTGAGATTCCCGCCGCCGCGGGCGGGAGCGCAGGGGCACCGGCGCTGCCCCACCGGCCGGGCAGGAAGAGAGGGGTCCCCTTCGAGGGCCGCGCCCCCGAGCGCAGAGCTGCCCACACACTGGCTTCCGACAGCTGGCAGCCATAGCAACCCGGCCACAAAAAGTTTCGCGGCGCCCAGAGCGACTTGAAAGAAAGTTTTCCTTGGCCCCCTCGCTCCCTCTCCCCCGGCCAGGGTTTACGGAAAGCGGCGGGCCATCAGAGCTCGCGACGTGCAGTCTCCCGCGTCCACCTTCTCCACCCATGGCCTCGGCTGCGCGCCCAAGGTGGGTGCCCCGCGCGGGCGCTTCCTGCCCCATCCCAGGGTCAGGCGTCCCGGGACGCCGCGCGGCCAACTCACCATGGTTGTTGACTCGCGCCGCGGTCGCGCCTCTGCGGGGTCCGGCTGTCGGGGAGCTGGGGCTGGAACGCAGGCTCCTGGGCGAACTTCAAAAGTTGGTCCCCTTCGCCAAAAACAGGCTCTCGACACCCAAGCACTCACAGGAGCCAATGGGAACCCTGGGGGGACTCCATCCAGGCGGGATCGGCGGCGCTAGGTGAGGGCGAGGAGGAGGCGACTTAGCAGACGCGGCACATGCTGCCAAAGGCCGGGGTCCACTCGCTCCAGGCGCTCGCCGCCCGCTTAGGTGAGTCCGATGCTGTCCGCGCGTCCGCCTGGCTGCCCAGGCTCGCTCCTTCTTTCTTCGGCCACTTACTCTGTACTCCGGCTGAGCCTCGGCTCGGGCTGGGCAATCTGTCCATAAATGGAGAATTCAGCTCAGGCCTGACCAATCAGGGTTTGTTTTCACAGCGTCACTCCTCAGGGAAACCGTGGTAGCCAACAAGCTTGGAGCTGCTGGAGTTTCCAAAGACCTCTGGATCCTGTAGTCCTCCACGCTAGCTTCCGAGGAGTGCGACTGACCCGGCTCGCTCCTGGGTGCGAGACCTCTACTGTTAGGAGCAAAACTCTACGTGAAAGAGAGGTAAGCCTCTCTCACTCTCTCTCTCTCTCTCTCTTTTTTTTTTTCAACGCGAAAATTACTGTAGGTGTGTCTTCCAAGCTGAAGTGGTATGATTTTCCCATAACTTTTTTTTTTTTAAAGAAGGAAATATTTTATCAGCATAAAAGATCAGAGTCGTGGCAGCAGCCCAAAGGAAATCCTTTTTCTTTCCAACGTCTGGATTGTGAGGAAAGTCAAAAATATCATTTCCCCTACCCCTCCTTTTACCTGAATTTCCTTGGAAAACAAAGGAAGGCTTTTTTTTTTTTTTTTCTGTCTCTCTCTTGGGGACTTTTGAATGGTGGAAAAATCGCACTGCAGTGAACAGAGAGACAAGGGAGAGACAAGTGAGGGGAAAACAGCACCCTCCCACCCCAATCAAGCCTCTCTGTTGAGCACGATTAGCAGTACAACCATACCTGCAAAGGCGAGTTTTTCCAGAATGTGGAGTGTCAAGACATGGAGTGGGCAGTGAGGAGGAGATTGGAGGTGGGGGAAAAATCCTAAAATAAGGTAGAGAGTGTGGTCTTATTGTTTTAAGAATTCAGAAGGTAACCTTGGTGGGTTATAACAGGACTGCCCTCCCAGGATCTGTGGTAGGTAAGAGATGAAAACTTCTGGCTTAGGGAAAGTATGAAGCATTATGATTTATTGTGACATACTTTATGGACTTTGGTGGTAGACCTTCACTTGATTTAGGATCCTAGAATTGGTATGGATGTTAAAAATCATCTTGCCTGGAATGGGTAAACAGAATGTAGTATGTCCATACGGTGGAATACTAGTCAGCCTTTAAAAAGGAAGGAAGTGCTGACGCCGGCCACAACATGGACTAAACCTTGGAAACATTATATTAAGTGAAAGAAGCCAGGCACAGAGACCACATATTATATGATTCCATTTACATAAGAGTAAAGAATAGGGAAATCTATAAGGGAAAGTAAATCTATGGGGAAAATTAATTAATGATTCCCAGGGGCTGGGAGGAGAGGAGGGTGGACGTAATTATGCGTTTTTCTTATTGGGGTGATGAAAATATTCTAGAATTGGTGGTGGTGGTTGCACAACGTTGTGAATATACTGAAAGCCACTGAATTATACGTTTTAGAAAGGTATATAAATTGTATCTCCATTTTATTTTATTTTTTATTTTTTAAAGATTTTATTTATTTATTTGATAGACAGAGATTACAAGTAGGCAGAGAGGCAGGCAGAGAGAGCTGGGGAAGTAGGCTCCCTGCTGAGCAGAGAGCCCCATGTGGGGCTTGATCTCAGGACCCTGAGATCATGACCTGAGCCGAACGCAGAGGCTTAGCCCACTAAGCCACCCAGGCGCCCCTGTATCTCCATTTTAAAGTTGAAAGAAAATCATGTTGACTAAACTCTTAAATTCTTGTAGTAATCATCCACACAGTGAGACAATAGATATAATTGAATGCCTACTATAGGTCAGTACAGCAACTGTGAACACAATGGTTTCTTCCCTCGCCAAGCTTACAATTTTGGAAGGAGAAAGACAGAAGGTAACTTTTTTTTCTTTTAAGATTTTATTTAGTTATTTGAAAGAGAACAAAAGCAAGAGAGATCACAGAGGGGAGGGAGAAGCAGATTCACCGCTGAGCAGAAAGCACAACACGGAGCTCGATCCTGGGACTCTGAGACCACAACCTGAGCCGAAGGTGGACACTTAACCAACTGAACCACCCAGGTACCCCAGAAGCTAATTTTAAAACAATAAATAATTATAGGGAAGGCACAAATATAATGAGAAGCAACAGTGGTTTTGTGCAAGGAACTGCCATACTAGGAGCTACAGTTTGGGTTAGGGAATTCATCTGGCAGCAATCTGTAGCACGAACTGGACAGGAAACGGCGAGACATCTGTTGAGCACTCACTCTATACTAGGCACTGGGGAGGTACAAACAGACAGACCCACCAAATTCCCAGGGTAACGGATTCCACGTTTCAGGGGCATGCCAGAATACGATCAGATATCTTAGGAACTAATGCACAGAGGTTACCAAAAAGAATATTGGAACTTACCAGTTATATAAGAAGCCCTGCTTAGGTTGGAAATGACATGTTGCCTAAGCCACCATCCCATACATAGTCCAATTACTGCTGAGTAATTGGATTGACCTGGGCTTCAAGGGAGACAGGCAAAGATTTGGTTGTTTTCCCTGGTAAACCAGAGATACAATGAGACACTGAAAAATCTTTTAAGAATCCATCAACAATTTATCAATCTTGGATTGATCTAAAACTATCTTGGCACTAAATATTGTTTGTATTAACATTTGAGATTTTTTTTTTTAAATGCTTACTTTTTTTTTTTTTTAAGTATGCTCTACAACCAGCACGGAGCCAAACACAGAGCTTGAACTCACAACTCTGAGATCAACACCTGACCTGAGATCAAGCGTTCAACACTTAACTGACTGAGCCACCCAGGCACCCCAAATGTTTACTTTTATTTGCCCTAATAATCTCTTTCCAGTTTCTAGAGGTAATTCCAATAGATGGGACTCTGATGAAGACAGATGCTTGTGTTCATTTTTCATGATTTTGTAATATAATTCTTCTATAAGTATATAAGTATAATTATAGTATAATATAAATATACTAATTTGTATGGTGGAGTGCCTGAGTAGCTCGGTGGGTTAAGCATCTGAGTCTTGATCTCAGCTCAGGTGTTGATCTCAGGGTTGTGAGTTCAAGCCTCACATTGGGCTCCCTGCTGGGTATGAAACCAAGTTAAAAAAAAAATTGTGTGTCTAAGCAGTACTTAGATTATAAGATGTAGTGGCACATAAAGGTGAATTTGAAGTCCGGCTTTGTCACTTAACTAGCTGTGTGGTAGTAATCTTTCTGCACTTCAGTTCCCTTATCTATAAAATCAATTGATGTGCCTACGAAATGAAATACCTGTAAAGATGGCCAGCAAATATTGGTTCCTTTCTCCTTCCACCTGCCATGTGTTCTAGGTTAGGGATCCAGACCTGGGTCCCTGGGTAGGATCAGACAGATTGTGGCCCTCTGAATTATATGCCAAGTCATGGGGGCTTCTGTGTGTGCCCTTTCCTTCAGGGAGAGATAATAGCTTTCATCAAATTCTCAAAGAGGCCGGAACTGTCAAAACAATATTAAGACCCATAGCTCTTGATCACATTAGTTATGCCTTCCTGGATCTTTGTCTTTGTGTTTTTATTGAGGTATAGGGATTAAAACTGAGTCCAACACTGTAAGGGCAGAGCTTGGATTCTCAAAGCAGAACCCATAATTTACACTTTAAACATAGAACATAGGATATGAGCGTGTGGTAGAGACTATCATTTCACAGAGAATCCATTCAAGCCCTGTGCTGCTCATTCCCCATCTTAAGAAGATAAATTGTCAGTTTTATGGTCTACTTGGGAGAGTATTAGTTTATGCCTTTATCTCAGTGAAATTATTAATGGAACCCCTCTTGCATTCCCAAAATGGCCTGATAATTTGAATGATAGATTATGGTCACCCCAAATTTTTGGCGAAATCACGGGCCCCCCCAAAATTCTTGCTTTATAAAGCTTTTCCAATTTTCTCGATTTACACCTGTTTTTGAGAGGACTCTTCGATATAACACCCAATATTCTTCGTTATTCGAGCTCATAGTAGCAATGAAATGGAAACAACTTTTAAAATTGTAAAACTCATTATAGACACATGATGGAGCTAGTCAAATGAGACTTTACACATACGTGGGCACGATTTAAAATGCAGTTTTATCTGGGCTTGAATGAAAAGGAACAAAGAAAAAAACCCAAATGGAGACAAAACACAATTTGGTACGAATCTAGCAGTGAAAAAAGCAGTATAAGCAGTTTAAGCACTGCTTATACGTTTTGGAAAACAATTAGTGAGAAGATAAAATAAGGCAATGAAACTAGTTTCCATGTCAGTACCACAAGAGAACATCAGAATGCATTCACAACAGTACAATTAAAGAAAAATTGGTTAATGGGAAAATTAGGCCAGAAACCTTTACCAAAGCACCAGTGGAAGAGATGCTTATGTCACAACAATGTGGAATGTCCTGGGCAATCACTCTTTCTACTATAACAGGCATTTATTAGGTTCAATAGGTATCAGCAATGAGCTAAATGCTTACCCCATAATATCTTATCTAATCTTCCATACAACCCTGTTGACTTCATTTGCAATTAAGAAACTAAGCTGAGCTTTGCAACATGGACCAGACAGACCAGCTCCCATAAAGAAAAGTGGCAAGATGAAGGGCCATTCTGCCACCACCAAGGTGACTGGAGAATACACCATCACTGTTCACAAGCGCATCCGTGGAGTGGGTATCAAGAGGTGTGCCCCTTGGGTATTCAGAGAGATCCAGAAATTTGCCATGAGGAAGATGGGAACTTTAGATGTGTGTGTTGATACCAGACGCAACAAAGCTCTGAGGGCCAAAAGAATAAGGAATGTCTTGTCCCATATCAGCGTGCAGTTGCCCAGAAAATGTAATGATGATGAAGACCCACCAGACAGACTCAGGTTACCTGTGTACCTGTCACCACTTTCAAAAATCTACCAAAAAACCCAAAAAACTACAGACAGTTAATGTGAATGAGAACTAACTGCTGATTCCAAATAAAGTTATAAAACTGCAAAAAAAAAAAAAAAAAAGAAAGAAAACAAAGAAACCAGCCGAGTTTAAAGTAACTTGCCCAAGCTTTTCTGCACCGAATCTATATATTTACCTGACTCCAAAAGCCCCTACTCTTATCCTATAAGCAGTAAGTCCATAGTAGGAATATCCTACTACAGATTTTAGAAGAAATTTTCCCTAATGTACGCCCAATATGAAGAGGAACCCATTTATTAAAACCCTGGGAGCCTCTCCAAACCAGGGCTCCTGGGAAAATTCTTGCTTTTTTTTTTATGGGACCTAAAAATCACATTTGCATTAAAAAGTTACATTTGTATAGAGAGTTTAACTAACTTTAAACATCTTTGTTGGGGCACCTGGGTGGCTCAGTCGTTAAGCATCTGTCTTCAGCTCAGGTCATGATCTGGGGTCCTGGGATTGAGCCCCGCTCGGGCTCCCTGCCCAGTGTGGAGTCTGCTTCTCCCTCTCCCACTCCGCCTGCTTGTGTTCCCTCTCTCGCTGTGTCTCTTTCTGTCAAATAAATAAAATCTTTAAAAATAATAATAAAAAATAAACATCTTTGTTCTTTTCCTAATATGTTAATTTTGATTTGTACAAAGGACAGCGCAGCGAATTTCAACAGTCTGGCAACATAATGTGATGCTACTTCTGATTAATATTAAAAAAGTTTTGTGGGACGCCTGGCTGGATCAGTTGGAAGAGCTTGTGACTCTTGATCTCATAGTTGTGAGCTGGAGCTCGATGTTGAGTGTAGAGATCGCTTAAATTAATAAAACTTTTAAAAAAGTGGGCACCTGGGTGGTTCAGTTGGTTAAGCAACTGCCTTCAGCTCAGGTCATGATCCTGGAGTTCCGGGATCGAGTCCCACATTGGCTCCCAGCTCGACGGTGAGTCTGCTTCTCCCTCTGACCTTCTCCCCTCTCATGCTCTCTTCACTTCCTCTCTCTCTCTCAAATAAATAAATAAAATCTTTTTAAAAAATAATAAATAAATAAACAAAAATAAAATAATAAAACTTTTTAAAAAGTTTTACAGGGCCCCTGGGTGTCCCAGTCAGTTAAGCGGCTGCCTTCGGCTCAGATCATGATCCTGGGGTCCTGGGATCAAGTCCCATGTTTTGCTCTCTGCTCGGCGGGGAGTCTGCTTCTCCCTCTGCCAGACACTCCCCCTGCTTGTGCTCTCTCTGTCTCTGTCAAATAAATAAATAAAATCGTAAAAAAAGAAAAAAAAACTTTTACTATAATGTAACAATTACTTTACTGAAATAAAGGAATGATTTTTACCAAAAAAAGGAACAGAAAATATTTAAATGTATGGTTAAATTAACAGCTTATTAGGATCACCTGAGTGGCTCAGTTGGTTAAATGTCCAATCTTGGTTTTGGCCCAGGTCTTGATCTCAGGGTCTTGAGCTTAGGATTCTGAGTTCAAGCCCCACAGGAAAAAAAAAAATTAATTAACAGCTTATTAAATGCATTTTTGTTATTATATTTTCTCTGATATAAGCCAGTATTTCCTTTTTCTCTTTCTTCTAGTTTCAATTTGACTGTTACATTCAGAATATAAACTCTGGCTTTCCTCCAGATTTAAAAATGATTCAATAATGAGTAATACTAGTTACGTTGTTCCATGATCTATCAAGGAGTGAGGTATTTCACAGAAGTGAACTTTGCAGATCAACTTCATGTCCACACCCTGGTTTTCTGTCTTCTTTCTTCTCTCTCTTTCTTTCTTCTTCTCCCTTCTTGGATTTTGTGTATTCTTGTAAGTCATCTTTAGTCTTTACTCAAACAAGGAAGGCATGCATAAATAAATATATGTATTTTAAAAACCAAAAAATAATAACTGCATGAACCTTGCCCTTTTAAGGAACCAAAACTTTTTTTAACTTGGAGGAAATTTTTTCTGTAGTAAACTGCATGCTTCGGTGCCTTCTGAAAATATGCTGAATGTCGGGCAGCCTGTGCCCGAAGACTCAAGGTCATCACTATAAATATCGATTATCACACAGGGTTATACTGAGTGGACGTCCTTGGGGATGATTGAATGGAACGACTCTTTGTCGCTAGACTCCGCGGCCCTGTACCTGTGCCGTTTTTTTCTTGTTTTGTCTTTTTTCCTCTTTCCATCTTTTCTTCCTTTCATCCTCCCTCCCTCTCTCCCTCCCTTGCCCCCCCCTCTTTCTCTTTCTTTCTTCTTCCTTCCTTCCTTCTTTCCTTCCTTCCTTCCTTCCTTCCTTCCTTCCTTCCTTCCTTCCTTCCTTCCTAATTTTATTTATTTGAGAGAGAGAGAGCAGGAGAGGCAGAGGGAGAAGCAGGCTCTCCACTGAGCAGGGAGTCTGAGAGTCTGAGGTGGGGCTCGATCCCAGGACACCGGGATTATGACCTGAGCCCAAGGCAGATGCTTCACCGACTGCTACCCAGGTGCCCCTGTTTTGTGTTTCTTGATTTTGTTTTTAAGTTTATATCCTCTAATGTCAGAGACTGTTTTTCTCCTGGTATCTGCTGTTGTAATTTAGTCTTTTTAGTAACAAGGAGGTGAAAAAAAGTACATGGGTTGCTTCATGAGAAAAATGTTTTGAGGGTATATATGTCCAGGAGCCCCGGGGAAACAGAACACAAAGGAAGGTGGATCTGTGCAGCTCTCTGTCCTCGCTTCTGGGCTTCTCTGCGTGGATGGATGTTCTTCTGTCTCTTCCAGCTTCTCCCCCTTTAAGCAACAGCCTCAAAGTGGCTCCTCCTCCCGTAATTTCAGCTTGCAAAGTGTCCTGAGTTTGTCATAGGCCTGACTCAGGCCCCCAAAGGATCTCTCAGCAGCACTGCCCACAGCTCACTGGAAACCTTCCTCTTGGTCTCTTGATTCAAGTTCCAGAGAGAGAAAAGGAAGGGAGAGAAAGAAGGAGAGACTCTGACTCACACAGCTCAAACCACGCCACCCGCCACCCGGGGCATAGGTCCGTGGCAAGCCTATGCAAGGTGCTGCTTGGATCAGGTGTCTGCACAGTCACATTCCAAGCAAATGCAGTCACAGGGGTGGTGTCCTGTAAAGGTGGTGAATGAGGACAGAGTCTCTGAGGAAGGGGCACGATGGGTACTCCAAATTGGGGGCGTGCCACGGTTTGCCTCCTGCCATCTGTCTGCTGCCTTAACCTATACACGGTTATCTTGGGGGGCCATGAGGGCAGTTCCACTCGCCTCTTCAACAAACAAACTGCATGGATTTTGCAACAGTCAGCATCATTTTAACTCCTCATCCTGCACCTATAAATGTTTTTACATAGTTAAGATGTGACATCTGTTTTGCCTTTATTATCACGCACCTATAACTGTGTTTCTAGATATGGCTGTAAATATTTGTGCATTCACAGAGAGGTGTGTGTGAATGTGTACTTAAGATAACATATTTTTCAAGATAATGTTGCAAACATTTGGGGGAATTTGCTTTTTTTTCTAATAGTCTATTTTTTAGAGCAGTTTTAGGGTCACAGTAAAGTTGAGGGGAAAATACAGAGATTTTCAGGTGCCTCCCACTCCCACACATGCGCGGCCTCTCCCACTACCATAGAGGGATTTGCTTTGAGTAGAGTGTTCTTTAGTACTTGGTACCTTGGTGCTTTGCAGGTTGGCAGCGTGGTTTCCCAGCCACTACTGTTTTCACTCACCACGAGAAACATTGGCTGAGCACTGTTGGAGGCACTGGAGAAGTAGAAGACAGATGCCCCATCCCCAAAGGATTCACATCTTCCCATGTACATCAAAAACACATACAACAGAGGCTCCTAGGTGGCTCAGTCTCTTGAACATCTGGCTGTCGATTTGGCTCAGGCCATGATCTCAGGGTCATGAGATCTAGTCCCACATCGGGCTCTGTGCTCATCATGGAGTCTGCTTGTCCCTCTCCCTCCCTCTCTGCTTCAATCCTGTACCTCAACACATGCTCTCTCTCTCAAATAAATAAGTACATTAGATCTTAAATATATATATATAACAACACAAGGGATTCCTACTTTCATATGCAACATGTTCCTGAAAATACACACCAGTGTCAGATATATGAAATTCAAAAGCAAATTTGTGAGTTTTAAGGAGAGGCCTCTATTTTCTGAGGGCTAAAATACAGCATAAAATCCCTAATTATGCCTTGTCTCTTAGAGAGAGTCTTAGGCTATAAGTCCAGAATTTAAATATTCTTTTTCTTTTCTTTCTTTCTTTTTTTTTTAAGTAAGCTCTGCTGTCCAATGTGGGGCTCGAACTCATGATCTAAGATCAAGAGTCACATGCTCTAGCAACTGAGCCAGCCAGGTGTCTGAGTAAATGTTCTTTGAATTTGGATTTCTCCATTCCAGCTGAGCAGAATTGACCATCTAAAGTCTAAAAGGAAGGCAGCTTTCCAATTTGGGTCAGTCTATTTACATCTCTACAAATCGTGAATCCTTTTCCTTATCTATAAAAGCAGAGATAATGATAGTACCTCCATCATATAGCATTGTGAGAATTCAATCAACTAAGTCATACAAAGTGATTAGAATAGTGACTAATGCATAGAGAATTTTCACTATGAGTTTCATTATTGAGCCTCCAGATTCACTACCTTCTGCCTACCTTATGATTTCCTCTGTCTCAGTTGTTCTAAATTTATGAGAACAACAAGACTGTTTACTGATGTTTGCATTTTATATTTTCCCGTATGTTACTAATTTTAATAAAGCCACAAGATTAAATGCAACTTAGTAGAAACACAGTTGAATGAATGCTGCTAGGTTGACAGAGATGGTGACGTAGACGGCCCTGAACTGTGAGCTGAGTCGGCAGACAGCACCCTCATGAGATCGATCAAAATGTTCCCTTGTCATCTGGCTGATTGCCGGATGCCATCTGGAAAGATGGCTCAGGTGCATTCATGTGTAATGTTCTTATCTGAACGAAAGTGAATGTGCAAAGACCAAGGGCACCAGGAGATGGCTCCTCTCTTTACTGTATTAGATTCCTGGAAATCTCAAAATAAAGCTAAGCATGCATGCCTTTGATAAGACGTTGTAGGAAATGAATTTTATATTTGACCAAGAATGTGATTCTAAAAGCAGCTATGACAGTTACAAGCTTCTGTGATTTAAGATAGTACAATTCTACTGCAGTTTTTTTCTAAATGGCATCAAATGGTTATAAATGTGCACTTTTATAAGGGATCTCTGGATTGAAAAGTATATCATAGCACCTAAAAATACCACACAGCTCTCATAAACCCTTATGATGTAAATTTTTATTTATCTATTTTTTTAGAGGCAGGGGAAGGGCAGAAGGAAAGGGAGCAGCCTGGAGCTCAATCTCATGATCCTGAGATCAGGGCCTGAGCTGACATCAAGAGTCCCACACTCAACCAACTGAGCCGCCCAGCTGCCCCTTTACTATGTAAATTTTCCCTAAAGTAGTATCCCAACTCCTATAACTATTAATTAAACATATCATTAAGAGTTTTTTCTTAATTTCTTTTCACTTTAAAAACTGGAAGTAGAGGGGCATCTAGCTGTTTCAGTTGGAAGAGCGTGCGACTCTTGGTCTTGAGGTCATGAGTTTGAGCCCCGTACTGGTTGTAGGGATTACGTAAATAAAAACAAAACTCAAAACAAAACAAAACAAAACCCAACTTGAGAGTGGTGGCAGGGGGTAATGCTTAGGAGTAATTTGTAAAGTACTAGAATTAATATTTTTTCTTGATAAATTTCCCTACAAAGTTAAGTGATTTAAAACCATTCCCTGGGCACCTGGCAGGGAAAAAAAAAAAAAAAGGCAAAAAGAATAACAGATAACAGAATAAAAGTGGTTAAGTGAATAAATAAAAAAAACCCAAAAAGTGACCAGATTTCCAAATTTTTTGGTAGTACATTATCACTGGTTTTAACTTGCAAGAGAAATACACACTTCTTGTTATAAAGCTTACGAATTTAGAGTTTATAAAATGAAAAGTGAAAGTCTACCTGCCCACACTCTCTCCTACAAGATTGTAAATGTGAGAAAATTATGATTCCATTAGTAGAAAATGAGAACTCAAGAGGAGGCTCCAGGTTCAGTGAGCTCCATGTTGGATGTGTCCAGCTGGAGCCAACAGAGGCCCCCAGGCAGCCCTGGGGGAGACTGGCTGAACCTAGGGACCCCCTCCTGGCCAGGTGTCCTGTTGCTTGTGATACCAACCACTCCTTCCAAAACTTTCTCTCCCTCCTCACCTCTCTGTTGGCAAGGCTGTGGGAAGACAGATTTCTTCTGTATTTTGAATGGGAATATAAATAGGTAGAAACCCTATGGCAATTTGACACTATCTAGCAACATTACAGAATTGTGTGGTCTCTGACCCAGCCATTCTGCTTTGGGAATGCATCCAAAGATGTACACACACAATGCAAATTAACATATGCCTACAAAGCATCATTGGCATAGCAAAAGATTGGAAACAATCCAAATGTCCATTATTAGTGGAACTGGCTAAATATATTAGAGGACAACATTTACTAGATTTTTTAAAAATAATTTTAAAGAGCTTTTAAAACACAATGAGGGATTTCTCTCCAAACCAATATGGAAATCTATCTCAGCTAAATTTCTGAGATGTATTAGTAAGTTAAAATGAAAAGACCAAAATACTAGATAATATGCATATCAAACAATAGTGTGCATTTTCAAGAATGGTATGTATATCAAGGTACCTTTTTGTGTAAGAACATAGGGATGGGGAAGTAATAGGTTTGTATTGATATTTGCATGAAGAAACTTTAGAAAAGACACAAAAACGCAGTAAGTATGAGGTGTGGGAGCAGGGGTAGGAGCAAGACCGTACACTAGATATGTTTTATAATGCTTGATTTTTCAACCATTGTAAACATTTTGCTCAGAAACATTTGTAAATATTGTTACCCAGCAGAATACATTGTTAGGGCAGAATCATACAAAGGCCACATAGGAGATCCTGTCAGCAAAGATTTTGAAAGCATAAGGAGGCCTTTTGGGAGTGGTGCCATATAAGGCGGCTGTTCTCAGAGATCAATCTAGAAAGGTGGAGAATTAGCATAGAATCTTTTAGGTGTTAGGATCTGTATATGCAAAAGCCCAGGGGTATGAAACCTACTGAGTGGTTGGAAACGTTTCTCCCTGGGACACTTTCTCAAACTCACTGGGAAAATAATGAGCTGAGAGTACACTTTTGTCTTTGTGGAGCTATCGCAAAATAAGTCTGGTTTTTCATTCTTTGGTCCATGTAAAATACAATCTTATGATGCTGCTTATATACTGTTGCTACCCCAACCTCAGATATGTGAGATCTCCTCCATTGCTCATCTTTGAGGAAAGTTACCCAGTAAGTGTGAGGTTACTTGTGCTGTGAAAATTCAATCCTAATCCTTTTTAGGACAGCATTTAACAGAAAGGTCAGATAATTAAACCTGATTTTTTTTAACCTCTTTAACTTTAGTCGGAAATAGGTCTGTTGTGACTAAGGGACTCAAGATTGTATAGTAATGTCCTTAAATGTTGAAGTCATAAAAGTGTGTGCCTTCCTTGTATTTCTTATCTTTGCATCTTTCCATTTATAGCTTGTTATCTTTTCCACTGAACATGGACCATGAGAAAAGCAGCTGAATATTAGAGTAGGTGATTCCTGATGACAGGATAATGGAAAGTTAACTTTGTTTTGACCAAACCTCATGAAGTTGCTCAATAATCCTAAAATGACTCATTTTAGTACTTTAAAAATCACATTAATCCTGTTGCCTTGAAAACAGCACTTTAGGGAAGTGTATCTAATTATGTTAAAATCAATCTCTCTTTCTCTTTCTCTGTCTCTCACACACATACACATACACATACACACACACATACACCATTTATGCAGAGAACAAAAAAAACCTTGAAGAAAATATAACAAATGTTTACATGGATGGGATTCAGATGGTAGGACCATGGATGGTTTCTCTTTTCCTTTAACTTTTTCTGTATTTCCCAAATTTGATTTAATGAGCATGAATTACTTTTGTAGTAAAAACAGAAAAGAAAAACAACCAAAGCACATACTTAAAAGCAGGGAGTTTGGTGGACCAAGGCCAAGTGTGAAGCTCATCTCTTAGTTCATTGTGTGGAAAGCCCCAAGCGCCCCTGCTGTGGCTACTCCTTGTTTCATGTTCAGATATTGGGTCGTGTCCCCCAAAGCCTTCACACAGTCAGCTCTAGGGAAAGAGAAATGAATGCCCGCTATTCCTTCTCTTGGTTAACCCAAGGCATCCCGACCCTTGGTGCCTCCTGCTGTCACCCCAAGATCATCCTCAGGCCAGACTCAGCCCTTGGTCCTATCTTTCAGTCACCCTCCTCCAAAACAAACAAATCTATAAGCAGTCTCCAATAATCAATAGAGTTGATGGACCTTTCTTTTGGAAAATTAGGCAAGTTCCTCATAATGCGGAGCAAAATTTCCCTAAAAAATACTTGTGTACACTTCTGCTCTTTCTTCAAAGTCCTTCCTCTACTAGCTGCTTTATCCTCTTTTCTACCCATATTTCCTCCTGGAGTTTCTTGTGGCTGAAGTTGTTCGTTTCTCCCTTGGCTGGCACACGCCGCTCAGTAAAAAGAAAGTCGGGTTGTCAGCTAAATTTGAACCACGTCATCTTTTTCAGGCATGTCTCCAAAGCCCCATAATGCCATCGAATTATGTGTGTGATCCCTGGAAGCTAGATAAAGCTTATATTCTATTTAATGCCCTAAGCAAACAGACATGGAAACTAATATAGGGTTTGTGTAAAACATATGCCAAATATGATTCCTTAACTCAATGCCCTGTAAGATCTAATCACTCTTAGGAATCAAAGTAGGGTAAGTTGGAGAATGGCACAGAGGCAAGGCTATTCAGCATGTGGGTTTAGCTGGACCACTGAGTGATGTAGGCTGTGAAGGCTTCTCTCCCAGAAGGTAGCCCAGTGGGGCATGGGGTGTCATAGGCCCCAGTGCAAGAGTATGAATGGAAACCCACAACCCATATGTCTAAATATCATAAAGTTATAACCAAGCTAGTTAATCATTAAAGAAAGTATGGTTTGTCCTCCTACTCTGACAGAAATACCTTCCGGACACCTGGAAGTTCAGGTAGACTTTAGAATTTTCGGACTCCTTGGAGTTCCTTGCCAGAACATGATGGCATGGGGTGAGCTAGTCCATGCTTTGGCCCTCATCCTGTATCCCCTTTCTCTTCCCACTCTTTTTTTTTTTTTTTTTTAAGATTTACTCTATTTTATTTATTTGACAGAGAGAGATCACAAGTAGGCAGAGAGGCAGGCAGAGAGAGAGGGGGAAGCAGGCTCCTGCTGAGCAGAGAGCCTGATGCAGGGCTCGATCCCAGGACCCTGAGATCATGACCTGAGCTGAAGGCAAAGGCTTAAACCCACTGAGCCACCCAGGCATGCTCTCTTCCCACTCTTAACTGCAGCCCTTCCTGCCGCTGCAAAGATCCCTTGCATATGCACATGAACTTCCCAGCCAAGTTATCCAGATTCCTTCCCCACTCCTCAGAAGTTGCTCTTAGTTGACTCCTTAAGCCTGAGGTGCACACATACCAGCATCGGGGTCACCCTTAGAAGGACTGACCTGAGCTATATCTTCCTTGGGCTTGGAGGCAAGCTTGACAATGTTTGGTCAGAAAATTCTGGGTTCTCGTGCATTATACAAAAAACAGAAGTGATGGGGCGCCTGGGTGGGTCAGTGGGTTAAAGCCTCTGCCTTCGGCTCGGGTCATGATCTCGGGGTCCTGGGATGGAGCACCCGCATTGGGCTCTCTGCTCGGCAGGGAGCCTGCTTCCCTCTCTCTCTCCCTGCCTCTCTGCCTACTTGTGATCTCTCTGTCAAATAAACAAACAAAATCTTAAAAGCAAAAAAAAACACAAAAAAACCCCAAAAAAACCCAGAAGTGATGCCAAACAGTCCACTCCTAACTCAATATCTGTAGGTCCTCTTCTAGGTGGCTTGGGGGAAATTCAAGGTCAAGGTCATTCTTTATTAACTGCCAGGGCTACTAGGAGGCAGAAGGGTCGATTTCATGACTTCTAAAGGTTATTTATGGCACCTCAGACTCCTCTACTGAACAGAGTATTGGGGGAGCTCAGTAAACCGTGGTCTATACCCCAGCCTCAGTGCCGTTTGGGCAGCTTCTCATGTGAAGCGAAGTGCCTCTCTGTTCCTCAAAGCTCTCTGCTCTGTTGGGAATGAGGACCAAAGGGGAAGATCTTTTTTTTTTTTATTTTATTTTATTTTTTTATTTTTTATTTTTTATTTTTTTTTTAAAGGGGAAGATCTTTAAAGGCAGACTGTATCAGCAGGAATTGTTAGTTTCCCTGAATTGATCATAAATCGCCTTTCCAGATGCCAAGGGTGGAAGGCAGAGAAGGAATATGAGGAGGTAGTTCAAGATGATGAAGGACTGAAGAAGGATCACCAGGCATTCTATCCTGCCCCTGTGGTTCAGGTGCAGTCTGTTCTGTTGGGAGGCATCACCCCAAAGCCTTCTGATCCTTGCTGGATGGTGTAGGCCCATCCATGAGGCAGGGCAGCCCTGAAGGCCATGAGTTGAGAACATCAGGATGGGGAGGGACGTGGGAGGGCCCTAGAAACTGAGTGTGACACCCTGGGGCTTCGTGTGCTGCTACAGTCAATTCTATCCCCGACCCAGATGGTGTGCTCCGTGTGATCTCGGCCAGTATTGGAGTAAGGACTGGACATGAAAATTCCAGAGAGGGGTTTATATACATACACCTTGATCCTTAGATCAAGCCTCACCTTGCAGAAGAAAATGTTTCAGGGTAAGGTAGTTGGTGGGATGTCACGGAGAGTCCATAACACTTGACTTTCTCTGAAGTTGCCACCAAAAAAATCTCAATCCCCATCAAAAAAACAGGAAAACACCAAAAACAAAAACAAAAACACTCAGAAGTAAGTACACTACAGGGGCACGTGAGTGGCTCAGTCGGTTAAGCGTCTGCCTTCAGCTCAGGTCATAATCTCGGGGTCCTGGGATTGAGCCTTGTATCAGGCTCCCTGCTCAGTGGGGAGTCTGTTTCTCTCTCTGGCCCTCTTTTCCTGCTTGTGTGCTCTCTCTCTTTCAAATAAATAAATAAAATCTTAAAAAAAAAAAAATCCAGCAGGTATTAACAGCGGCTCAGTGAGCTCCTGCTCTTTGCCAGGCATTGTGTTAGGAGCTTTACGTGCCTTATCTTGTTTAATCCTCACTATACCGTTGAAGGTAACTAATTTTATATATATATTTTATTAGCATATGTTATTTGCTTCAGGGGTACAGGTCTGTGAATAATCAGTCTTACACAATTCACAGCACCCACCGCAGCACATGCCCTCCCCAATGTCCATCACCCAGCTACCCTATCCCCACCCCCCTACCCCCCAGCAACCCTCAGTTTGTTTCCTGAGATTAAGAGTCTCTTATGGTTTGTCTCCCTCCCTGGTCCCATTTTGTTTCAGAAGGTAATTTTATCTTCAGTATAAAACTGAGGAATCTGAAACCTAGAGATGCTTAAAAAAACTTGTTTCAAGGAGCTCCTGGGTGACTCAGTTGGTTAAGGGACTCCCTTCAGTTCAGGTCATGATCCCATAGTCCTAGGATCGAGTCCTGCATGGGGCTTTCTGCTCAGTGGGGAGTCTGCTTCTCCCTCTCCCTCTGCCTGCCGCTCCCCCTTCTTGTGCTCTTTCTTTCTGTCAAGTGAATAAAATCTTAAAAACAAAAAAGCAACAAATAAAATAAACTGGCTTTGAAAGGAAAAAAAAATTTGTTTCAGGTCACATGGTAAGTGGAGAAGCCAAGATGGTGATGATGATGGTGGTGACGATGAAGGCAGCTGACATTTGTTGAGAATATATCACGTGCCAACCAATGCACAGAGTGCACTGTATTCCTTAAGTCATTCAATTACCACGACTGCCTCTTTTTTTTTTTTTAAGATTTTATTTATTTGAGAGAGAGAAAGCACTAGCTGGGGATGGGGGAGGGAGAGGGCAGAGGGAGAGGAAGAGAGTCCTCAAGCAGACACCCTGCTGAGTGGTGAGCCTGGGATCATGACCTGAGCTGAAGGCAGATGATTAACTGACTGAGCCACCCAGGCGCCCCTCCTCCTCTTCCTCCTCCTCCTCCTCCTCCCTCTTCCTCTTCCTCTTCAGATTTACTTATTTATTTATTTGAGAGAGAGTGCGTGAGTAGGGGAAGGGGCAGAGGGAGAGGGAGAGAATCCCTAAGCAGACTCCAGGCCGAGTGGGGAGCCCAACACAGGACCTGGAGCCGAAATCAGAAGTCGCTCATTCAACCCACTGAGCCACCCTGGTGCCCCTCAATGGCCTCTTCTGATTGGTATTCTCATCAACTCCATTTTAAAGATGAGGAAACTCATTCACTCTTGGTCTGCTGATTACAAAACACTGACTACTAGTAACCACTGCTGCTTTTGATCTTGCCTCTCCACCCTCTAGGGCCTGACATTCCACTCCCACCTCTCCTGCTGCAGGTTGCTGAAGCCGTTTGCAAATCTAGCTGCTTCCTAAAATGTTAACCTTGAAGCTAACTTATTGATTCTTGGAACATGATACATGGCAAAGCCTTAGCAGGCAGATGTCTGGTGACCAGAGCCCTTACCTTAAATCTGGCACATTTTGTGTTTTCAGACCTGAAAATACACTTCTTAAAAGTTTTGTGCAAATTACCCTCAGGAGCTGACACATAGCCAGAAAAACAGCCTCAGCAAAAACTCTCAATTTTACCACCAGGAAGCACTTGGATTTTGCTGACCACAATCTTAAGAGAAACATCCAGCCAGTCAAATAAGCAAATCTGGTTCCACACCAATATGGCAAATCTGGTTTCTGTCCAATGGTGCTGATGCCACAGATTCTTTTTTTGAGAACGTGCCTGCCCCATTGCCTCAGATGCAAGTTCAAGTTTGGAGAGACAGGCAGAGGAATGAGCACAAGATTTCCACCTTCCCACTTTCTCCTTCGTCCTGTGTGATATAATTTCCCTGCAAGAATGGGAATAAAATTCCCAACGTCTCAGAAGCCCATTGTCTTCTGTTAACTTCTTCTCTTAGAGAAACATTTCTCTCGCCTCATTCTTGTCTCTAGAGGCTGTCTTGTGGACTCACTGCCAGGGCCTCCTCTCCCTCTGCATCCAGAGTCTGCCCATAAGAAGGCAGGGGAGGGGACGCTGAGTACAATATTTCAGGGTGCCTGGGATCAAACCCAGCTGTGACACACATTTGCATATAAACCTTGGCCCTTAGCCCCTCTCTGCCTTGACTTCCTCATCTGTAACATGGGCATGAGACTAGCCTTCGGCCTTATAGTGCTGGAGATTAAGAGAGGTAATGTATACCAAGCATACAACCCTGGTCAGAGGGCACTAGCCATTATCATCTAGTGGGCTTCAATTCCCTGAGAGCAGGGATCCCATTTTTTTTAATCATATTGTATCCCTAGTAGCTACTATAGTGCCTGGTACTTAGTTAGCAAGCCCCTTCCCCCCCCCCCCCCCCCCCCCCCCCCCCCCGCCAATTTCTAAAGTGTTTGATCAACATTAAGTGACTGTGTGGGGATGTTCAGTGAGATGAGTCCTTGCCGGGATCCTCCTTTAAGTATAGCCCTTCCCTCCTGGAGTCTGTGTTAAAGGAGAGCCCTGCCACCTCGGTCACAGTGTGATTCCTGGAGCCAGGTCGGTAGAAAGGTGTCCATCTGAGTCATATGTTCACCCTCAGTGGCAAAAGGAAGGGAAGCCGTTGTGTATCGTAAGGGGGAGAAGTCCTTTTATTTGGGCTCCTGCAGCATTATTTTAACTTTCACTTATTTTTTTTTTTAAAGATTTTATTTATTTGACAGAGAGAAACACAGTGAGAGAGGGAACACAAGCAGAGGGAATGGTAGTGGGAGAAGCAGGCTTCCTACAGAGCAAAGAGCCCGATGCGGGGTTCGATCCCAGGACCCCGGGATCATGACCTGAGCCGAAGGCAGACACCTAATGACTGAGCCACCCAGGCGCCCCTTGACTTTCACTTATTTACATGAATTCTCTCGGATGACCGGACGTGAGTAGGTATCACCAAGTCGGATTCTCTGACCTTTGTGGTAGGGGCTAACTTGTGCAAACCCTTGTGGACATAACCTGGGAGTGAGGCTACTACAGAATCCTCTGGCAACAGCTCTGGACTAGGGATTCTTTCTCCTTCCAAGCCGTGGCATGTGACTGTGGGCTCAGAGCTGGAAAGGGAGAATCAGGTGAAATGTTACATGGTCAATGAACCAGTCATCTTAATTATTAAACGGTGTTGCTCCAATAAGAGTTATTATTGCAGCTTCTGTTGGTTTAAGACCGTCAAAGTCCAAAACTCCAGCATAATTGGGACCTTGACTCTGTACGATTTTCACATTTGTCCAGACATTTGGACAGTATTCTGCAGATAATGTGTAATTATTTTTCTTTCGGACTTCCAAGGTATTGTCTGGGCTTTGTGCTTCGATCTATCTCTTGACCGCTCTGACTTTTGCTTATACTTTGAAGCCTTTATCAATCCCCCATGCCCCAATGAGAGCAGAAACCATGGGTGCAAAGGCATAAACCCCATCACACAGAGTTTGACCTCTGAAAGGCTCTGAGGGAAGAAAGGTGAATTAATCAGCACAGACTCTTGGCTAGAATCTGTTAGAGAGGCTATCACCGAAACTCATGAATGCTGTGACAAGTGAGCCGGTGTGCCCAGATACGCTCACTCCTCGGATCCTACTGAAATCCACGCTCACAATCTGTTTCTGCAGCTAGCGATGACGACCCAAATGCTGGCTATCGGGCTTTTCCAGATTGCTTTCAATGCTCCAAATGCCAAACCGTCAGAGTTTTAAAAATTACTTTTGATTCGCCAAATACCACACCATCAGGGCATGTAGACTAGGAAAATGCCATTTAGAATGCATTTTTGTGCATGCTTTTTTTTTTTTTTTGGCCTTGTTGTTTCTGTGGGTTTGTTGGTGGTCCTATCTGACTGAGCTGTGCCAGAGAGAGAAATCATGCCGGAGGAGAAATGGACACATTCCTAACCATGGCATCAGCCAGAGGCTTGAAACTCTGAGACTATAAGGCTGTGTTTGGCGTGGTTCTATGGCATTGCCTTTGGGTACCAGGCCGGCTTTCCAGTTACACTGGCAGTTGTAGGAGTGATTGATGACATTAAGTGGGGGCAACTTTGGAGCCCTCCGCATAAGAAAAGTATAAACTCAGGGCGGATTTGGTTTCGGTCCAGTAAGAAACTACAGTGCTAATGCAGGCTGTGTTTTCATAGGAATAAACACGGGGGAAGGACACTGGATAAATTAGGATTTGATCTGGCTGCGTGAGACCCAAACCCCAGCATACCGGTACCTTGTGCAGACTGGAGGGTTAGTTCTCTCTTATGTAAACAAGAGCAGGAGGTGGGTGGTGCAGAACGTATAGTAGCTCCATAAGGTCATTGGGAATCTCTTTCCAGTTCGAGGTTCCAGCATTCCCAAGGTTGGCCTGTGTCTTCATGGTCCAAGTTGGTGGCTTGAGAGTCAGCCATCATTCAAATGGAGGAAGGAGAAGAAAGGCATGTCCTCCCCTCCGAAGAGCACATCCCAGAAGTTGCGAGCGTTTCCACTTTCATATCATGGCCAGACCTTAGCCAGACGGCCACACCTAACAGCAAAAGATGCTGGGAAATGTAGTCGTTGTTGCAGACACCATAAGCTTATAAAAATTAGGGGTTCTGGTACCAAGAAGGAAAGGAGAGAATGGGTGTTGGGCGTCCACTATTAGCAGTCTCTGCCACAGACACTGAACCCAGCCATGAACATCAGAAATGGCCTCCTGAAGGAAGCGATGTCTGAGCTCAGAATGAAATATTAGGGACCTGTCCAGATGAAAGGGATGTAGGAGAGGAGGAAGGAAAGAGTGCTTCAAGGGAGGGGGCAGCACACGTGAGGCCATAAGGAAGAGGAAGCAAGACATGTTGGAGGAACTGACAAGTGCTCATTCTGGTTGAATTCCAGAGTGAGGGCAGGAGGAGTCCTTCCCTAGACGGGGCTCAGGCCGGTTCTCAATGTCCAGTGATGTTCTCGGGGGTCTGGCATTCTTTCTCCCTCGTCTCTTGTTTTATCTGGTTCTCCGAGTTTAAAGTGAGTGGTTGTTCCCTCCAGGAATGGGAAGAGCAGGTAGAACACCCATATTCTTGTTAAGAACGCCCCCTACTTTTTTCTCTGAATAGGAGAACGGAGTTGTTTTTTGTTTGTTTGTTTCTTCAACCAGAAGGAAAAACACAAGCATCTGTAGTGGACGTTTTGGAGAGGCTCTAGGGTGGACAGTGGGGGGAGGGAGAACATCACCTAGAGGTATGCTCTCTCCATTACTATGGTGACCTTTATAGGTGGGAATCTGTGAACTGGGAGCCTGGGGGTCACTTGGAGATGCCAAGGTACTTCCCAGTCAACTTGGCCAAGACTGACTAATGCTCTTACCCACTGGAATACTTCCAGTGTCCCCTTTCTCCTGAATGTACCTCCCCCCATCCCAATGCTCGAATGAGAAGGCCACGGGCTAGCCGAGCATCTCCCTCTCCCTCACCTCTCATTCCATGCCTCAGACTTCTAGTGATTGTGCCTCCTTGATAGCTCTCACCTCTGCCTCCTCCTCACCATCTCCATGGCCCCCAAGCTACTACTCTCTTGTCTTAAGGCAGTGGTTGTCCGTTCGGCTACCTTGTGCCCACTCAGACCCCTACACTGCCTGATCATGCTGCAGCCAGCGTCCTCATTTCCCAGCACCAGATTATTGTGATCCCCCTCCCTTGGCACTTACAACCCCATAGGGGCTTTCTCTCTGTGCCACTACAGTGCTGAGTTGTTAGGTCTACACTTCTGTTTCATCAGGCGTCACTCTGCCTCCAATCCAGCCCCCCTGGTCAATGTTCACCTCCTTCAGCACTCTGCACTCCCTTGGCTCAGGGCTCTCCTTAGGCTGTAATGCTCCTCCCTTCTCCCTGTGACTGCTGGCCATCTTCCCGCTCAGCTCCCACCGCTGGCCTGGGGAGGTCGTTTGAAGACTCTCAGCCAGTTAGGAATCCTCTTCTCACATGTTTCCCATGGTTCTTTCCTTTACTGCACATGCTGTCTTGCAAATTCATGGTCACTGATTAACGTCTCCCTGGCTGGATCACCTATGGGGTCCACTTCCACACGTTCCCCGTGCTCTGTAGAGAACCAGAAGCACAACCAAATGCCCAGGATAAGAGGAGCGGGACTCATCACTGAGCTCTGTATGACTGGTCAAATATGTGATAAAGTGTCTGTTCCTTTTCTTATGAAACCCTAAAATCAGGAATATTTCCCCTCATCTCCTTTTTCCTTAAGTAGTTTCCTATGTTGTGATTTATACCCAGAATGAAAAATGGAAATCCCTGGGAGACGCTAGTGGGGGTTGAATATTTGGAAAACAGAGATGGACCTCAAAAACCTAAAGAAGTCTGCTTCTTTTAAAGAACACACATCTCCACCCCTAACCTTAGCCAGATGATGAAGGCTTCTGCACTGGGTCTCATGGGCCAGTGGCCAAGGCAGCCGAACGGACAACCACTGCCTTAAGACAAGAGAGTAGGAGCTTGGGGGCCATGGAGATGGTGAGAAGGAGGCAGAAGTGAGAGCTAATGAGGAGGCACAATCACTAGAGGTATGAGGCCTATTCTCAGGGATGGGTCCAAATATCAGGGCCCCTTGCTCCTTTGGCGGATCTCTGGCCTCCAGTTTTGTCTTTAAGGTCTATGATGTCAAATGTAACAAAGAAATTGTAGTCAGTGCTCCAACTACACTGGTTTCTTTCTACTTCTTGAATATACAGACCTCACGCCTAGCACAGGGCCTTTGCACATTCTCTTCCCTCTGCCAGGAATGCCTTCTTCTCGGCCTTTGCTTCTTTTGATCCCTCAAGACTTTGCTAAATTGTCACTTCCTCAGACAGGTCTTCCTTGACCACCTGATCTAAATGAGCCGCTAGGCCTCCTGCATACCCTACCCTCATTAGCATTTAGAGATAGATTCATTCCCTTCCTTGCTCATTGTCTGTGTCTCCCACTAGAATATAAGCTCTCCGAGGGCCAAGAGCTTGTCTAGAACAACCCTGGCATATAGCAGGAGCTCCATAGATGTATGCTGGATGAATGAATGAGTAGGTCGACCTGCCAAGGACAGGGTGGAAATGGGGTTTGTGAGGGTGTGAGGAATGTAATGGTATGCCTTCTTCCTACCAGGATGACTACTACTTCATTTGATCCATCTCAGTTTCTAAGAACTTCAGAATGAAGTGTCTTCCACACATGAGGAGAGATTAAGCCCTCTCAAGGGGTCTTGGGACCAGCCCCTTCCTCCCACGTGACCTCTTTCCAGAGGAAATTCTGGTTATCCGTGGTCTCATGGGAATTTCTGGGCTCATCTGGACATCTCTCAGGAGACAGGAACCTATGTGCATGTCTAGTTGCCCAGATCATATCTACCTTAGAGCATCTCAGGAGACCCAGCCTGGGGTAGTCACCAAGGGACCAGGAGCACCTGCAGCCATCTGCTCTTTTCCTGTGATTGGTAACAAATTGCACTGCTTGTATTCTCACAAACTCGATCCATGGGGAGGTGAAAGTCAATGTCCAGACACCCCTGGAAAGGGAAGGTAGAAGAACTGTGGAACCATTGGACACAGGGACATTGGTGAGCCTGAGAGGCGGAAAACAATGCTACAGCATGTTCGTCTTCATTGAAAAATGCAGAATGAACTTTCCTCCCAAGTCAAGGATGATCAACACTCACATCTCCCTGCAGGGTATCCCCACATTCCTAGCTAGAGGATAAAGTGTACCTGAAGAAGCGTGGCTTTGTACCAGTTGTCTCATTGAACTGGCATTCTGCTTTAGAGATATGCTTTATCATCTCTCCTGATAAAGGGAGGGATTGGGGGTGAGGAATGCAAAGTGAATTTCTCCAACTCACAGAATTTCCAAGTGGTCCAGGCTATAATGTAGGTACTAACCACTATGTTGTTCGGCACACCAGTTCAAACCAATCACCTACACTACCTGTGTTTCAAAAACAGCCTCACTGAGGCATAATTTACATGCCATAAAACTCACCCACTCTAAGTTGGCAATGCAACAATTTTAGTACACTTGTAGAGTTGTGCAGCTATCACCACAATCTAGTTTTAGAACCTTTCCCCTACCCCAAAATGTTTCCTAGTGCCCATTTGCAATTAATCCCCACTCCTACCCTTAGTCCTAGGCAACTGCTGATCTACTTTCTGCCCCTATAAATGAAATCATCCTGCAGTACCTTTTATCTTACGAAAAGTTGCACTTGTTTTGTGAAGGCTGTTTAGCTCAGTCCTCAACCTTCAGTTCCCAGGTGTAATATTAGACCTCCGCTTCTGCAAGAGGCCTGGAGGGAAGGTAGTTTGTTGGTGAGTTCACCTTCCGGGCTTCTGAGGATACAGACAGGTACTGCCAGTCTGGAGGTGAAGAACCAAGGTCCGGGAATCCTACATGTTGATTTTTCTGTTTTTTATAGATTGATTGATTGATTGATTTGAGAGAGAGCAAGCACAAGAATAAGCAGGGGAAGGGACAGAGGGAGAGAGAATCAGATCCCCACTGAGCACAGAGCCCCGATACAGGGCTCCATCCCAAGACCCTGAGCAAGAATCAAGAGTTGGCTGCTTAATCAGCTGAGCCAGTCAGGCTCCCCGGAAGGACTTTAAATTAATTAATTGACTAATTAATTAATTTTCATCCCTGTGACTTATTAGAATGGTTCCATTTTTAGTAAAATACAGAGAACAAAATAATCTAAATTGAATAAATGTAATCCAAAGGGCCAACCTAAAGCCACATTAGCCTCTCCCTACGCAGTGCGGAAGCTCCTCCCTGAAATGGGAAGTGAGGAAGACAATAGCAAAAGGGTCAACTCCTTTTCACTCCCGCCCTCAAACACCACCTATTATGGCCACGCATGGCTTGAAATTCTCATCTCTGCCCCAGACCTGGGAACAGTGCAGTTGACATTCCTGCCTCTGGCCACTCCGTGACCACTGGGTCACCTTTCTCCGCGCCAAAGTCTGAAGTTACCTCCCTGAGGTAAAGAGACAAAGGAGGGAGCTGAACCCTTTCCTTCCTCCCAGCCATCATTCCTGATGCTTACCACTCTCGATCCTGGGATAGTGAGTTCGAGCCCCACGTTGGGGGAGGGGAGAGTTTACTTAAAAAAATAAGTAAATAATTAATGTAAAAAGAGAAAGAAAGAACAAGTCAGTTTCAAGTTTTGTTTACAGATTCCTCTGGTGCAATTGCTGGGGGAGGGGGAGAGACTGACTAGGAGCCTAACAACAACATCAGCAGCAGCAGTGATAACAATAATCATAATATACGTTTATTAAGCACAAGCTATATGCTACACTCTGTATGCTTCATCTGTTTTTTCTCATATAATGCTCAAAATAACTCTATAAGATTAACAGTATTATTAGCCTCCTTTTATAGAAAACTATTTTATTAGCTTATTAGTTTATTATTAGTACAGCTATTATTAGCATAGGAATTATACAGAATTATTTTCATTATTAAATTATTAGTGCACACTTTTTATTGTAACTGTAGTATTAGCACAGATATTATCCACGTGTAGAAATTATTAGTAAAGAAAATGGTATCAGTACCACTATTACGTGTAGCAATTATTTCTGTAGTACAGAAATTAGTACAAAAGTATCATACTATTAAGTATAGAAATTATTAGTACAGAAATTAGTATCAGGACAATTGTTGTGGTACGGAAGTTAATTATTGTTATGGTTCAGAAATTATGAGTACAAACATAATACCCGTACTATCATTATACTTTAGAGATTATTAGTATGGAAAGTAGCATCAGTACTATTAGTATTGGTCCCATTGTTCAGAAATGAGGTCAGGCAGAAAGAGGTGAGGCAAACTTCCCTAAGCTAACAGAGTTAGCAGTGGGGCTAGTTGAGTTCACTCAGCTCTTAGCCAGGAGGCAACCCTCACACTACCCCCCCCCCCAGCTACCCCCAGGGCAGGGAGGAGGGTAAAGAGGCATCAGGAGAAACAATCAAACTGACAGGAGAAGAAAGAGCTCCAGGCACATTCTCGTGCTTGGAATCAGCTGGGAAATAACTAATTTACCTGGAAAATGGTCCCATATCCTGTGTTTGGATGAAAGAAATCATTTTAAAACCTAGGAGTGAGGGGCCTCTGGCTGGCTCAGTTGGTAGAACAGGCAACTCTTCATCTGGGTTGGGAGTTCAAGCCCCACTTTGGGCATAGAGCTTAGCTGGGGGAAAGAAAGAAAGAAAGAAAGAAAAAAAAGTTAGAAATGAGTTGGAACAATATTGCGTTCTAAGTTCAAGCAACAGGTATTTCTTTTTTATTTATTTATTTATTTACTTACTTATTTGACAGAGAGAGAGATCACAAGCAGGCAGAGAGGCAGGCAGACAGAGGGAGAAGCAGGCTTCCTGCTGAGCAGAGAGCCCAATGCGGGGCTCGATCTCAGGATGCCGAGACATGACCTGAGCCGAAGGCAGAGGCTTAACCCACTGAGCCACCCAGGTGCCCCAACAGGTATTTCTTGAGCATGAATTTTACTTCATTCATATTTTACATTTATAGTTTACAGTACATTCATACAAATATTCATATTCAATTCATACATACTCATTTTGCTTTTGACAGTTATGTGAATTATATTAGCTTTACAGTTACTTTATTCTTGGGTTTTTCTCAGTGAATGAGCTCAGACCTCAGTCCCACAGGTCAGAGAGGAGCGTGGACAGAGCATGGGCTGAGATTTGCTTTGGGCACAGTCTCTGGGACTGCAGACATACTGGGGGGAGGTTCTTAACATGGGAGGCTGTGGGGAGCCCAGCACTGGACTCCAAGAACTGGAAGGAGAAACAGGGTGGACCTCGATCCGCAGCAGAAACAAAGTGGCACATGTGCATCTTCCAGCAGAGACCAGTGGGGTTCCCACTAAGAAAACTGTGCGAACCTCTCACAGCAGTCCTCAAACTCAACAGACTCAACACAACCGCGCCACTTTGGAAGAGGACTTCAGCTACACCATTTTTACCTCAGTCGGCACTTTCTAATTGACAAGAGTTCTTCTTTCCCGCTTATCTTTTTTCTTTTTAAGTAAGCTCTAGGCCCAACATGGGGCTTGAACTCATGATCCCAAGATCAAGGGGCTCATGGTCTATCGACTCAGCCAGCCAGGTGTCCTTTCTAGCTTATCTCTTAACTCAGGCAAAAGGCCCCAGGGGCAAAGCATCCCCTGAGGGGAACCGTAACTACCCTCTCAAGTCCTGAAGGGGTCCTGAGCCAGCAAGACCCTGCAAAATTGACACCAAGACGGGGATCAACCTGACCTTTACTGCCCACCTGCACCTACCCACCAACGTCTGTCCCACGTTGTCCTTACATAAGCCTGGAAGTGTTTTCGGAACTTTAGAAATGGTCTTTGAGACCTAGACCGCTATCTTCCCGGTGCTGGCCTTGTTGAAACAAATTCCTTTCTGGTTTCACAATCACTCATCGCTCTGCCTCTGGATTTTGTCTAGTCTGGTTGGGACCCCGGAGCCAGGTGCCCTTGGGCTCCTGTGTCCCAGCTGCAATTACTCCTTCAGTGCAGGGGACAGACACCACTGGAGCTCAATTTGCTCCCCTCTATCCGTCAGAGGGGAGATCACCTCCCCCTACCAGAGGAATACAGCGCTTTGTATTTTTCCTAGGTTCACGCCTCTGGGTAGAATCTGTTGCAGCCCTCAGTGGAGTGAATAGAAGGCCAATGGAGGAAGAGGGACTATCCCGAGGATAGGGAGATGGGGAAGAGTGAAATAGGAGAGGTAGGGGGGAGTTGAGAGGGAGAGGACTTCCGTGGACTGGTTGTCTGGAAATATACTTGGGTCCAGCCTCTCTGCTCTCCCTGAGAGTGCGGACTGGGCTAGAGTCAGGGCTCATGAGTGGAAAGGGGACCGCAGTTTGGAAGATGAAGAGGTAAGGTTGGAAGTTCAGACCAGATGAGGTAACATTCATTCATTCATTCATTCAGAGGTCACATTTATGATGGTAGCATTTATTTATTTATTTGTTTATAGGTCACATTTGTGATGGTAGCATTTATTTATTTGTTTGTTTGTTTATTTAGAGGTTACATTTATGATGGTGAAGGAGATTCAGAAGTTTTGTTGGAAACAGAAAAGACGGCCTATAGCATCCTGGATCTGAGAAGCAGGTTAGCCGTATTTGGGAAAGGGAAGCTGTTTCTTCTGGTCTGAATTCAGGTTCCTTTCCCTGAGGCTGGTTCCCAGACCGGTCAAGGGACTGTTCCAATGACACAGTGTTACAGTTACCCTCCCCTGAACTTTCTCTGCTGCCTGGCCAGTGGGTCTCCAGGCATCCAAGGGGTGCCCTCAGCAGGATCACCTGGGGCTTTTCTGGACCTTCCTCTGTTGGCGTTAAAATTAGCCTTGAACTTGTTGAGAAGGTCCTTCCCTGAGCCCTTTGCAGAGAGAAAAATAAGTAAAAAATTCAAAAGTAAGAAAAACCAACTAAACACACTTACCCTGTGTTTGAACCATATTATCTTGGGTGAGGTGAGGTCAGACTCGGACCAAGAGAGAGCACCCAGAGTGTTCCACCCACGCTCCCTAGGGAGAAACAGCCCGCCTCCTAGGGCCACTCAGGGGAAGCACCAGGTCAGTCACGAGGCAGAGGGAGAAAGGGAAACGGTAGGCGGGTACCTTGTCACGGTTTCCGCAGGAAGGGACAGGTGAGATAGGGTAAGAAGGTTAGGACTGGTTAATTTGGATAATTTCAGGCAGCTCTGGGACATAGGGGCTGTCCCTCCTTGTCTGGTACTTGGCCCTGGGGCAATGAGGGAGGCTAGACAGCAGTCTGAAGTGCTAGAATCCTGTAAGGGAGGTGGTTCGGGGGTGGATGTAATTGCTCAAGAAGGGGAACTACTGGGGCGCCTGGTGACTCAGTGGGTTAAAGCCTCTGCCTTCGGCTCAGGTCATGGTCTCAGGGTCCTGGGATCGAGTCCCGCATCAGGCTCCCTGCTCAGTGGGGAGCCTGCTTCTCCCTCTCCCTTTGCTCTCCCCCCTGCTTGGACGCACTCTCTCTCTCTATGTTGAATAAATAAATAAAATCTTTTAAAAAAAAAAAAGTTCTGTTTAAGCCATTGAGACAGTTATCTCTATTCATCAGAAGATAGCCTACAAACAACTTCTTTCGAAGTGTTTCTATCATGGAGAGAAGGGAGAGATGGGGGTCAGCCCTTATAAGGTTCTGACAAGTAGAATAATGGATTTCCCAAAGATGTCCTTATTCTGACCTGGACCTTGTGACCATGTTACCTCACATGGCAAAGGGGGGTTACAGGTGCAGATGCAATTAAGTTTGCCAAATAGGTGATCATGAGAAGGGGCCTGTCTAATCACAGGAGTCCTTAGAGGTGGCAGAGGAAGGCAGAGAGGATCAGAGAGATGCCATCTGAACGGGACCCGACTCATAATTGCTGGCTTTGCCGATGGAGGCAGGGACTACATGCCCCAGACTGCAGGCAGCCTCTAAAAGCTGGAGAAGAAAAGGAAAGGGAGTCTTATCTAGAGCCTCCAAAAGAAACACAGTCCTGCCAACACCTTCTTTTTAGCCCCATGAGACCAATATTGGACCTCTGAACCGCAGAACTGTAAGATAATAAATTTGTGCCATTACAAGCCACCAAATTCATGGCATTTGTCTTATGGCAGCAATAGTAACAGTAGAGAGACTGAGAAGTGTCCTTGAGTGGCAGCTCGTCCCCATCAGAACCTCTCTCTTGTATCTCTTATACTAAACAAATTTAATACCAAAGATTTGGTGTGGTTTTTTTTTTTTTTTTTAATTATTTGAGAGAATGAGAGAGAGAGGGAGTGCGAGAGCACAAGCAGGGAGAGGGGCAGAGGGAGAGGGAGAGCCAATCTCAAGCAGACTCCCCACTGAGCACAGAGCCCAACATGAGGCTCGATCTCTCGACTCTGAGATCATGACCTGAGCTGAAATCAAGAGTCTGATGCTTAACTGACTGGGCCCCTCAGGAGCCCCCCATAAAGATTTTTTTTTTTTTTAAATAGGAATGAATTTATTAAGTAAGGGACATTGAGTAGCTTATAGAATCTGGGAGGACCATAGACCAGCCCCTGGAGCACCCAGCCAGGAACAATGCCCAGCCATACCATGGGGCTGCTTTTCTAACACATTAAAAAAAAAAAAAAATCTATTCATTTACTTTGAGAAAGAGAAGAAAAACAGCAATAACATATGCTTTAGTAAGCAGGCCACAGGGGCTCAGTTCTACCGGGGATGGTCTGGGAAATAGTACAAGCTTCCCAGTTGTCTCATCAGAGGATGGGGAACTGGGGCTCTTTTGCCCACTGCTTCCTGTCCCCCTTAGGTTGAGGGTTATCCCTGAGGGACTCAACTGCCTTAGTTCCAGGTTGTGCCTAAGCCACAGGGTTTAGCAAATTCCTTTGTGCCGCAGAAAGCCCCCTGGCTGGGAAGCAGAAACACATCATTTGAAGTGTAAAGTCTTCAACTTGGCAGAGTTGGTGACCCAGAGCTGTGAGCAGACTCAAACCTGAGCCAAGGGGGTGTGGTGTGGGGCGTCTCCATCATCTGCTACAATCCCTTCTAGGATTTACAGCTGGCATCTTGCCACCCCTGGCCATCTCTCTCCCTCTCCACATACCCGTATACACAACAAATACATAGTCTGTGTCATCTGTCTGGTACAGTACAGCGTCATTCTGGCAAGTCCTTGGGTCTTTTTTTTTTAAGATTTTATTTATTTATTTGACAGAGAGAGAGAGATCACAAGTAGGCAGAGAGGCAGGCAGAGAGAGAGGGGGAAGCAGGCTCCCTGCTGAACAGAGAGCTCGATGCGGGGGCTCGATCCCAGGACTCTGGGATCATGACCTGAGCTGAAGGCAGAGGCTTTAACCCACTGAGCCACCCAGGCGCCCCAAGTCTTTGGGTCTTCATGAAGACCCTACTGGGTACATTTCAAGTAGCTGTAGTGCTTTGAAGATACTAGAATCGTCCAAAGTGTATTGGATTTTCCAAGTTCAATTTTCCAATATTATTTTGCCAGAAATCCTATCCTTTGCAACTATTTGCACATCTGGTGAAAAATTTTAGGTAACAACTCTAAGATGTACCTGGAGGTGTATAGTTTTTCAAAACTTTTTTTCGCAGATAAGCAGCTAAAGGGTCTGGAAACCACTGTTCTAGACGTCTGCAGATGTGTCTTCCCGCAGTGATGTGCTCAGAATCCCTCAAGAGATTGATGGAGGGTAGGGAAGTGTGTGATGAAGACGGGGAGCTTCCATCATTACCTGGAAAGAATCCTGGGAAATAACTTAAAGGAAAATCAAAACGAGAGACTCTATAGATAGAAAATGAGTTCAGCTCGCTTGAAGGTCCAGATGGATGGGTGCTGAATAACCAGGCTGTGCTCTCCAACATCCCGATTTGCTCCTTCCCAGAGTCTGCAGATGCTGAGTCAGTGGCTTGAATACCATCCCAACCTGTCATCTCCCCTTTTATATTAACTTGATTTTCTTCCTGTTGCCTTCTCATGCTCTAAGAGTTAAACTTACTCTATGATTAATATAGCGATGTTGGAAAAAAAAAAAAAAAGACAAAATGCTCATTCTGTTTTACCAGATGTGCATCAAGTGAGGGGACACCTTTTTTCTCATCTAGGGAACCAAATGAACTTCCTAGCCGACGACCTGCAGAGGTGAGGCAATGAACAGTGGCAGCAGGAAATCTATGTAAGTAGAAAAGAGATGCCCTGGATGTAATTTATCTGAATCGGTTTTTACAACCCGTCAAATTCATTAGCTGTGGCCCTACCTTTCCCCTTTCAGAAAATAATACTTTCAGTGGTAAGCAGTTTGGTTTTATGGTCTTTCTTGAATCTCTTCTCTCTAATGAAGAGTTAAGAAAGCTTAGAATGTGGGGCGCCTGGGTGGCTCAGTGGGTTAAAGCCTCTGCCTTCGGCTCAGGTCATGGTCTCAGGGTCCTGGGATCGAGCCCCACATTGGGCTCTCTGCTCAGCGGGGAGCCTGCTTCCCCCTCTCTCTCTGCCTGCTTCTCTGCCTGCCTGTGATCTCTCTCTGTCAAATAAATAAATAAAATCTTTAAAAAAAAAAAAAAAGAAAGAAAGAAAGCTTAGAAGGATTTAGGGGATGTTGGAATTATTTCAACCAAAGTTGCAAAAGTGCTTGTCAAGGCTGGTACAGTGTTCACTCCTGTTCACTTACTCAGCTTTACTCAGCTATTTCTTCTTCACACGCCATGTGAACACCAGGCATGGTAGGAATACCCTTATTAATGGACACGTTTTCTTGCTCTGATGCCTTTTTCCAACCTGGTATCATAGGAGTAAGAGGTTGGTCTTTGAAACCAGTCAGGCATGAGTTTATTTTTATTTTTATTTACTTTTAAAAAGACTTATTTATGTATTTGACAGAGAGAGAGAGACAGTGAGAGAGGGACCACAAGCAGGCAAAGTGGGAGAGGGAGAAGCAGGCTTCCCCGCTGAGCAGGTCCTGGGATCATGATGTGAGCTGAAACCAGGAGCCAGCCACCCATGGTTTTACCTTCACTTGTAAAATCTGAAGCTAATACTCTGATTTTAAATCAGTGGTGGTAGGTTTCATTCCTGAAAGCCTTTTATCAGTTTGATTAACTCTTCAGACGATCCAACATTTACAAACACCATCTTATTTCATTCTTTTAAAAACCTGTCAGTCAACCAGAGCAAATACTATCATTCCTCTTCCCTCTTAGGAAGTGCACAGTAAGATTAAGAGATATTAAGTAATTCTCACCTTCGTGCCTTTGCTCTCCTTTTTGTCTTTCTAGAAACTGCCCCTCATCCCTTTTTCATGTGTTGAAATGCCACACACTCACCAGGGTCCATTTTAAGCTTTCCTCTCCTTTTTTTCAGAGGCAAAGAACTCACTCTTTCCTGACCATCTAGAGCACTCAAAGTTTCAACCACAGAATTTACCAGTTTATTACTGTGTCTTTCATTTCTTCCCAATGACTTCCTGTTTGTTGTTTTTTAAACTCTCCCCAGTAAGACAAGAAACCTCTCAAGGCCAGGGATCATGCAACTTCAATATATTTTGGGTCTTATGACCTAGACCCCTTTTCTCTTTACACTCCCCAGGGCAGAGCTGGACTCAGAGCAAATGCCTGCTCTATGCTTGATTGACTCACAGAGAGTTTACCTAAAATCGTAGCCTAGAAAATGAATTGCAGGATAAAATTGGAGACTCACTCCTTAGGGACTGCCATCTAAGAAGCAGGACAAAATGTTCTTGCTGAGATACCGAAATGTAAAAAGCAAAGCAAGAAGCCCACTGCTTCTCTGCGGCTTCTACTGCTGATTGTGGCAATGCCGTAGAGCCCTGTAAGTTTCTAGGATGAGGACATGCCTTTCGTCACAGAGTTACAGTGTCCGCTCATCGTACCGCTGTGACCTTGTGTGGGTGGGCACGTCCTTCTGTGGCTTTATGGCTCTCTTCTCTCCTTCCTGCAGTGAGGAGAATTAACTTCATATTGTCTAAATAAATTTAAACAACTCTTAACCGAGGGAAGCTAAATAGCAACTGATATTTTTGGAGGCTCTCTTGAATTAGGACAGCTGAGTTTAATGGAAAAATAAACATGTTTCGTACTGAGTATCTGTTGCATATGTTGCAAACCGAGTACCAGCCTAGAGAGAATTTTCCCTGTTGTTTCTTCCTTTGAATCACATTTCTTCCTGCTTGTTTATGGGATTTATTATATAACCAAATAGATATTCCTTATAAATTCCAAATGGTAAGACATTCCTGGCATTCTTTTAGATCACAAAATTCCAGATTTTTTCCGATGATTCCAATAACAAGGGTTTCTATCCCCTGAGCCACTCTTTCTTATCCAGTGAAGAACACAAGGAAGGCTCTTTGCCAAGTTTTGGTGCAGTCATGTTCTCCAGGGGAATGCTTCTTTTTCTTTAATATGCATACAGATCAACTAAGGATCTTGTTAAAGTGCAGATTCTGTTTCATACATCCACTGCGGGACCTTTGAATCTGCATTTTAACACAGAAGTGATGCTGGGGTCCTGGTCCACAGACCACACTTTGGGCAGCAATGTTCTAGGGAGAACTGGGGATCAGTGAGTGGCAGGTCCCCTGAGAGCCTGGCCAAAGATTCTTGTGCGGGAGCAGATGTGGTCCCCATCACTGGAGGTCAGAAAGATCCTTAAGTCCTGGACAGCTCACGCTTTAAAACAAGACAAACCGGGGGACACCTGGATTTCTGAAGGCTTCAGGGGGCGTAGAAGGAAACCGATCCCAGCCTGGATCTCTACCTGGTACTGCCTCCAACTTTTCCTGTTTGCTTGCCTCACAGGATCCGCTCCTGAATTGTTGCTCTTTTATCTAAAACATCGATCTAAAAATCCGTGCGTGGATATGTGCCCTCCTTGGTCTTTGATGCTTGTTGATTGTTGCTATGCTATTGATTGTTGGCATGTACCTAGAGCTTTTGGTCCTGCCTGGGAAAAAGTATTGACATCTTTAAGCTCTTTCTCTGGGGAAAGATTGTCTAAACCAGCAAGCCCTGTGTGTGTGTTTGTCTGTCTATCTACCTACCTACCTACCTACCTACCTCTCTCAGCTTTAACTTCATGTTCGGGCCAGGAAAGGTTTTTCAGGCCAAAAAAAGCTTATTGTGGCCATATATCTTCCTAAACAAATAAAGGTAGAGGCACATAGTATGTGTTCAATGTATACTTTTTTTTAAAGATAAAATTCAAATAAAATAAAATTAACCATTGGAAAGTGGACAACTTAGTGGGATTTAGGACATTCACACTGTTGCATAACACCGCCTCTATCTAGTTTCATAAAATATTTAATGCATACCTTTTTTAAAATTAACATATAATGTATTATTTGTTGCATAAGGCATACTTTTTGAAAGCTGTATGAAAGCAAAGATTATGTGGCTAATTCAAGGCATTTCTGTCACTTCTTTAATTCAGTTGGCAATTTCCTGACTCTTACAATTGTGTTTTAACTATATGAATATCTTTTCACTTCGTTTTTTTTTTTTAAAGATTTTTATTTATTTATTTGACAGAGAGAGAGATCACAAGTAGGCAGAGAGGCAGGCAGAGGGAGAGAGGGAAGCAGGCTCCCCGCCGAGCAGAGAGCCCGATGCGGGGCTCGATCCCAGGACCCCGAGACCATGACCTGAGCCGAAGGCAGAGACTTTAACCCGCTGAGCCACCCAGGGGCCCCTCACTTTGTTTTTTGATTTGCTGTTATTCAGTATTAATATCAGCTGTTATCTGTGGAATGCCTACTACGTGCCAGACTCTTCACATATATTTTCTTCTTTAAGACTCACAGCCTAATGAAAAAGGTATTAGTTTTTGATAGAAAAGAATCCCAAAGCTCAGAGACTTTAATTCACTTGCCCAACACCACACAGGTATCAGGTGGGAGAGCTGAGGCTTAATCCAAGTCAGTTTGACTCTAGGACTTGATCTATTAGTCACAATAAAATAATATTTCATGTGGACACAGGCTTTTTTTTTTTTTTAAGATTTTATTTATTTGACAGAGAGAGACAGTAAGAGAGGGAACACAAGCAGGGGGAGTAGGAGAGGGAGAAGCAGACTTCCCGCCGAGCAGGGAGCCCGATGTGGGGCTCGATCCCAGCACCATGGGATCATGACCTGGGCCAAAGGTAGACACCCAACGACTGAGCCATCCAGGAACCCTGGTCACAGACTTACTATTTGTGACAAGTGTGAATTATGGAGAAAGTTAAACTCACAGCAAGCATGAAATTGGATACATGCGGTCTGAAGATTAAATACTTTGAAACAAAGATTGAGAAGAAGCTAACCAAACAGCAGAAATCTTCACAAAACTGTTCAAAATTGAAGAGGTTTTTTTTTTTTTTTTTTTTTTGAAGGTTTTATTTATTCTTTGAGAGTCAGAAAAAGAGAGAAAGACAGAGAACAAGCAGGAGAGACGGGGAGGGAGAAGCAGTCTCCCCGCTGAGCAGGGAGCTAGATGTGGGGCTCAATCCCAGGGCTCTGGGATCATGACTGGAGCTGAAGGCAGATGCTTAATGACTGAGCCACCCAGGCGCCCCAAAATTAAGTTTTTGCTGGAATTTTTTTCATATAATTTCGGGGACTTATATTTATTCACCTATTAAGATTTTAAAGTCATGATTTATAACTATTACCTCCTTTCTCTTGCATCACTGGTTACCCTCCCTTTGCTGAATCACTACCATCAGAAAGGAAACCTGCTTCAATGTCTTATTTTAAAAACAAAATGAAACAAAACGAAACCTAAACCTCCTCTGACCCCATTTCATGACTTCTGGCTACTTTTTTTTTGCTGCCATTTTTCTGCTTCCCTTTGCTGCACAACTCTCAGAAAGCACTGTCTGCTCTCACTACTTCTTGTATTCATCTTCCGACTTTCCTTGACCTGCTCTGATAGGAGTCTGTCCCCACCACTGCGCCAAAACAGCCCTCGTGAAGTTTACCAGCGGCTGATGTTGCCAAATCCATCACTCACCTTTTGTGCCCTAACTTCTGAAACTTGTCAGCAGCCTTTGACCCAGCTGTCCCTGGGTCAGCACCCTCCTTGAAACTCTTTTTTTTTTTTTTTTAAAGATTTATTTATTTATTTGAGAGAGAGAGAGAGAGAGCATGAGAGGGGAGAAGGTCAGAGGGAGAAGCAGACTCCCCGTGGAGCTGGGAGCCTGATTCGGGACTCCATCCCAGGACTCCGGGATCATGACCTGAGCCGAAAGCAGTCGTCCAACCAACTGAACCACCCAGGCGCCCCCTTGAAACTCTTCTTTTATCTTTGGTGTCACCAGACTTTCTTGGTCTTCTGCCAACTACACGGAGTCCTTCTCAATCTTCTTTCCTGGTTCTTGGTTCTTGAGTCTGGGCATTTGGTTCTTCCTGCTCTGCTCCAAGGCTTGGTTCCAGGACCCACACAATTCCCATCTGTACGTCTTCCCTAGATGATCTCATCCATTCCTGTGGCTCTAAGTACCTTCTATATGCTAAAACTAATACAGTGATCTCAAACTCTCCCCCAAACTTAACAGACTCATCCTATGAGCTACCACTTTGATATCTTTTCTTAGAAATGTAATAGGCACCCCACACTTAATATGTTTGAAACTAAGCTCCTGATTTCTGCTCCTAAACCTGCTCCTTCCACAGTGTTCTTCATTCCATAAATGACATCATAATTCACCCAGTGGCTCAGATTAAGAACAACAATGATAACAACCTTGATCTCTTTCCTCCATGTCTAATTCATGACAAGTTGGCTTAACTCCGCCTTAACATCATATCCAACATCAGTCCACCGCCGTCGGTCCCCATCTCCCCTACAACCATTGTAATCCAAGCCATCATCATACCTCGCTGCTACAAAAGCCCTGAAACCAGTTTCTCTGCTTTCTCTTGTGTCCTCGTATAATTCATTCTCAAAACAGCCAGCAGGACAAATTAGATAGGTTATTCCTCTGCTCGCCACTGCCCTTTGGTTCTCATCCCAAATAAAACCAAAGCTCCTTACAGTGGCTCAAGTTTCTCCACACATGCCTGAATTCACCTGCTACTCGGCACCTTTCCTCTCTAAGCTCTGACCACACCAGCCCTCTTCCAACTCCCCATGTATGTCAAGACCCTTCTTTACTGGGTGTTCCTTCTGCTTGCAGATCTCTCCTCCTAATTCTTCATGTAACTGACTTTTGATCATCTGGGTGTCAAATACCAACTTTTTAGAGCAGTCCACACTAACTATTCTTTCTAAACTAGCCATGCTCCATGCTGCTCTCTATCCTATGGCTTTCTTTCTTTTCTCCACGATTCTCATCTCTATCTAAAATTGCTTTGCTCGTGGGATGCCTGGGTGGCTCAGTCGGTTAAGCGACTAACTCTTTAGTTTGTCTCAAGTCAGGATCTCAGGGTTGTGAGTTCAGCCCCTCATTGGGTTCTGTCTCTGCTGGAGATTCTCTCCCTTTGCCGCTCCCCACGCTTGAGTCTGTTTATTCTCTCTCTCTCAAATAATCTTTAAAAAAAATAATAAAATCGCTTTGCTTGTGTGTTTATTATCTTTCCCACTTAAAATATAAGCCCCACGAGGGCACAGACTAATGTAGTCTAAGGTATCCCCTTGGCCTAAAATACTGCCTGACACAGTTCAATAGACGAGGAAATTGAGGCTCAAAAATATTAAATGGATTTCCCCAAATCATTCAGTTAGTAAGAGAAGAGAGGAAGCCAAAATTTAAACCCAAATCTTTTGATTCTTAATCCTACAGTCCTTCTGTTACATGGTAATTCATGTAATTTATGTTCAGCAGGCAAATTATTTCTATTATCTGAGTTATGAAAAAAAAAAAGATCTCCTGGCTTTTTGTTGTTTGTAATGCTTATAAAAAGCTAACTAAAATGAATTTTTTTCTTTTCTTTTCCTTTGCTCTAAAACATTATTATAGTTTACACATGCACGTGCGCACGCATACACACACACACATCATACCTTAAATGAATATTCTATGTATCTGGAATTATTTTTATATTAATCAAATGGGCCTCTCCTTGGCTATTTTATTTTATTTTAAGATTTTATTTATTTATTTAACAAAGAGAGAGGAGAGAGAGAGAATGAACCTCGGGGAGAGGCAGAGGAAGAGGGAGAAGCAGACTCCTCGCTGAGCAGGGAGCCCGACACCGGGCTTGATCCAGGAACCCTGTGATTATGACCTGAGCAGAAGGCAGACGCCCAACCAACTGAGCCACTCAGGCAACCCTTGACTATTTTATTTTTGAGTTAAGGCTGACAGGAAAACCCATATACTGATTTTTTTTTTTTTTTTGGTCAGAGAGTTATTAAAATATATTCGGAACAATTTACTATGCAGTCAATGGGTTTATGTGGGTTTTTTTTTTGAATAAAATCTCTTTTTAAATTTTTTTTTTTTTTAAGATTTTATTTATTGGACAGAGAGAAACACAGCAAGAGAGGGAACACAAGCAGAGGGAATGGTGGAGGGAGAAGCAGGCTTCCCGCGGAGCAAGGAGCCCGATGCGGGGCTCGATCCCAGGACCCGGGGATCATGACCTGAGCCGAAGGCAGACGCTTAACGACTGAGCCACCCAGGCGCCCCAAATCTCTTTTTAAATTAGTATCTTAAGTCCCCTTAAAAAGGTTTCATAATACCTTCTCAAATGGAAGAATTATGGTTTGCTAACCACACATTTTGAATGTGCCCTAAATAGAAATACAGAAATTATGTCCTAGGAAGAAAGGCAGTAATAAAACTCTAAAGTAAATAACCTGAGAACTTTTAAAATAAAAGGTACATGTATTTTTAAAATACTGTCAAGGTTTTTTCTCATAAATCTGAATTTTCTTTATTTCTTATTTGCATCAAATGAATACATGTACTTATTTTATTTTTTAAAAAGATTTTTTTTATTTATTTGACACAGAGAGAGCTCAAGTGGGGTAAGCTGCAGGCTGAAGGAGAAGGAGAAGCAGGCTCCCGGCTGAGCAAAGACCCCACATGAGGGCTCGATCCCAGGACCCTGAGATCATGACCTGAGCTGAAGGCAGCCACTTAACTGACTGAGCCACCCAGGTGCCCTATGTACTTAGTTTATAAAGTCAAATATACTTATACTGATATTTATTTATCTTTCATTGTTAGATGTTACCGATCTTTGTTTTGTTTTAGGGGTTTAGTTTTCTTTCTTTTTACTTAAAAATTTTTTAAAAATTTTATTTATTTACTTGACAGAGAGAGAGAGAGAGAGCACAAACAGAGGGAACAGAGGAGGGAGAAGCAGGCTCGCCACTATGCAGGGCGTCCGGTGGGGGACTCGATCCCAGGTCTCTGGGATCATAACCTGAGCTGAAGGCAGACACTTCACCGACTGAGCCACCGAGGCACCTGGAGATTTAGTTTTCCTAAATGCCTCAAACTATCTTCTATCATATACACTTCTGCTCCCCCAAACTTCTCAATATAGTGACATAACAATTTTGGATTAAACTAATAGTCAGCGTTTACATTAATGTCTAGTGTCCGCAGCTGAGCCAAGTATAATCGCACAACTTTTTGGCTTTTAGTCTTGGCATTGATAATAGCCTCTTTGGCCATTGCTTTCATTCTTTTTGTACCACCCACTAGTTCATCTACAAACATTCTAGCAGAACTAGAATTCTTCTCACCGTGGTCAAACATATTAAGTGATCTGTTTTTCTCTCTCTTTCTCTCATTTTCTTGGGTGTATCCTCCCCGTGGTGCTCTACTGTTTGCTTCCATCCGCACTGGTTGCTCTTTATAAGACCCGCTGGGCATTAGTTCTGTGATTCCTTTTGTCATGTTCCCAAGAATTCTTTTGCTATTATTTTGAAGTGGATGTTTCTTTCTTTTTGGTTTACTTTCTAAAACGGTTTACATTTCTCAGTAGAGTCCTAAGAAAGGGTGTCTATGGGGTACACTTTTGGGAATTAGCATGTATGAAAATATCTTTATTTTGCCCTCAGATGTGATGGAGAGTTTAGCTGAGTGGAGAATTCTATAATGGAAATAAGTTTCTCTCAGAATTTTAAAGATACTGATGCTTATTTCACTGCTAGTGTTGAGAAGTGTGATGTTATTCTGACTCCTGATTCTTTGTAGGTGATATTCTTAGAGTCTTAAAGATTTTAGGATCCTCTCTTTACCTTTAGTGTTATGAAATTTCTTTTTTTGGGGGGCGGTGTGAGAGAAATGGAGGGGGGGCAGCTGGAGAGGGAGAGAATCTTAAGCAGGCTGAATGCCCATTGTGGAGCCCAATGCGGGATTTGATCTCACAACCTTGAGATCATGACCTGAGCCGAAACCAAGAGTTGGACGCTTAAAAGACTGAGGTGTTAACACACCAGGTGCCCCAGGTGTTATAAATTTCAAAGTGAGTTGCTTTGGTATGGTCTTTTTTTATTCACTCAGCCAGATAATTGGTGGTTCTATTCCAACCTAGATAATCATGTCTTTCAGTTATACGAATTTTTTTTTATAATTTTCTACAACTTTAGGGGGCTTACCATGGCAGTCTTATTGGTTATTCCATCCTTCAGTATTGCTCATAAAAAATGCCTTTGTTGAAGATTTTTAAAGACTTGCTTATTTTCTCTTTTTAAACTGAATAAAAGGAAAGCTGATATCTCTTGTGGAGGTTTTCCTGCAGATATTATTATTATTTTCTCCCGCAGGAAAAAGGTGGACTCTTCCTTGGAAGAAGCAATGTCAGACTGATTATGCTAAGGTCAGACACTGGGTGTGCTTGGGTATTAACCTCAATGAATTAGTGATGATTTTTTTGTCATTGAAACCTTTCCAAAAAGATCTGCTGACTGTGAAGTACTAGAATTACTAAATTCTGTCTCCACGTGTAAAATAAAATAATTGAAGCAATATTAATTAGTTATTCTAGTGACTGGATTTGGAAGTAAGCCTAGAAAAGCTAAGCCCTGACTTCTGCCGTGAGAGACATGGCAGAGATACTGGTCAGGAACAAGACTGTGTCCACTCCTGATGCCCAGAGCAGGGTAGCAGGTGGAGGAGAAGAATCTTAGAGGGCAAAACCCGGGTAAGATCATGGGACTCGGGAGGTGAAAGTCTTTCTTGTTCTAATGATGCTTCTTTGAAATCTTACTTGGTATAGTTCATAGGAATAAATCAAACAACTGAAGACAGGGACCAGATATTTGTGTGGTGTTGGTGGCAGTGGTGGTAGCCATTGATTCCGCAGTCATTGCTAGCTATGTTCATCCTCAGAGCTCTCCATTGTGAGAATGACTTAAACCAGCAGGCAGAGGAAGGAGGATGGACCAGTGACACCATTTCCACCTTTCCCATGGCACCAAATACATAGGGCTCTTTTCCTTTTTAAGGGCCTGGGTGGATACTTAATTGGTTGACTCATTTAGGTGGGGCAGGAAGGAGTCAGATAAATAAGGCAGAAGACACACTGTGACAATCTCATTCATTGTTCTTAGAGAAGAGAGGCTTTGGAATTCATGTTAGGTGCAGCCAAAAATGATCTAGAATACTAGGACCCATACATACATTTGACTAGGACCTTGATAACTACATGCAAAGGAAAGGGTTGGTTTTGGGGAGTGGCTGACACCAGAAGGATAATTAGAATTGTTGTAAGACAAGCAATGTGAGTAATGGTGTGAGGAGCAAGTCAACCAGATTAATTACCAAATTCCATCTCCATATATTAGATAAAATAGTTGAGCCAATATTAATTAGACCACCACTCTTCCGATTGGGTCTCAGGAGAAAATACTAAAAATAAAATTTAAGTGACATTAGATATAACAAGTTATATTAAAAGAGTGACTAAAATGTTATTTGAAGTTTTTTACATGAATTGATGCCTATAATCTCCATTAGAACCCCATTAGGTAGGTACTACATTACTCCCATTTTACAGATGATGAAACTGTCAAGGCGAGGTTAAGTAACTTGCTTAAGCGCCTACCAATAGTTTCCAGCAACCTCACAGCATGGAGCCTTCTAAGGAAAATAAGAATGTGTCAGATTTATGATTTATAATACTAAGGGGGAAGAGAAGGCTGTGTCCTCAGTCCATAGTGATGATAACTTAATTTCATGATTCTGTGGGCCTCCAGCTCCTGATAGAAAATCCTACAACCCATTTCTATTGCCTTGGGAAGTCTGTTGTATGTGCATGAAAATAATTGAAGTGTATCCAAATATTGGAGGATTATACTTAAAAAATTAATTTTAAGTGCAGAATATGTATGTCTACTAATTAAGACTTTTGGAAAGTATATAGTTCTACATACCTTTTGAGGCAAGCATGTGCTCATAAAGAACTTGCTTCAGTTTCATTATTTAAGAAGATGTTCAAATCCCAAATCATTTTTGGCTCTGTATGTTTTGTGTTTTTTGTTTTAAAGATTTTATTTATTTATTTGACAGAGAGAGAGAGAGATTACAAATAGGCAGAGAGGCAGGCAGGGGGTTGGGGCGGGGGGAGGGAAAGCAGGTTCCCTGATGAGCAGAGAGCCCAATGTGGGGCTCCATCCAGGACCCTGAGATCATGACCTGAGCTGAAGGCAGAGGCTTTAACCCACTGAGCCACCCAGGTGCCCCCACTCTGTATGTTTTAAACTAAAGATTCTTTTATCAGATTCATTTGGAAAATTACACTAAATCTTGACTTGCTAGTACAGTCCTGGGATGAAGGTGTAAGAAATCAGATAGAATGTTAAAAATAATTTACTCTTTCAAAAAAGTTTTTTTTTTTTTAAAGATTTTACTTATTTATTTGACAGAGAGAGAGATCACAAGTAGGCAGAGAGGCAGGCAGAGGGAGAAGGAGAAGCAGGCTCCCTGCTGAGCAGAGAGCCCGATGTGGGGCTCAATCCCAGGACCCTGAGATCATGACTGAGCCGAAGGCAGAGGCTTTAACCCACTGAGCCACTCAGGTGCCCCTCAAAAAAGTTTTTTAATGGGACGCCTGGATAGCTCAGGTGGTTAAGCATCTGCCTTCAGCTCAGTCATGATTCTAGGGTCCTGGGATCAAGTCCCACGTTGGACTCCCTCCTCAGTAGGGAGCCTGCTTCTCCTTTCCCTCTGCTGTTCTCCCCACTTGTGCTCTCTGGCTCTCACTAGCTCTCTGTCAATTAAATAAAATCTTTTTAAAAAGGGTTTTTTAATATGTTGCTATTCATATTATTTGATATGTTTTATCCTTGGGGTAAGATAAAGGACAGGAAAAATACTTATTTAAGTCTCACTATGCCACACATTTTACATACTGAAGTTTGTGTTGCATTTTTCCTTTCTAGTCTCACGTCATCTTGGAAAGGCGATCTAGCACCTGGTTAAGGCACAGGGTGACATATGAGGGACCCATATTCAAATTACTGTTTCAGTACCTAATAGCTTTAGAATCTTGGACAAGCCATATAAAACCTTGAAGCCTCAGTTTTACTCACAGGCTTTTTGCCAGGAAGACATAAAATGTCTTCTATGTCTCTATAGGTAAAGCATTTAGCATGGGGTCTGATATAGAAACATTGGCTTTTGTACCACCAGCTCAGGGCCAGTAAGGATGGGATTCTGTAAGGACAGGATTGATAATCTTAACTTTTCTTTCACTTAGCTTCACTGTGGTTTGGTGTGGTAGTGATACCATAACGTGTAAATTGTGCATATTGTCACATAGTGGATATTGTTTCTTTCTTGTTGTTGAACGGAAGGGAAGGTTGTCTTTTAATTCTCCTACCTGTGAGGATCACTGTCCCACACATAACATACTACTGAGCAGGAAAGCTGACGAAAGAGCGTCCGCTTATGTGGGGCTTCACTGCTGGAGCTGTGGTACCATGACTAGCTACTACAAGGTAGATAAACACGTTTGCTGAACTATGCTCAGCCGTGGTGGCATGAAACTAAACTGAGTCATGGTCACCTGGGTGGCTCAGTCGGTTAAGCAGCTACCTTTGGCTCAGGTCATGTCCCAAGGTCCTGGGATCAAGCCCTGTGTTGGGCTCCCTGCTCAGCAGGGAGCCTGCTTCTCCCTCTGTCCTCCTACCCCCCCAACTCTGCTTGGTAGCTCGCTCTCTCTCATTCTTTTTCTCTTTCAAATAAATAAATAAAAACCTAAAAAAAAAAGATAACACTTCCTAAGTTAACACTTCTCTAAGAAGAATCGTCCAAAATTTTATGCCTTCTCTGCTGGTTGTACCTTAATTATGGTTACTTTTAAAAATTCTTGTGAGATTGATTTACCAACAAATTCATAAGCAAAACATCATTTTTGAGAGAATTAGGCAACACCTGAAGGAAAACTATTAGCAAAACTAGTCAAGGGGCTGCCTGGGTGGCTCAGTGGGTTAAAGCGTCTGCCTTTGGCTCAGGTCATGATCTCAGGGTCCTGGGTTCAAGCCCTGCATCAGACTCTCTGCTCAGCAGGGAGCCTACTTCCCACTCTCTGTCTCTCTGCCTGCCTCTCTGCCTACTTGTGATCTCTTTCTCTTTGTCAAATAAATAAAATCTTTAAAAAAATAAAAGAAGAAGAAGAAGAAGTGGTGTCTGGGTGGCTCAGTGGGTTAAAGCCTCTGCCTTCACCTCAGGTCATGATAAAAACTTGCTTATAAATAAAATCTTTATTAAATAAATAAAATCTTTTAAAAAATAATAAAATAAAATCTTAAAGGAAAAAAAGGAAATGGGCATGGTGGTGATGAATCTAATGGTAGAATTGAGTTAGTACAAAATGATGCATTGTGTTCTCCATTTCTTTTTTTTTTTTTTTTTAAGATTTTATTTATTTATTTGATAGAGATCACAAGTAGGCAGAGAGAGAGGGGGAAGCAGGCTCCCCACCAAGCAGAGAGCCCGATGCGGGGCTTGATCCCAGGACCCTGAGATCATGAGCTGAGCCGAAGGCAGAGGCTTTAACCCACTGAGCCACCCAGGCGCCCCTCAAATACCACTTTTGACCTATACAAGCCTTTGACCTTTACCTAGATGTGCATGCCTGCTGGCCTCAATGATGCCCTGTACATTATACCTTCATGATTTGTGGTGGTTTTGAGACACAGGTAGGACCAGAATTTGGCTGTGCAATAAATCACTTAAAATTTTTTTTTTCAGGGCGCCTGGGTGGCTCAGCGGTTTGAGCCTCTGCCTTCGGCTCAGGTCATGATCTCAGGGTCCTGGGATTGAGGCCCTACATGGGCCTTTCTGCTCGGCAGGGAGCCTGCTTCCCCCTCTCTTTCTGCCTGCCTCTCTGCCTACTTGTGCTCTCTTTTTCTCTGTCAAATAAATAAATAAAATCTTAAAAAAAATCTTCATACTGTATCACTACGTACATAGTATATCACAATATACTGCACAATTTTTTTTTATTTAATGACTGGTTGGTGAGTAGTATGACAGTCATCAAATTTATAAAAGTGTTCTCTGTGATGAAACTATTGTTGATAATCTTTGCCAGTATAAAGTGATTTGTGATGTCATAGTTTTTTGTTTTTTTTTTTTTTTTTTTTAAAGATTTTAATTATTTGCCAGAGAGAGTGAGATAGAGCACAAGCAGGCAGAGAGAGAAGCAGGTTCCCTGTGAGCAAGGCTGAGCCACCCAGGTATCCCAAATCATAGTTATTAATCAAAGTAAAGCAAAAAAAAAAATCCATTTCCTCTAGTGAGCCATTATCAATGATTCTGGATAGATAGTTTTTTGAAATGTAGCCTACTGGGGCACCTGGGTGGTTAAGTTGTTTGGTTAAGTGTCTGCCTTCGGCTTAGGTCATGATCTCAGGGTCCTGAGATTAAGCCCCACATCAGGCTTCTTGCTCGGTGGGGAGCCTGCTTCTCCCTCTCCCTCTGCCCCTCCCCATGGCTCATGTGCTCTCTCTCTCTGCTCTAAAAAAGAAAAACAAGTCAGATACCTAACCAACTGCATTACCTAGGTGCCCCTGGTATGATCTCAGAAGGAAATTAAAGTCAGGCTAAATAGAAGGATTTATATATGTGGCCAGAGCCCTACCTTTTCCAGCCCCTCCCTTTTTTTGCCCTTGAGAGTGAGGGAGTCTTGTAGCAAAAGATCATCAAAATTATGCTTTGTAGGTCAGCAGAAGCAGCTGCAGGGAGTTTTTTCCAAAGAATATAAGGGTCCACTGTCCACCTCTTAGAAACCCAGGGGTGGGTCCATGTTCTGAGGCTCTGATTCAAGGAGTGGCTGGACGGAGCTGAAACCAAGGAAAAGAATGGAATAGTAAGCAGAGAGGGGAAGTGAGACAGAGAGAACTTTCATGTGTCCGTCTGAGATGCATCCCTTACACACTGAAAGGCAACCAAATGGGGACAGGCAAGAAACATTTTGAAACTTTCTCAGGACTCTTGATGGTGGGTTCTGGATTTGCATGGACACTCTCCAGTAATACCTGCACACCCTTCCCGACATAGTGACAAGTTACATATGAAAGTCACTGGGAAACTGAGTGATACTGTTATTACTATGACATAGGATTCAATTCAATATATATTTACTGAATGCATACCATGTGCCAGGCAGTGGGAACCTAGGGAAGGAAAGGAAACAATAATCACTGAGCCTTTGCAGTCATAAAGGGATGCTGTTAGTCATATCTTCTTATCATAGATCTCAAGGCCATGTACTCTTATCACGATGGCAGTTTCACATATGTCTGTGATGGTTTCATTACTGTGTCTCCGGCTGTAAGCTCTATGAGAGCAGAGAGCCCTGTCTTTTTTTCTTCACCATTATGTCTCAGAGCTAAGCATAGATGCTAGTACTGGAAAGGCATCCAATATTGTTGATTGAATGAGTGTTACTATGTATTACCCCTTTGTGTGTGTGTGTGTGGGGGGTATTATCCCATTTTATAAGTGTGGAAACAGTCACAAAATACCCAAGACCACACCGAAGGGAGGATTCCAACCTGACGAAGGGAGGATTCCCAAAGAGCTCAGGCTGACTCCACGACCCAGGGTCTTTCTACCACGTCATGCTCCATTCCCGGGGTTGGGGGGGCTCAGACTGGTGGGAGAGACAGACAGGAATGCATGTACTGGGTAAATACTAGCGGCACGAAAGAGATAAGAACCAGAGGCGGTGAGGCGGGGAAAGGTGGGGGTCCCCAACTGTGTTTAAATCCCGCCTACCCAGAGGAAGCAAAATTGAGTGGATCGGCCTCTGCGTCCTGCTCAGAATCCAAAATGAGAGGAAGGTGGAAAGAGTTAGGACGCCCTGGGAAAGGAATGAAGGAGAAGGGAGGAGGAAGGGAAGTCGAGAAGAGGGGTGGCAGCAGTTCCTTCTTGCGTCGTGTCTGTTGCGGCGCAACACCATCCTTGGACCCAGGAGGGGCTGTCAAGGTGATTCATTAAATGGTACTTGGCAGCCGGGAGGCTAAGTTCACCTGCACAGGTGGGGCGTCAGCGCGCGAGCAGCTTACCAGACGGTGGCCTCATAAAATAGCTTCTCCCCGATGTGGAAGGGGGTGGAGGGGAGATAACGCTTTCTTGTGGGAAAGGGGTTTAGTAAATAAGGAATGTGAGGGCTCTGAAGAGAATTACAGTGCAAGCACCATGGCTATTATCCTAATCAGGCACCATTTCAACACCTCTCCCTTCAAGTCATCCAGCCCTACAACAGGATTTATTTTCCAATAAGCGAAATCCCCGCCCGCCAACTCCGAGCGGCTTGGATGAGAGCTCTGTGGGAAACAGCAGCGACGAGGAGAGGCTATTTTGGGTGTGGGAACGCGGAGGGAGGAGGGGCGGCGCCGCCAGGCTGGGCGCGGGTGCGCGGGGAAAGCCTCCAGCTCGGGCTGCCACGGCAACCGCGTCCAGGCAACGCGCCCGGAAGCGGCTCGGGCGGCGCGCGGCGGCTCGCGCCCCCTGGGAGCCGCGAACCCGGCCGGGCCGCGCGCCGGGCCAAGCGGCAGGCGCGCGCTGATTGGACGGCGCTCCCCGCGGCGCGGGCCCGCAGCCGGGCGCCCCGCACAGCCCGCGCCAGCGGCCGCCGCACCCAGCCGCGCCGGCGAGGACATGGGCAGCCGCGGCGCGCCCGCCCCCCGCGCCGGTGAGTGCCGCGCCCCGGGCCCCCGGCGGGAAGTGCTCCGCTCCCCCGCGGCGGGAGCTCCCTGGGACGCCCGGTGACCTTGGGGCAGCCGCCGGGGAGATAGGCTTGGGGGGCAGAGAGAGAGCTGCGCGTGGCCCATGTGACGTGCCGCCGGCGAGAGGGTTAACTGCATGCTGACGCGAGGGGATGAAGTTGGGCACGGAACGCAACTGGCATTGCATTTTTGCGGGGGCCGAGGGGAGTTGCGTGCTAGCAAACCAACAGAAGCCGGGAGGGACTCTCTGGGGGAGCCGGGGTGCTGCACAGATTGCCAGGGGGTGATGGTAAGTCAGCCGTCCCACTACTCAGAGCTGAGTGACCTTGGACAGGTTAACCTCTCTCTGCCTCCCCCCACCCCTTTCTCATTGAACGAAGAGGCTTGGGCTCTTTGCGGTTCCACAGTGCTGTTGTACCCTTGCACTGGGAGCTGAGGAAGGGCCCCAAAGTAGGGTTCTGCAGGTACAGGATATACAGGACTTAATCATGTTAACTCGACAAGGTGTTTCCATTAATTGACTCTCAAAGTAGCAAGAAATGTTATCGTTTTATGGAAGATTATGGACAGGAAGCCGTGAGTGGCCCAGAGAGTGGCTTCTCAAGATGCCCAGGTTGAAACCTCTTGGGTGCTCCAAAAGTCGGGAACAAAATCAGGGTTAATCCTCCGGAGTTGTTCTTTCCTGTAGTTAATCTCATAAGAAACTTTGTGTTTGAACAGGTAAAATCAAAACCCAAGAGTGGCAGGCAGCAGCAAATTAAGTGAGTCATTTCTTCAATATGCACGAGGTTGTGTGTGTGTGTGTGTGTGTGTGTGTGTGTGTGTGTGTGTGAGTGCGCGCACCCGTGTGCGCGTGCCCGGCTGCGCTCACGCTCTCATCTTAAAAGTCTGTGTATGTCAGTGATAGGAATTATTTCATAGGATAACCAGAAATAATTCTAGAATGATTTGAGTCCACAGGAGTGCAGCTCTCTGGGAAGCAGGGGCAAGCATTTGCAGCTTGCTCTTAAATGGGAGTTGGGTTTGTGAAAGCAAATAGATTCTTTACTGAGAACCATTCCTAGGGTTTGCCCGCTGTGTCTGCGGTGGGGCCTTGTCATGGAGTGTGTGTATGTGAGGAAGGTACCCCTGAGACCCAGTAGGCTGTGACACCTTTTCTATTTTTAGCATTGGCTGGTGCTAAAAAGACACTCAGGCCCCTTTGTATATTCTCAGTCCATAAACTTCCCTCTTCCCAAGGAGAGGGGAGGGAGGAAATGCTCTGTCCCTCTCATGGGTCCTTGGGGTTGCCTCTTCTGGCTTTCTGCTCTAAATCCTTAATGTTCATTCCAATCTCATTTCATCTGTATAAAAATGTGGGCTGGGAAGACAACATTTTCAGTGTTAATGAATAAGCTTCTGTGAGCTTGTTTACCTGATGGCTTAATAATCTTTAATGGTTTACATGTTAAAAGTCTGTTAGCATTCAGACGGAAAAATCCTTACAGCGAGAATTCAGCCTCTAAGCCCTACAAAGCTTTAGTGAATCACACTTCATTACACTTGGAAACCTCGTGGACACACTAGTCCACTTTCTCTCTCTGTAGGCCACTGGCCTGTGTGTCTCCAAACCTGCCTTTCGGTCTCTTGTTTCTCACATCCTACAGCCATACTCCTGAATTTTCATTTTTCTGCAGCTGAGCCCCATCTTCTGTCCCTCCTCTAGTGCCTGAGTGAACAAGTTCTCTCGGAATAGCCCTCTCTGGTCTCAGTCTCACCAGAGCAGGGATTGGATTTCCTGCTTCTCGGTGCTACTTCCAGACCATTAACCCTCCACTAACAAAGTCCTCTGTTTACAAGGTCATGCTGTCTGCTCATGCCCTATACTCTCCTTCTAATGTTCTGGATCAGTGCTTGCCAAACCTGGTGGTTCCTTAGAATCACCCAAAGTTTTATGAAAAAATGTGGCTCTTTAGACTCTCTCGAACACACCAAATGAAAATCATCAAGATGGGCAAGACCTACAAATCCTTAGTTTAAAAACAAACCCAAAAAGAAGAAGGAGGAGGGTGGAGGATGGGGAGAGAAAACAGAGTTCTGTGGGTGATTCTGATGTACACCCAGGTTTGGCAAGAACTTCCCTTGATGCTACAAAAAAGTTAACAGGCAGATGAACACGAGCAACTAGCTTGGTTCTCTTCTCTCCCTTGTCTCTTGCCCGTGACTTTGGGATTTATGTTGAGGCTCTGTTAACTCATTGACCTTGAAGTTCCTCAAGGTCTTCAACATCAACTCCTATGGCCTCAATGTCCACTTTACTTCAACCACTCACAGTTTGGACTCGTTTAGTCTTGGGAATTTTTTCCACCTTCAAGATCTGGACTTCAGCCTACTCGGCTGATTCTTTCTACTTATGGCACAGGATTTTAACCATTATTGAGGACTCTGATCCCTTAATTGCTTGCTGTTCCAATCCCTTTATGGCTCCATTTTTCTATGGAGTCTAGATGTTGGAGTCTAGATGTTGCCAGCCATTTCTGTTCTGTCTGGAATCCTGGACTCTTTATTCTTAACATATTGGACTTCTCATATTCCAGTCCTCAATCCAAAATCACCCTCATTATCTACTTTTTCTTCTCCCAGCCTGCCAAGTTATCCAGGAGAAAGTCAAAAGACCTGTGGACTGGTTCCCTTGCAAATTTATGCTGGCTCTAATTTCGCCTAGGTCCTGCTTTTCTATGAAAAAAAAAAAATCCATCTTTTATTAACTCGCGACTGCATCCTTTAGAGGTTGTGCCAGATCTTCCCATTCCTCACACTTCCAGTCAGTTTCCTTTCAGCAGACAGCCTTTGTTCACGGAAGAGATGAAGGATGTCCATGTCCTGGTTTACTGCCCTCTGCCTCATTATAAGCTGTCATTGTACCCCCCTTACTAGCCCAAGCATTTTTCTTTCTTTTTTTAAAAGATTTTATTTATTTATTAGAGAGAGAGCACAGGCAGGGTGAGGGACAGAGGGAGAAGCAGACTCCCCGCTGAGCAGGGAGCCCACTGTGGGGCTTGATCCCGGGACTCCAGGATCATGACCTAAGTCTAAGGTAGACACTTAACCGACTGAGCCATCCAGTCTCCCGCCAAACATTTTTCTTTACCCATCTTTGTCCTTCTTTATTTCCTCTTTCTTTGAGGCAAAAAAATGTCTGCAAGTCCCCTCCCCGTAATTAACCCACATACACTGCACACTCTCCATTCTCTGGACTTTCCCCCTTCCTTCTTGCGTCATGAGGGAGCTTGCTTTGTTATTCCTTCTCTTCAGTTTCTTTGGTCCCTCCTTACTCTGCCCAACTCTCACCCCACCATATACACAAGTCATCTTTCTTGTAATAAAAGAAACTGTGCTAGAGTCCCAGGTCTGTCCACTAGAACTTTCTGTGATGATGGAAATATCTTGTACCTGCGCTGTCCAGTGTGATTGTCACTAGCCACAACGTGACTACCAAGCATGTGAAATGTGGCTGATGAGACCGAGGAACACAATTTCTAGTTTTTGTTAATTTTTTTTAAAGATTTTTATTTATTGGGCACCTGGGTGGCTCAGTCAGTTAAGCGACTGCCTTCGGCTCAGGGAATGATCCTAGGGTCCTGGGATCGAGCCCCACATCTGACTCCCTGCTCAGCGAGAAGCCTGCTTCTCTCTCTCCCACTCCCCCTGCTCGTGTTCCCTCTCTCACTGTTTCTCTCTTTCTCTGTCAAATAAATAATAAATAAAATCTTTAAAAATAAAAAGATTTTTATTTATTTTTTTGAGAGAGAGAGTGAGAGCGCGCACATGCATGTGAGCAGGGACAGAGGCAGAGGGAGAGGGAGAAGCAGACTCCGCACTGAGCAGGTAGCTGGATGTGGGGCTGAATCCCAGGACCCTGCGATCGTGACCTGAGCTGAAGGCAGATGCTTAACCTTAACCAGCTGAGCCACCCAGACGGCCCAGGGTTTTGTTAATTTTAAATTCATTTCAGGAGCACAAGGGGTGATGGCTCTGGTGTCTGGCAGCATCGCTTGCGCCCTGCTGCTGTATTCGGCTGTCTTCTGGGTTTCCCTCCTTTGACTGCCCACTCACTTGTCTGGCCCCGCCCCCACCTTTGTGCTGAAACTGCTTTCTTGTGGGGCTCCCGCAGTGGTGTCCTGGTGGCAGAGCTGAGGCCTTTACTCTGCCTTTCCCTCCTTGATCTGCCCTGCCGCCTGCCGCCTGGATCTCTCTCTTCCCTTGTCTCCGTGTCACTGGTTATCCATGTGCAGCTTGATCCCCATTTGTCTCCTGTTTCCCCCAGACTTCCGGACGTGGGATTCTGTGGGGTCCTGTCCTCAGTGTTCTTCTCTACCTCTGCTGGCCTTCTGCCTTCTCTACATCTCAGGATCAACTCACCTTGCGGCTGACGTTAGTTGTCAATGGGTAGTTGTCCTGGGCCTTACTGGGTGCCACGATTGACCTGTACCCTGTCCTTTCATTCCCACTCCGCCTCTGTGGGGCACATACTTCCATCGTTCCTGTTATGCAGGTGAAGAACTTGGAGCAGAGAGGAATGAGAATAACCTGAGTTAGTGACCGGTTGTGAAGGAGCAGACCTGGGAAAGGAATTCCGGCGCTCTGCCTCTCAAGCCTGCTTTCACTAGGCTTTCCCTGGGCCTCCAGAGGCCTTCAGATCTGCATTTCAGGCCTGCCCTCTCCTGAGTCCCATTTGGAATCTGATACCCAGAAACTCAACTGTTTGGTCTCTAAACAGCTCCTTGTCATGGTTTCCTTAAATCACTTTCCCCTTTTTAACTTTTTATTTTGAAATAATTCAGATTTACAGAAAAGTTGCAAAAATAACTTAAATAATTCACGTCTTTAACCCAAAGTCTACAAATATTAACTATTTGCCCCACTTGCTTTATCCTTCTCTCTTTCGAGCTCTCTCCCCACACACAGACACACAGACACACACACACACACACACACACACACACTCATACTCATGTGTGCACACATACCTATGTTGTAGTTTTTCACAGCCATTTCAGAGTTAAGTTGTAGACACGATGCCCCTTTATCTGTGTTCCCCGGTACTTCAGTGTTATTTCCTAAAAAACAAGGACATTTTCTTGCATAACAAGCATCCACAACTAAGACATTGTCGTTGTTTCTGTAATGTTGTCTAATCTACAGACCTTTCTCGTGTTTCACCAATAGCCCTAATGATGTCCTTCTTAGGAAAAGAGGAGGAACAAATCTTTAAATCTTTTGCTCTATTAGTTGTCATGCCTCTTTAATCTCCTCTCGTCTGGATAGTTCCTCAGTTGTCCTTTGTCGCTCACGGCCTTGACGCTTTGGAAGGGTCCAGGCTGATATTTTGTACGATATCCTTTAACTGGGGTTTGCCTGGTGCTTCTCATGGTGGATTTCAGTAGGCACCCCACAGGGCGAGAGTGTGTCCCTCTCACCGCCTTCCCTAACGATTTCCGTGCCCGTCGCCGTCCCCCGTGACCCACTCTGGATCACCGGGGTCATTCTCACTTCTCTTCGCCACCCTCCCACATGCAGTTGGCCTTTGAGCATTGAGGTACTCCCTGAACAGTCTCCCTCAATTGCCCGCTTCCTTTCTGTTCCTACTGCCTCCCTCCTGTTTCAGGAGTCGACGCCTCTGCCCACGATCCCAGTGGCCCTCCACCAGGAGCCCCTGTGCCGGGAATTTCTAGTCAGTGCTTCCTCTACCTTGCCTTCCCTCCACCCTTTCTCATGCTGCCCTATGTTTCCTTAACTCCTCCCTTTGAGTGCCCCACTCAAGTGCTTTTCTCCATGGCCCAGTTTGCACTGGTCCTGCCTTCAGCCCAGAGGCGAGGCCTGGTTTGGACCACTCAGTCTTGCCTGCTGGCCGGACTGTTCTGTTTCCCTGTCGACTTGAAGCTCTGGAGTGTGGGAGCCTTGTCTTGTTCAGCACTATCGAGGCTCAGTGAGTATTTGCTAACTGGACTCATTTCCTTGATGAAGTCATTTCGTGAACTACGTAGGGTGATCTTAGGGTTGTCTGCTGGCATCTGGTATGTGATGGCGGGTGTGAGCCCCATGCCTTACTCCGGGAGTCAGGTAGATTGGGGGTTGAAAATAGGGCCTTTTAGCAGACCGGCAGGTAATTCGAAAAGGTACTAACGTGTTGTAAGTGGAGTAAGTGACTTTCCCCTGATGACACCTGAACCTGGGGTGTGTGTCAAGACAAAGAAATGGCACATTTGACTAAATAAAGGGAGTAGAGAAACCTAACATAGTATATTAAAAATGGCCCATCTATTTCTTCACACCCCAAATGAGCAGCTGAATGTGTGAGGAGCGGTTTCTCAGGCGTGCATCCTCCCTGGGAGCCCTCGGACCACCTGTTTCTCTCCTCTTCATTGTCTGGCTGCCTCTCCCTCCTCGGCTTGCCCGCCGCGCTGCCTTTCTGCGTTCACCCTTTCCCCCCTTCTCCCTTGTTTTCTTTCTGCCCCTTCCTTTCTCTTAATAACCCTTCTGCTTTCATCCCTTTCTCTGTAGGCATTATTTTACTTTTTGACTTGTTGGGTGTGGTTTTAGGTTCCATGCATTTTTAACATAAAAGCAGGTGAAAAAAGATAAGAGTGTTTTTGTTTTTGTTTTTACTACTCAGTGGTCTTCTGTTGAGCCCCACCCCCCACCATGGCTCAGTATTTTAAAAACGTAGCAGAGATAATAAAATGGTTTATTTGGTTACCCCCTTCTGGCCCACCAGGAAAGTTCCTGGGAATGTGCCGGTTGACAGACATCAGAAGGCCTGAATTTTTCCATCTCTGCTAAACCAAAATTGGCATTTGAAATCAGTCATCAGATTGTCGGGTGGTGAGTTGTTGAGATTGTTGGAATGACAGTATTTCGGCTCAAGGCGTGCCTGCACTTGCTGGCTGGCGGTCAGTTTTCTTCTCATTCTTAAGAGAACGCTTTTGTGCAGATGACATCTTCTCCGGCTAAAGTAGCTACAGAAGCGAAGGCAAGAGATTCTGCTGCTTAGCCGAGTGGGGCTCTCATACAAAGCATGTTTATGTGGGAGAGAATGTGTGGGGGTTGCTTTCACATTATGGAATTCTTAAAATTGTTTAACCGGGAAGATGTTATTCAGAAACCCCTGGTGCCTTCAGCTTGTTTTTTGTTGATTTCAGATTTCTTTTTTCCCCATTTTTAATTATCTCTGGAAGAGCCCAGGAGTCCTCCCCTGCTCTCTCCAAAATAGTTATAAAATTAATGCGCTGAAGTCAAGTTGTTACTCCAAATAAAAGAGTCTCTCATAGACTCTTGTGTTCAGTAGAGAAGTCCAGCCCCCTCCTGCTGTGCTTGAGAGAAAGGGCAGAAGCTGGAGGCTGGCTCTTTCTCCCATGGCCAAATCCTCAGCGTTTCAGTCAGAGATCCATGTAGGATAGAACCCAAAAGTCACAACTAGAATCCTGTCTCCAGACACAGTCGTGCCTTCTTTCCAGCGGTCCTCGGTGCATCTGGGGGTGTAGGTAATTTAGTAGGTAGAAAGTTTACACCAGCTTTTAGTAATATTTTTTTTTTTTTTCTGTTCTAGCTGTTGCCTTTGGCAGATTCCCTTTTTAACATTTGGTAATGTGTCTTCTCTAATGCTAGAAAGAAAGTTGCCAAATATAGCTGCGGAGCATAATAAAACACCCTAAAAGCAATATTAAGACACTTCTTTTTGGTGTGGGTGCCTGTGCGCACTGCAGGGCAACCTGAAGGAGTCTGCCAGGCTCACAGCTGGAGGGGCTCTTGAGTCAGCAGTCGCTCTGTCATCCGGGCAGAGCGACTCAATAATTAAAGCGATGGGCTTTACCTAATTAGGAAAACAAGCCAATGAACAAATATTTCTGAGTGTCTGGGAAGAGGTGCTGTGCTGGGCGTCACGGGGGTACAGGTGCCTATGGTAGGGTGTCCCTGCGGCCCCCAGACAGCTCAGCTGGGGAGACGTAATCCATGAAAAGTTCAAATAACAATAGAAGATTTAAATAGCATTTCAAAAATGGCTGTTATTAATAGATGGGAACAAAAACCAATCTGTTTTTGCAAGGGTTCTTCTAAAAATGTTGACACCGTTCTAAGGTGGGAGAATGTAAAGCCACACTGGTGGCCGTTCCTCGGGTTCGAGGGATTCAGATGATTGTAGCCCATTCCCATCTGGACCAGACGCCACATATATATTATTTAGATTTACATAGATTTACTGGATTGCATCCATTGTGTAGCAATCCCTGCACTTGCTGGCAGCCACCATCAATGTTTTGAGCACTTGAAGGTTTTTGTTTGTTTGTTTGTTTGTTTGTTTTTAGTGGGTCAGAAACACAGCCACTTTTCACCACAGCAGAGGAGAAAGAAAACAAGTCTTGCAAAGTGGAATTAAGGCCATTTTCACAAAGGCACTAGAAATAGTTGTATTGGGACCCTGTGGAGGGACTCACACTGTCCCTGGAACCTCAGACTTTTGGGATGCTGTGCTGGGGGCTCCCACTGATGGCAGCCATTGGACTTGTGTACAATGCCTGATTCCTGACATAAGGGCAATCCAGGGCTTTGATGAAGGCTTCAGTGAGCGTACTGGGCACTTGTGATGTGCCCACAAGGGAATGGGGCTTGGAGAATAATTCACAGGAAACTGGGAGTTGCTGTTTGATGAGTGTAGAGTTTCAGTTTGGGAAGATGAAAAAGTTCTAGAGATCTTTATATCTAGAGATATAAAGTTAACACTACTGTAGTGCACACTTACATTTTTTAAAGATGATAAGTCTTGTTTTTAACCACGGTAAAAAAAATTTAAAAATAATAAGAACAAAGCCCAGCAAACTTATTTACCTGAACCATAGCATATCTTTTAAAGCCAGAATCAGGCTTGTCTCTTGATTGTGATAGCCGTACATGGGCAATTTCTGGTTTTTTGTTTTGTTTATTATTGTTTTTCCTCATTGGTGCATTCTTTTATTCAAAAAGTTTGTATTTAGATTTTTGTCATTGTGAAAATAATATACTTATTGAACTATTTTGAAAATAAGAAAAAGTAGAATAAAAGTATACCCAATGCCACTATTTAGATTTAGATTTATGTCTTTACATTGTTTTAAGAAAATATTATTATAATGGGGCACCTGCATGGCTCAGTGGGTTAAAGCCTCTGCCTTTGGCTCAGGTCATGATCTCAGGGTCCTGGGATCGAGCCCCGCATCGGACTCTCTGCTCTGCTGGGAGCCTGCTTCCCCCGCTCTTTCTGCCTGCCTCTCTGCCTACTTGTGATCTCTCTCTCTCTCTCACTGTCAAATAAATAAATAAAATTTAAAAATATATAATTATAATAGTACTTTCCGTACTGGAACCCCTGCCCCATTCTCCTCAGGACAATTGAGGGACTTCTGAGTTGCTGGGGTAATGTAGAATTGGAAAGAAATGTCAAGGTGTGTCAGGCAGGATTCATTTGCCATTGACCTTCCGAAGAAGGATATTTTGGTATGAGGATGCCCAATGCTTTAGAGGCTGTGTAAGGCCTTATAACATTCCCTCCCTTGGTGACTTACCCAGATTTCTCCAAGATCCACCTCATAACCATAATGCCATTTCCATCCCCAAATGTGCTCGCACAGTACATTTCTTGCAAGGATGGGTTGCCTATTCACCAAAATTCTGTCCAGGTTTAGGGAGAGGGAACGGTCTATTAAGAAGAAAACAGGGTGTGCTTATTTGTGCTGTTTCATTTTCTTTGCACATAATTCAGCCCTCTTCCTCCTCCTTGTATTGAAAACAAATGATTTACCCAGACACCAGCTATTCACATCACAGTGCCAGCAGTTTGGCCCAGGGTGGGTTGGGGAATGGCATTAAAGGTAGCCGCAAGTCAAGGAAGTGTCTACTCATGGAGGAAGAGCCCTGTGGTGGGTCAGTTCAGAGATGGGAGGAAGGCAGAGAAGGTGGCTTGTGTGCAGAGGGGTGGTGGTTGTCTTGTCTTTCACCGCTCCATCCACTTCCATGGGCCCAGGGTCAGGGGAGCTCCTCACCTTGGGGAGGAGGAAGAGAAAGGAAGGGGAGTATGGCAGAGGTAGACCTTAAATTTGGCATGTCCTTTAAGCTCAAATTAAAATGTTTGTACCGTCTAAATTATGGTGCCAAGGAGCAAAGCTCTGATTCCCAGGCTCTGATTATGGTTTTATATAGTGCTATAAATCCTTTGTCAAATCTTCTTCTTTAAAAAAACCTAGCATTATAGCTGGCATATAAATATTTTCTATGTTATTTCATAGTCTTTGTAACCATTATTTAAAATAGCTATTGATATTCTCTTGAGTAGATGTGCCATTTTTTAATTAACTACTCTTTTATTGTTGGACATTTAACCAATGGCCATTTATAGAAATATTAACATTTAGATAAGGTTACTTATGAAGTATGGAAAAAATGCTTTAGGGCCAGAGATTTGATGAAGATTAGTTACCGTTCTAATTTCATGGTCTTCAGAAAGTCTAGGGCAAGATTGAGTTCTGGGTGTGTGTGCTGAAGAGACTAATGCTTTGACTTCCTTCCACTTCATGGTCTTTACGTGATTGTTTGTTTTAAAGATTTTATTTATTTGTCAGACAGAGAGCGAGCGTGTGCACAAGCAGGGGGAACAGCAGGCAGAGGGAGAAGCAGGCTCCCCACTGAGCAGGGAGCCTGATGTAGGACTTGATCCCAGGACCCTAGGATCCTGACTGGAACTGAAGGCAGATGCTTAACTGACTGAGCCACCCAGATGTCCCTGTTTGTTTATTTTTAAGTAGGTGTGAGAAGAAGTAATTTTCTTTTTTTTTTTTAAATGATACAATGAAAAATTAAGTTTAAGAAATAGAACATCATACATTTAGTTAGAACCCTCTGTATCCATATGTCTGATCCCTTTCTCTCTCACTCAGAGACAAATACGACTCTGATCTGGTGTCTTCCATTTCCATGCTCATCTTTTGATATAGGTTTGGCATATTATTTGACGTATTTTAAACCTTTATAAAAAGGTCACTAGGTGTCCATATCCTTCTTCGCCTACTTTTTGACTTAATGTATTTGCGAGATTCATTCACACTGAGACTTGTCGTGCTAATCCATTTATTTCCACAACTGGTGGTTATTGCATTGCATGAATGTGTCATGCTTTATTCATCCTTTTGCCTGATGAGAGGTGTTCAACCCACCCCCCCAACCACCACCTACTTTTTTCTCTTAGAATCAATGCTACCTTGAGTATTCTTGTAAATGTCTCTTTGTGAACATGTTTGAGAGGGTTTTTTGGGGGGATGTTTCTTAGCAGTGGAATCATTGGGTCATGGAGTTTGTACGTCTTCAGCTTTACTAGATACTGAAGATTGCTTTCCAAAGTAGTGGTACTGATTCCCATTCCCACATTCCCATCTGGTGTTCCTGTTGTTCCATATATATTCCTGTCGATACTCAATCTTGCCATACTTGATTTTTGCCAATCTGATGGAGTGAAATAGCATCCCTTGCAATTTGATCTCTTGTGGCAAATTAGATTTATTTTATAATTTATTCCCACAGGTCAGCCTAGAGCCAATGTTATGAAAAAACTTGTTAAAGTTCTTCTTCTTTCTTTAATATATTTTTTGAGATTTTTTAAAAAGTGAAACAACCATTTAGAAATTTATTAAAGCACTTAAATGTTAGATTATAAAATAAATCATCTCTTCGCAGTGAGCAGAACTGCACCCTGTGTGATTTGGTATCAGAATCCTGGGTGACTGCAAGTGCTGGCTGAGGACCCGTGACTGCTGCTTGACTGGTCTCTGCGGTATTCAGTTGGTTAGGAGCAAGTCACAGGTCCCACCACACTCAAGGGGAGAGGATCACACAAATACGGACTCTGGGAGGCAGAATCACGGGGGCTGGCTTACATGCTAGTCTGTCTTCCACAATAGGGACCCTGTTGTGATCCTTATGTTTTAGTGTCAGGTTTCACGTTTCAGGTTTAGATGTTTAGCACTGCTACTGCAGTCAGAGACAGATTTCGGGAGACAGACTCATGCAAGTCTGGTTCCCGTCACAGTGAGAAAAGTAGCTGGCAGACTGGGGCTTGTGCTACTGTTCACATGTTCTCCTTTTACACAAATCCACATGGGAGGCTAAATGATGCACTTGGTGAATGTGGGCTCCGGGCAAGAGGAACGAGCAGGAATACCTTAGTGGCTAATGTCATGAGAACTTAATACATCCCTCTCCACCACAGAACCCTTCCTGTGGCCCCAGATTCTTAGGTTGTTGGAAACACTGGTAAATTTTGCCTCTTCAAACTCTACTTTTACTAGATATGCTGTGTATCCTATTCCCCTTTCTGGTTGCACATTCATTCTCTAGTCAGAATGTAATTCAATTGATTGAAGTCAACATTAGGAAATGTCTTTGTTTCTGTCATCTGCCCTTGAGATTCATTTATCCAGCAAACATTCATTGATCATCAGCATGCCAGGTGCTTGGAATAAAGCTGTGGACAATTC
>CM053609.1:35665359-35691152 GCA_028646535.1 Procyon lotor | reverse complement strand
TTTCTGTTGGATATATATACCTAAAAGTGTAATTGTGTAATGTGGTGACTCTGTATTTAACCTTTTCCTTTTTTTTTTTTTTAAGATTTTATCCATTTATTTGAGAAAGAGAGTGGGCGAGCAAGGGTACAAGTGGGGGGGTAGGGAGAAGGGAGAAGCAGGCTCCCCACTGAGCAGAGAGCCCGACATGGTGCTGGATTCCAGGATCCTGGGAACATGACCTGAGCCGAAGGCAGATGCTTCATCAACTGAACCACCCAGGTGCCCCTGTATTTAACTTTTTTTTTTTTTAAAGATTTTTATTTATTTATTTGACAGAGAGGGGGATCACAAGTAGGCAGCGAGGCAGGCAGAGAGAGAGGGGAAAGCAGGCTCCCTGGTGAGCAGCGAGCCTGATGCAGGACTCCATCCCAGGACCCTGAGATCATGACCTGACCCGAAGGCAGAGGCTTTAACCCCCTGAACCACCCAGGTACACCTGTATTTAACTTTTTGAGGAACAGAACAGTCAGACTGTTTTCCAAAGTGGCTGCACCATTTTATGGTGTCAGCAGCACTATGTGAGGGCTCTGATCTCTCCCCTTCCTCACCAGCACTTGTCTGTCTCAGATGAGAGCCAACCTCGTGGGTGGGAAGTAGCGTTTTGTGGTTTTGATTTGCATTTCCCTAGTGACTAATGGTGCTGAACATCATTGGGCGTGCTTATTGGTCATTTGGACGTCTTCCTTGGAGAACTGTTTTTTCAGATCCTTTGCCCATTTTTAAGTGGATTAATTGTCTTTTTATTATTGAGGAGTAGGAGTTCTTTATGTATTCTAGATTTAGTTCTCTTATCAGATATCTGAGCTGAAAAAGTTTTTGCCCTAAGGGTTTTCTTTTCATTTTCTTGATTGGGTTCATTTGGTCCTTTTAAAAAATTCTTTCTGTCTCTTTGTTGATATTCTCCATGTGACGAGGCATTGTCATTATTGCTTTCTTTACTTCTTCAAGCGTATTTTCTCTGTTTCTTTGATCATCCTGCATTTATTATGGCTGCCTTGAAGGCTGTGTCTTTTAAATCTGACACCTGTTCCCTCTCACTGGCAGTTTCTTTTCCTGCTTTTATTCTGTGTTTAGTTCACATTTTCTGGTGTCTTTTTGTGTCTCATAATTTTTATTAAAAACTGGATATTTTAGGTAATATATCCTGGATATTAACAGTCCTTACCCTTGTTTGCTTTTGTTGTTGTTGTTGTTTAGTGACTTCGCTGGGTTATTTTAGTGATGTCTGTTTCCCCTGCATTATGAAGGGTCTGGTGCTCAGTCACCCTGTCAGGACAGTGGTTTTAGCAAGACTCTCTTTGTCTCTTTCCCTGATCTTTTATTAAACTGGTGGCCTCTGTAGGTATCACACTTAGATCTTAAGCTCCATTAATTGCTGGTAAATTGCTCTACTGTTTGTTTGTTTGTTTGTTTGCTTGTAAATATTTATTTATTTACTTACTGGGAAGGGGGAGAGAGAACGAGCAGAAGGGGCCCAGGGAGAGGGAGAGAGAATCTCAAGCAGACTGCATTGAGTGTGAAGCCTGATGCCGGGTCGATTTCATGACCCTGAGATCATGACGTGAGCTGAAACCAAGAGTTGGACACTTAACCGACTGAGCCACCGGGTGCCCCTCCACTGTTTTGACAATGCCTTGTGATAGAAATTGCTCTATGTCCTGATTCAATTAAATCATTGCCCACCTCTAAGGGCTTAGTTATGTGTATATATAGGAATTATTATATATATAGGTAATTATAATATGGAATATGAACAACTTAATATTTTAATTGTCACTGCCTTCGGTGCGCTATGCCACCATGTCACAACCTAGAAGAAACATTCTGCTTAAGCATGTTGCCTGGTCAGGTCTGTTGCTAGACTTCTGGGACTCTGTTGCTGGACTTTTGACCACGTCCCCACCATTGATCTGATAACCAGGTGAAAAGTTACTCTGCCACACGATGGCCACAACTGAGAACTGCACCCAGGAGCCAACTAAAGACCTAAAAAGGGAAACTTTGGAATGACTACATTATTGGCTTATCTATAATATAACATTGGGATAAATTAATAAAAGCTGTTGAGTCATGCACACAGTTATATTTAGAACCCTGAGGCTGTCTTTTATGAGTGTTTTTTGGGAAAAGACAGAAATGATGCCTTTAATTCAATATTAGCCAAGATAGCTATATAGTTTCCCCCCTTTTTCTTGTCTATTATTTATTTTTAAATAATTTGAAACCTACAGAAAATTTGCAAGATTCACAAGTGTTAACATTTTGTTCCATTTACTCAATTATTCTTTCATATATAAGGTTTTTTTCCTGAAATATTTGAAAGTAAGGATAACTTTGTTTTTAACCTGAGAAAACTGGAGTTGATTCCATTGTGTGTGTTTTCTGATGGCAGGCTTTCGTATCCTACCCTGCAGCCCCACATCGGTTTGTCCCCTTATTTTTAGAAGTGAAATGTGGTGGTAATAAACAGTCAGAAACACCATGAAATATATAACATAAAAAATGAAAGCTCACCAGCCCCTTGCTCTGTTTTACTCCTTATAGGTAACTCATGTTAGCAGGTAACTTGCTGTCTGTCCTGTATGACTTTTCTCATACATAGTTATAATAATTTATCACATAGTAATATGATTTTACACTAACAATTACCTAACAGTGTGATTTTTAATTTTACAAAGTGTTTTATATATATATATATTATATATATATATATATAATATATATATATAAAATATATATATATTTTTAAATATATATATTATATATATATATTACTCTGCAACTTCAGTGCTCCTGCATAGCAGTATATATATTGTGGGCTTTCTTCGAGTATACACATAGATCTGGCATACTACTTCCTTGGATATGGCGTGTCGTGCTACATGGGGGTACCATAATTTAATCTATGTAACTACTCCTTGGTGTTAATAGGAATTTATGTTGTAGTATTTGTGTTTCCAAGTGAGACATAGTATGGAAGCCAAGCTATAGCTAGTGAAAATCAGTGAGCCATGAGCGTCAGGATAATTTTGAGACCTTTTTAAGTAACTTTTTCAAACTTAGTCTGTCTCTCAAACAGCTTTGCACAGATAATGAAACAGGTCTGATGTAGTGATACCTGACAGTTTCCAACCAGAAAGCTGTGTTTGGATTGGAAAATAAAGCCTTTCTATAATATTTTTTTTATTTCATGGTATATTCAAACCTCAAATGTCCCCAAATAAGATTTAAATAATATTTTGATTAAAAATTATGAACTCAAAAAAGAAAGGTCTGTATTAGGTGTTGTTTTCAATCATCATTTGTGAAATGGGGATGATTCGTGAGGATGAAATGAAGTAAAATGTATCAAGGATCTTGCACAGTGTGCGGTACATAGTAAATATCTTTATGTTCATTCAATAATGTTTATTGAGCCTCTACTACATTGCAAAGTAACGTACTGGGTACTAGGGTTTTTGTGATGAAAAGGGCAGATATTGTCCCTCTTACTTGCAATTTCTATTCTATCTAGTAGGGGAGACAAGACATCAAACTTACTGTAAAACAATTATTTAATTTCACTTCAATTTGAATAATTTGTAGAGTTTTCTATCGAGATCATATCATCTGTAAATAATGACAATTTCATTTTTTCTTTTCTTATCCTTCTATCCTTAGTTTCTTTTTCTTGTCATTTTGCCATGGCTAAACCCTCCAATACAGTGTTAAGTTAGGAATTATTATATATATAGATAGATAGATAGATATATGTGATTAGGGGCATCTTTCTCTTGGTTTTTACTTTAATGGAATTCTTCTATTGTTTTTCCATTTTGAATGGTAATTGCTCTAGTTTGTTGTTTGTTTTTTTTAAGTTTACTTATTTATTTTAAAGAGAGAGAGCATGCACAAGCAGTGGGGAGGGGCAGAGGGAGAGGGAAAGAGAGAATCCCATGCAGGCTCCCTGCTCCACATTGAGCAGGGAGCCTGACACGGGGCTGGATCCCAGGACTCTGAGACCATGACCCGAGCTGAAACCAAGAGTTGCTTACTCAACTGACTGAGCCAGCCAGGTGCCCCTGCTCTAGTTTTGTTGTTTTTTTTTTAACACAGATTTATCAGATTAAGTTTTTTTTTTTTACATACCTAATTCATTAAGAGTATGTGAATTCGTATGGAGTTTTCTCAAGTGTTTTTTGCATCTGTTCAAGTCAGATATTCTTCTTTTAATCTGTTAATGTACTCAGCAAGGTGGGTAGATACATTAATATGCAAAAGTCAGTTTCCTTACTATAAAAAAATAGCAAATGCCTAGAAAACATACTTTAAAAAAAAAAGATTTTATTTATTTATTTGAGAGAACGAGAGAGGGAGCGTGCCCGATGCAGGACTCGATCCTGGGACTCCAGGATCATGACCTGAGCCGAAGACAATTGCTTAACTGAGCCACCCAGGCGCCCCAAGAAAACATACTTAAAATAAAATCAGAGAGGGGCGCCTGGGTAGCTCAGTCGTTAAGTGTCTGCCTTCGGCTCAGGTCATGATCCCAGGGGCCTGGGATCGAGCCCCGCATCGGGCTCTCTGCTCAGCAGGGAGCCTGCTTCTCCCACTACCATTCCCTCTGCTTGTGTTCCCTCTCTCGCTGTGTTTCTCTCTGTCAAATAAATAAAATCTTTAAAAAATAAAAATAAAAAAATAAAATCAGAGAATATATAATAACTAGGCAGAAATCTAAAAATATTGTTCAAGACCTCTCTAGGGAAATTTTTTTAAAAATTTGATTAAGAAATAATAAGAAAACATAAGTAAATAGAGATAGATTTTATATTCAAGGGCAGGAAGTCTTAATATTTTTAAAGATATCAATTCTTTCAAATTGATTTTCAGAATCAATGAAATTCCAGTTAATATCCCACAAGAGTGTTACATTGAACTTGATAAGATGGTCCTAATGTTTATATGCAAGGGTTCAGAGTCAAAAAATATCCAGGGTGCTTCTGAAGATGACCAGAGAGGGGATTACCCTACCTCATAGCAAGACTTGTTATGAAACTATGCTCTTGGCTAAGGACAGAGACAGTGAACGATGGACTAGAATAGAGAGTGTGCAAATTGAACCACAGATGTATGGGACTTGGATATATGTCATAGATAGCATAGCAGATCAGTGGAGAAAGGAGGGGTTGCTCAATGAATGGATATATTATCCATGTCAAAAAGGACTAATTTTTTCCCTACCTCATACCAGATGCAAAATCAGCTCTGGATGGGGAAAGGGCTTAAATGCTAAATATAAGACTTAAAAACTTTTCCCCCCTGTTGGGTGTTTCTAAGTTTTGCTTTCTTTATCTATCTATCTATCTATCTATTTATTTATTTATTACATTACAATTTTTTTTTAAAGATTTTACTTATTTATTTGACAGAGAGACAGTGAGAGAGGGAACACAAGCAGAGGGAGAGGGGGAAGCTGGCTCCCTGCTGAGCAGGGAGCCCAATGCGGGGCTCAATCCCAGGACCCCAGGATCACGACCCCAGCTGAAGGCAGATGCTTAATGACTGAGCCACCCAGGTGCTCCTCCCAATTTTTAAAAAATTTAAATTCAATTAATTAACATATAATGTATTATTTGTTCAGGGGTACAGGTCTGTGTACAATTCATCAGTCTTATATAATACCCAGTGCTTATTACAACACTTACCCTCCTCAGTGTCCATCAGACTTAAAAACTTTTAATAGAAAAATATAGATGAATATCTTTTAGACTTTTAGGTAAGAGAGGATTTCTTCTTGACATAAAAAGCATTGGTGGATTTGATTATATTAAAATTTAAAACGTTCACCAAAAGACCCTTCAGAGGTGAAAACGAAATATTACAAACTGTGGATGATATTGACTGGTAAAGGGTGTTAGGAACATATAAAGACTTCCTACAAATTAATAAGAATAATTAGAACAACCCAGTATAACAATGGGTAAGAGAAGTGAATGACATTTTACCAAAGCAGAAACATATATGGTCAGTAAACACGCGAACAGATTTAACATCTGTGGTTGATGTGGAAATGAAAATTCAAAAACACAACAAAATATATTTTTTTCCATACAATTGACTGGCATCTGAAACATCTAAAAATGCCAAGCGTTAGAGAGGATGTAGCTTCTTAGGAGCTCTTACGCATTGCTAGTGGGAGTATGAATTAGTGAAGTCTGATATTGAATTTCCCCAGTGTTGAACATTCCCATATCCATGATCCATCAGTTTCTGCCCGAGAGAAATTCTTGTTCCACAAGCAGTCCTGGTCACAGCAGCATCATTCACTCATTCACAATAGTAAAACGCTGAAATGACCCAAAGTGCCCGTCAATGGGAGTATGGTCAAATAAATGATAGCAAACAATAGAATGTTATTCTATTGTTGAAATGAACGACAGTGGCATATGGCAATATACATGAGTCTTAGCAATATAATAAGTGGGAAAAATAAGTTCCAAAATATTGCATATGACATAATGCCTTTTATAAAAGTTAAATTCAACTAAAACATACATACATGTACTTTTAAGAAATATGCAGGCTTATATATACACACACAAACATATTTATGTATCTATGTACTTTCAGAAGTGTGTGTATATAATTGTCTTTTTTAAAAATTCCATTTAATTTTAATTCCAATTAAATTTTAGTAGTTAACATACAGTGTTATATTAATTTCAGGTGTACAATACAGTGACTCAGGACTTCCATACATCACCTGGTGCTGATCACCAATGCCTTCCTTAATCCCCATCACCTATCTCACTCCCCACCTCCCTTCTGGTAACCATTAGATTGTTCTTTATGGTTAAAAATATGTTTCATGGCTTGTAGTTAATTTTCTTAACAGGAAAACAAGGGAATGATGACACAAGATTCAAAATGCTTCCTTTCATGGGGGTGCAGTTATTAAAAATAACTAACTGAATAAAGTGAGCCGTGCATGGACCAATAATGAGACTGTATTATGAAACAAGGAGTAAGAGATCCAAAATAATAACAATCATAAGAAGTTTTAATTACAAGAAGTTCAGCAAAAGAGATAAGTGGGGCATTCCCAAAGTGTATAATTGGTGTGCCTGATCTCTGGGGGTTCTGGGAAGGCTTCTTAAGGAAGTCACTTGTCGCTTAGCTCTGAGGGATGAACAGTAACTAACCAAGTGAAGAGGTCAGGGACAAACATTCCAGACAGAGAACAGCATGAGTCAAGGCCTTAAAGTGGGAAGGAGTGAGATAAGTTCAAAGCCCTGGAATATAATCAGTGTGGCTGGATGAAGAGGGGAAAAGGGACAGAGATGTGTGAGATGATGCTGGAAGTTAGAGGCTAGGGAGCAACACTTTTGGGGCATTTTAATTTTAAAGGACTTTAAATCCTAAAACTTTATATTCTAAAATAGTAGCAAATTAAACCATAGGAATTTATACAGATACAGAATTATATACAGTTTGCCTTTTTTTTTCCCCCTCACAGCTTTGTTTCTTTGGGGTTAATACCTAAAATACTTTTACTTACTACACTTTGTATTCACTGAACACTAAATTGAAAAGCACAAAGAGATCTATTTCTCTTTCAAGATTTGGGGTATATCCTGCCAAGTTGCCCTGTGGAAAGCTTATAAAATTGATTTTTCCACCAGTAGTGTATGCTATACCTTGATTCTACAGACTTTCTCCAATATTGGCATTCACATTCAAAAAAGATTTCCAAAAAAGAAGAACAATGGCATAATTATTGCCATTGCAATTATTGCTTAATTGCGTATATTGTACTATGAATATTGATAAAAATATAAGTGCATATGTGTAGTTTTGTCAGATTGTTTAAAATATTTAAAAAAGTATTTTAGGGGGCGCCTGGGTGGCTCAGTCGTTGGGCGTCTGCCTTCGGCCCAGGTCAGATCCCGGCGTTCTGGGATCGAGCCCCGCATCGGGCTCCCTGCTCTGCGGGAAGCCTGCTTCTCCCGCTACCATTCCCTCTGCTTGTGTCCCCTCTCTCGCTGTGTTTCTCGCTGTCAAATAAATAAAAAATCTTTAAAAAAAAAAAAAAAAAAGTATTTTAGGGTATTTAAGTAAATATTTACAAAAAAAAATTTGTCCCATAAATTTTTTTTCTGTTACTTCCAAAAAGGATTATAGCATTTTAACAAAATGAGTTAAACAAGTTGTTCAGCTTTCAGGTAAATGTAGGTCAGTACCAAGAAAAGACTTTTAAGGTTGGAATAATTGATCTGGTAGATTACCTCCTTCACTGTATGCAATAAATTAAATTTAGCAATAATCTTCTCAGTTTGTTCACCATTGTTTCTTGCATCCCACTCCTTTCTCTGGGTGCTTTTTTTTTTTTTAAGATTTTATTTAAGTAATCTCTATACCCAATATGGGGTTCAATCCAAAGATCAAGAGTCATACACTCTACCAATGAGCCAGCCAGGCATTCCTAGATATTCTTTTCTTTCTACTGAAGTACATGATTTAGTGACTCTTTCAGGTTGGGGTTTGTGGGCAATACATTTCTTAATCCTTGCATGTCTAAAACTGTCACTGTCTTTAGTTTGCATTTTTTTCTTGGATGATATGTTACTTACCCTCAATCCTAAGGAGAGGTTTCTCCATCGTCTTCCGCCATTATGATATCTGCTGTCTTCTGATACCTACTGTGTGCTGTCAGTCTTACAGTAGGTCCTTGGTAGGTTACCTGTCTTCTGTCTCTCGTAGCTCTTAAGATTTTCTCTCTAATGGGTTATCAGAATTTCACTATGCTCTATTTACTTGTACTTAATGCCACTTTGTATTCACTGAACACTTGAAAACTCATGTGTTTTCTTCAGCTTTAGAAAACTGTCAGCACTCACCCCTCAGGCCATTCTCTCCATTTCCATCTTTAGAGACTTCTCAACTCCTCTTTCACTTATGTTAACATCTCTTTATTTGTCCTCCTTGTCTCTTAGCTGTTTGCCCGCATTTTGACTCTCTGTCTTTGCTGCCTTCTGAGTGAGCTCCTTGCTACTGTCTACTGACTCACTGACTCTCCCTTCAGTCATGCCCAGTCAGGTAGTCAAGGTCAGTGAAGACACTGTGGTTTATGTCTAGAATTTCTCATTTTTCTCTTATCCACTTGTTTTTCTTTCCTCTCTACCTATTTTTGTTTAATAATTTAGAGTTCTTTTGGTAGATATTATTCTTTGATTTTTTTCCAATATCTTAAACATATTTTTTTTTAAACTCCTTTGATCCAGGGTTTTGTTTGTTTGTTTTGTTTTTTTTTTGTTTATTTGTTTTTTGAGCTTTCCATAGCTGGTGGAGCCCCATTCAAGTCTCTGGTTTTGGTTACCCTGGTTCCTGTGTTCTGTCACGAGGGGAGCCTGTTCTTAGCCTCTTGCTCTCTGGAAACTAAAACTTCTTCTTACGTCTATTGGTTTTCAGATCTGGAGCCCTTGAAGCTTACAGCACCAGCTGTACCAAAACATATGCTTTGCTCCATCTTCTGCACCATCTGTCTGTTTTCTACTTTCTCCCAGACTTTTTTTTTTCCCTCCTTCCACTCTTTTTTGTCCTTTTGGATTTATACCTTTTTTATTCATCTAGAGTCATCTTTTTTTTAAGATTTGATTTATTTATTTATTTGTTTGTTTATTTATTTATTTATTTATTTGACAGAGAGAGAGAGAAAATAAGTAGGTGGCAGAAAGAGAGGGAGAAGCAGGCTCCCCACTGAGCAGAGACCCTGATGTGGGGCTCGATCCCAGAACCCTGAGATCATGACCTGAACCGAAGGCAGAGGCTTTAACCCACTGAGTCACCCAGGTGCCCCTGGAGCCATCTTGATAGGTTTTAAGGAGAGAGCCATAATGAGGGCATGTGTTCAGTCCACCATGTTTAACTGACAGAGCAGGTAGTAGTTTTAATTTGCAACATTTCAGTATAAAATGATTAGCAAATTGGTTAAATCTTATAGCTTATTAGAAAGCCCAACCCAGCGCTAGCATGACCTCTAATCTTCATTGAGGCTTATAAACTATAGATCAATATTTTATTTTTCAAACTTCTAGAGGGATATATACTTTAACCTTTATCAATTAATATGCTGCTTTTGATAGTTGGTTGTAAATACTTTATAAGATTTAGCGAGTGAGATCCTTTTCAGTATCTAAGTCACTTAGGGAAGCAGTTTCTAAACCTTGTTGAGGCCCCAGTGCAGATATAAATCTTAAAGAATACATTCCCAGGGATTTTAGGAAGATCGCAGACTGCTGATTTACTGACTGTGAGCTGTCACAGGCTTGTTCTTCAATCTGTGTATTTATAGTGACTTGTTCAGCAAGTTCCCAGTCTTCTGAGCTTCTTTGTCTCAGTCGCAGGATAATGAGCAAGAACAGAATGTCAGATAAGATCCCCATCAATAATAGAAAAAATATACACGTAAGCTGAATAACATCATTGTAGTAGTGGCATGAGAATCTTTTTAAAAATTTCTAGGTTGTGTGGTATGTGTACTGAAGAAAAAAAATTCTCACCATGTCCCCATTTTGTATAATTAGCATGTGACACATAGTAGTCATTCTACAAATACTTACTGACTGAAGGAGTGAATTATGGAGCTGTGTATTGCTTTGAAACTGACCTCACTTTCATGACAGTGACCCTACCCACATTTCTCTAGCTCTGGGTTCCTCGTGCTCCAGCCTCATTTCTGCTTCATGGGGAACCCAGGGAAAGATGGTACGATAGTGCATGTTCCATGAAGTTGTGACGCATTCTTTGTACATGGCTGTTGATTGAAGTATTTTCTTTGTATAATTGTTTTCTGATCATGAAATTATATATACTTATTGCAAAAAAGTCATACAATTTAGAAAAGAATGAAAAATTTTTTTTTTTTTTTTTTTTTAAGAATGAAAAATTTTTAAAAAATCACATGTGATCCAGAGATAGTTGGCTAATATTTTGTTTTCTTCCTTGTGAAATTTTAATGGCTATATATGCATCAAATTTTGGTCAAGAAAACAAACCATTCTAAGTAATTTATTTATCTATCTATTTATTTAATTAACATATAATGTGTTCTTTGCTTCAGTGGTACAGGTCTGTGAATCATCAGTGTTACACAATTCACAGCACCCACCACAGCACATACCCTCCCCAATGTCCATCACCCAGCCACCCCATCCCTACCCCTCCCCCAACCCCCAGCAACCCTCAGTTTGTTTCCTGATATTAAGAGTCTCTTATGGTTTGTCTACCTCTCCAGTCTCATCTTGTCCACTCTAAGTATTTTAGCAAGAAGGGATTTATCCAGGAAATTAGAGTTAGTAAAACCATTGGCAAATTTGGGGAAGCAACATGAGGGAAACGGCTATTGGCTCCCAGGAAAGTAGCACATACAAGAATTACAGAAAGGAGCCATTGATAATATTAGCTGCGTGTAACATGGAAATAAGTGATTTGCAGGCGTGTCCCTGGAGGTGGCCGTAAACCCCCCCATGGGCAGTTTAGCACGTGTCCGCCCGCCCCTGCCGGGGGAGCATAAGTGCCTCTCGCTGGCAGGATCTGAATCAGAACCCGGCTGGCAACGTTGTTTGGGAAGTACGGTTTGTGCGCTTCTGCCTCTTTGATACAGAGAGCATTCCCCAGAAGCAAAGATGCTCTGTCAATTCTGAGTGATCCATTTATGGATCCCTTTCCCCTTATCACCAGTCCGGCAACGTTTTTCTTCCACGGCTCAGCCAATGCCCTTGAACATCTGGCCATGTTCTAGTCGAGGCAAAATGAATCCTCAGGTACCTTGTTTGAACTTCTACCAACTGTGAGGGTTTCCCTTCCTTGATACCCTTGAGGGCCACTCCTGAGTGGGCTTTGAGGTGTCAGCAGTCTTCTTCTGGAAGGTGTCAGCATATTGGCTGACTCTTCCTCCTTCGGTCCACCCGGTCCTCAGGAGCTCCTCAGGAGGCCACATGTGTGAGCTGAAGGAAGGTTGACAGTAGCAAGAGTACATGCCACTATGTGCTACTTCTCAGAGCAGGCTGAGTGGGTTGGAAGGGGGCTCGACTTTGTTCCCTATTCCCCTGGGGCTATCCTGTGACTCTCCTATTAGGGTTGCACGGAGGTTCTCCACACAGCTTTCCTGCCACAGATACTTTGAGCACCGTCGAAACTACCAAGTTGTCAGGTCCAAGGAGCAGGGCAGCTTCACCGCAGCTGGGAACCGCTGCACAGGCTTCTGCTGCTCTGGACCCTCCTCAGAGCAGACAGCCGCACAGGTGAGGTGATAAGAGGTTAGGGCAGTACTTTGAAATGTGGTAGAAGTTGCCTCTGAGATCCAAAGAAGACCCAAAGCACTTGAAAGGAGGAGGTGGTACCAAAGAACGACAGGCCACATCTGGGACGCTGTATAAGCCTTTAGTCATTGGGCTCTCACTGCACGAACACTTTCGTAATCATGAGCATTGTAAAAGCCTTTGCTACTTGGATGGTTTCATCCCTACTCTTTTTGAGCAACATCCCTGTGGTTTAACTTAAAAACCATATATAGCAGCTCTATATATTTCCTGTGAACATCCTTGGAAAAGGATGAGTCATAGTACAGTTTCTTGGAGTGGGGTCATGCATTTTCCAGTGTGTCGAGAAGCTTTAGTGCTTGTTTTTAAACTTTAATAAGAGTTAGCTTTGTTGTTTGCCTGGACAGATGTGACGCCAGCATAGCCAGACTCTCTGCGGAGCACAAAACAACTTACGAGGGGCTCCAGCACTTGAACAAAGAACAGCAAGCTGCCAAACTTATCTTGGAAACAAAAATCAAAGATGCAGAGGGACAGGTATGGCCGATTTCAGGTAGCCTTTTAAAAATAGGTAATTTGTTCTTAGCTGAGAATAACCTGGTGTTGAGAAACCAGCCAGGGCACCCAGAATGTGCATATCTTTTCCTTACTTCTTCCTCCCTGTCTTACTACAGTGGCCCTTCATGGGTATGGCAAGCAAAGCACCGGGAGTTTTGGTACGGTCCTACTTGTAATGGTTATTTCCCCCATTCCTAAAACAATGAGCATATTCTAGAAATTCTAAATTATAGCTCCAAAACCACTTCTTGCATAGGTAAGTGATTGGGCTTTCTTCTATACACCACGTGTACCAAGTTTTGGTTCAGGAAGTAGTTACTGTACCAGGCCTGATGCCGTGTGCTACATCATCACCAGTCTTTTGTAGGAAAGCATTCAGACAAAGCTAGAAGGTAGGCTGGCTGATGAATCTTAGAGTATTCCATCTTGAAATCCACAGATCAAGTTCATTAGGTGAAACTCTTGGCATTTCACAGTTTGTTTTTTGGCCACTTAAGTTTCCCTTTGCCATAAAGGGGCCTGTCTCCTAGGACTTGCCCCACGGTAAAAGAGACCATTCCAGTAAAATGGGGCATCTGGTCAATTTATTGGATTCAAAGTAGTTGTGTCCAAAATATATTCAATAAAGATCTAAATCTTATGTGAAAAACACAGATATTATAAAGCCATGAAAAAAAAACCTGACAACAAAACAACAAGTCCAACAATTTTTTTCAAAGAATGAGTGAAGACAGAATTATCACATCAAGAAATAAATGCTTAGGAAATATTAAGCTTCCTAGTAGCCACACCAAGTAAAATCCATATAGAAATCTATAGAAAGAGACATACTTTTCCTTTGTTCTCAGTCTAATAAATACTTGTTCCATGGATTTCTAAGTAAGGAACATAGAACATCATAACTTGTGCAGCAACTAAACGCATTTCAGATAGGACTAGTTTTATATTAAATTTTAGTGGAAAGACAAGGGAAAGAGGTAGGTCCTGAAAAACAGGAGTTGGAGGGATAGAATTTACAAAATCTGTTTTCTGGGGACTTGACTTGATATGGAGGTAATTCTGGGACCTTTTTTTTTTTTTTATAGATTTTAATTATTTGTTTGACAGGGAGATAGAGAGCACAAATAGACAGAGTGGCAGACAAAGGGAGAGGGAGAAGCACACTCCCTGCTGAGCAGGGAGCTCAATGTGGGGCTTGATGCCAGGACCATGAGATCATGACCTGAGCTGAAGGCAGATGTTTAACCAACTGAGCCACCCAAGCACCCTGTAAATCTGGAACCTTAATGGTGTTTGTAAGTGAAAAGAGTTCCATTCTCTATGACTAGCAGCAACATTTGTGCTAGAAATTCCAGAGTAAAAAACAAAACAAAACACTGCATTTTTTTGGCCAGCAGATGGACATAGTGGTCCTGGGGATGAAGTAGGCTTGCTTATCAGAGAACTCTAAAGCTAAGCACCCAGAGCCTAATGAATATTTTGGCAGTGCTCCTGGTCCTGATTTTTGATGACTGTGTATGATAAAAAGTGGAAGTGGAAAGAGAAGGTGAGCTCCTAAATGAATTGAGTAAATTATATTGAACCTTAATGTCATGGGCTAGAACGTGGCTACTAAGTGTTCTCTGAGGTTACCACTGAAAAGATGAGATGTGATATTACAAGCAAAGCTTCTTTCCCAGATTTCTCAGCTTTTGAACAGAGTGGACTTGTCGATATCAGAGCAAAGCACCAAACTGAAGATGTCCCACAGAGACAGTAACCACCAGCTTCAGCTTTTGGATACAAAGTAAGTAGTCAACTAACAGACTTCTTTGGGGTTGAAGTTCTTGAGAAGCCTATTCCATAGCACAGTATTTTGCCTCTTCACTTTTATTTATTGCACAAAACAAAGTGAAAACAATAATGGAAGTTAAGAGGAAAAGTTTCCTTGTAGTATATAGCATATTACCACTTTACATTCATTATTGTTTTTAGTAGTTGGCTTATAATCTGCCTAGTCATGCAGTAAATATACATTGAGTGCTGGTGTAGGTGCTGAGCATCCAGAAATTAACAAGAACAGACTCTGTTCCTATCCTTGTGGAGCTTGTAGTCTGGGGAGTGGATGAGCATTCATCAAATAATGACTCGAGTGAGTGTAAGCGGTATTATTACTAATGGTGAGCATTGCTTTGAAGAAAAAGTACATGGTTGTGGTAGGCTGGATAATGGTCCCCCAAATATCAGCATGTCCAAGTGCCTGTGAGTATGTTACCTTATCTGGCAAAAAGGGACTTTGCAGATGTGGTTAAGGATTTTAGGATGGGTAGGTTACCCTGGGTTACCAGGGAGGCCCGATGGAACTCCCGGAGTGTCTGTACGAGGGAGGCAGGAGGGGCAGAGTCCTGAGGGAAGAGCGCCTGGTGATGGGGGAAGAGCCAGGGAGGAGGCACTTGGAAGATGAGGAAGGGACCACAAGCCACAAAACACAGGCGGCCCCCAGCAGCTGAAAAACAGCAAGGCAGTGATTCTCCCTAGAGCTTCCAGAAGGAACCACCCCTGCTCGCACCTTGACTTTTGTCCAGTAAAACTGACTTTAGACCTCTGACCTCCAGAACTATGAAAGAGTAAGCCACCGAACTTGTGGTAATTAGTCACCACAGCCACGGGCACCACAGCAGTGCCCTGAGAGCGAATAACAGAGGCCTGGCGTTGGGGCCTCCTTCCTCAGGAGGCAATGCTTGAAGTAAGAGCTGAAGAATGAACGGAATTCACTAGGCGGAGGGAGGTAAGAACATTTGGGAGGGAGGAGTGCAGCATCCCAGAAGCTGCAAGCTGCCCCACGTTGGCTGGAACAGAGAGGGCGGAGGAAGTGGGGTGTGGGGAGGAGGGGGGCCTGTGGCCAGGCCTCCTAGACCACGTATACAGGGCCTTGGTCTCTGTCTGGAGTGCAACAAGGAGCCGCCAAAGGGTTTGAAGCAGATGGGGTGAGAGAGTAAGATGTATAGCCTATTTTTAAATGGCCTTGGTGGCAATCGGAGAATGGATCGGGCCAAAGCAGAGATGGGGACATGAGCTGGGGGCGTGGGTGAGAGAGGTGTGCACTGCGGGGATTGTGACCTATCCCGTCAGCACCCTGTAACAGGCTATACTTTCCCATTTTGTTACAGTAACGCTTTAAACTGTACTTGCCCACGGTGAAACTCATCAGATGCCCTTCTGCTCAGTCACAAAACCATCCACTTTTTCCTGTCATGAATCTTCATGAGCTTGGCATTTTCCTGCCAAAGCAGAGCCAGTAGTCACTATATATGTGTTTGTGTGTGTGTGTGTGTGTGTGTATGTGTGTGTATTTGACTTAATATATATTATTTTTTAAAGATGATTTCATTGTAGAACTGTGTTAGAGATGTGTGGAAATTTTAAATTAATCATCCTCCTGGTTCTTACGTCTCATCAAAGCATACTTAATGCTGTTTCAGGGTTGTTGCTGAGTTAATAGGAATTATCTTATGGAAAGCATGTTTCTTTTCTTCTAATTATCTGTATTTATATAATCGTTGAGTTATGTCACCACTTCTCCTAGATCCCACAAGCTTGCCAAGTACAGAAAAAAGCTCTTCAATCCTCTTCCTTCCATCACAGAGGAAAAAAATAAACATCTTGGTATTTTTTCCTTTCTAAATTACTTCCTTAGGAGATATTCCTAGTCAGCGGACATGAACATCTTTATTTTTCTTCCTACAATTTAAAATCTGGAAGTCTAGACACAAAGGGGAGAGAGGACAAAGCCTGGGGCAGAAGGTCAGATTGGGGACCCAAAAGGTAAACCCCTGTTTGGGTGAACTAAGGAAAAAGCCCATTCCACACAGAGAGCCTAAGGAAACTCACCTGTCTAAATCTTGGCTCTGGGTAGAAGGATAAAAATATTCCTTGAAAATTCAGGATCAAAATACAGCCCTTATTTATTTATTATATTTGTTTATTTTAGAATAAGCGCTACACCCAACAGGGCTTGAACTCACAACCCCAAGTTCAAGAGTCATGTTCTACCAACAGAGTCAGCCGGCTGGCCCCACAATGTATTGTTTTTTTAGAGCTAGAATTCACATTACCCAAGCAGCTTGAAGAAAACCACAGTGGATAATTTAATCTCTGAATAATCCTGTTTGGTGATGGCCTGAGATGCATGGTGTAAGCAAATGCAAATACTCAGTCCTTGAGGCTTCCCACAAACAGATGAAGTTCTAAGGAACACAAGTGTATAATCGGAAATTGTAAAACAAAACAAGGAAAAAAACCACAGAAGTGATAGAGTCAGAACAAACAGGAAAAAGCAGATTCAGACATCTAAATATGACCTATATGGGAATATCGGATAAAACAGGTATATGTATGGGTACAGCCATTTGTATGTGATGTATATATATTGTGAGTACACACACGTGTGTGCACACACACATTTTCAAAGTATGACTAAGGAATGAGAGATTATCAAAAATGATCAGCCATAATTGAAAACAAACAAAAAGAACTTCTAGAAATATAATCATTGAAAATAGAAGTTGTAAGCTCTGGCCCCACGTGATTAGGGAGCCTGCATAGTGACCCCAGGCAGCCTTGGAGCCCACCCTGCGGTACTTCCTGGCTGCAGACCCCAGCCTGCAGCCCCGCCCAGCAAGGGGAGTCCAGACGGTTCCCACCTATTTTGTTGAGCACTGCCTGCAGCCTTGTTCAAGCAGGGACCCCAGCCAATAACCCCTCCCCAAAACAGAACATAGACTGGGGCCCTACCTAACCAGGCAGTGATTCAGCCTGATCACAAAGCATAGCCGCCAGCCCCACCCACTCTGAGGCCTAGCTGCTGCTGGCTCCACCTGACCAGACAGCCTGGCCCGTAACCCTCCTCAGGAGTGCAGCACAGCCAGTAGCCTGCCCCTTGTGGAGCATAGCCTGAGGCCCTGTCTGATCATGAAGCCAACTGAACTTGGAGGCTAGCCAGTAGCAACATCTGTCTGGGAAGCATAGCTTGGGATCCCACTGGATCAGGTGCACTTGTGGAACTCAGCCTCCAGCTCATAATCATGGAGTCCAAATAGCAGCACTGCCCGGCCCGGGGACACAGTTTGAGACGTCAGCCGACCAGAGGTAATCGCCCAGTGCAGTTAGTGGCTCTATTTGATCACGTAGCCCAGCCCAGCAGCCCTGCTTGAATATAGAGCCCAGCCAGTAGGCCCATTCTGAGTGTGGAGCCCAGCCAGTGTTTCTCCCCCACCCCCTGACCTCAGAGCATAAGCAGAAGTCCTGTCCAACTAGAAATCTAACAGACACATGTAGAACTGTCCATCCAACAGTAGCAGAATACAAATTCCTCTTAAGTGCACAAAGAATATTCTCTAGGATAGATCATATGTTAAGTCACAAAACCAGTCTTTTATTTGTTTATCTATTTATTTATCTGTTTATCTATCTATTTATTATTTGACAGAAAGAGAGCACACACAGGTGGAGCAGTAGGCAGAGGGAGAGGGAGAAGCAGGCTCCCCGCTTAGCAGAGAGCCTGATGCGGAACTTGATCCCAGGACTCTGGAATCATGACCTGAGCTGAAGGCAGATGCTTAACTGATAGAGGCACCCAGGCGCCCCTGACAAAACAAGTCTTAAATAAATTAAAGAAGATAAAAATCGTATCAGGTATCTTTTCTGACCACAGTGGCATGAAACTAGAAATCAATAATAGGAGGAAAATTGGAAAAGTCACAAATATGTGGAAATTAAACAACACATTCCCGAACAACAGCTGGTGAAGGAAAATCAAAAGGGAAATTTAGAAAATCTTGAAATAATTGAAAATGGAAACCCAATGTATTAAGACTTATGGGATGCAGCCAAAGCAGTTTTATGAGGAAAGTTTGCAATAATAAATGCCTACATTAAGAAAAAGGAAAGATCTTGAATAAACAACCTAAATTTATACCTCAAGGAAAAAGAACAAACTAAGAACAAAAATAGCAGAAGGAAGGAAATAATAAAGATTAGGCCAGAAATAAATGAAATAGAGCATAGAAAGCAATAGAAGAACAATGGGAAAAATTACTTAAACTAATTGTGGGGTTTTTTTTTTTTTGAAAGATACACCACATTGAAAAACCTTTAGGCAGGCTGGGTTGTGGACAATGGGGAGGGTATGTGCTATTAAGTGCTGTGAAATGTGTAAGCCCGAAGATTCACAGACATGTACCCTGGGGCAAATAATACATTATATGTTAATAAAAATTAATTAAAAAAAAAAAAAAAAAAACCTTTAGGCAGACTAACCAAGGAAAAAAAAGAAGACTCAAATAAAATTATAAATGAAAGAAGATAATACAGAAATACAAAAGATCATAAGAGACTACCATTAACAATCATATGCCAACAAATTGGATAACTAAAAGAAATGGATAAATTCCTGGAAACATAAAACTTATCAAGATGGAATCAGAAGGAAAAGAAAATCTGAACAGATTAATAACAAGTAAGGAGTAAGGAGATTGAATCACAGTCCAAAACTTCCCAGCAAAGAAAAGCCCAGGACCAGATGTCTTCATGGATGAATACTACCAAAATTTAAAGCAGAATTAATGCCAATCGTTCTCAAATGCTTCCAAAAAATTAAAGAGGAGGAAAAACTTCTAAACTCATTTTATAAATCCAGTATTACCCTGATACCAAAGACAGGCCAATATCCCTGATGAACATAGATGTAAAAATTCTCAACAAAATTCTAACGAACCAAATTCGACAGCAAATTAAGGGGATCTTACACCATGATCAAGTGGAATTTATCCCTGTGATGTAAGGATGGTTTGATACAGGCAAATCAATAAATGTGATACACCACATTAACAGAATGAAGGATAAAAAAAATCATATGATTATCTCAATAATGAGGAAAAGATATTTGACAAAATTTGATATCCTTTTCATGATAAAGACTCCCAACAAATTGGGTGTAGGAAGAATGAATGTATTTTGACATAATAAAAGCCATATATGAAAAGCCCATAGATAATAATCTACTCAGCAGTAAAAAGCTGAAAGCTTCTTCTCTAAAACCAGGAACAAGGTGTGGGTGTTCACTCTCCCCACTAATGTTGAACACAGTACTGGAGGTCCTAGCCAGGGTACTTAGGCAAGAAAAAGAAATAAAAGGCATCCAAATCAGAAGAGAAGTCAAATTATCCCTGTTTACAGACACTCTGAAGACTACATCCAAACGCTGTTAGAATAATGACTGCATTAAAGTCGGGGTGCTATGTGGTTGTTTTCCTGGTCAGGCAGGGCTGCAGACTGAGCTCCACAGTTGTGTGAGGCTGGGGGTTGGCTTTCTGCCCAGGTAAGGCCCAGAAGCTTTTTCTACAGTGGCATGACCCCGGAAGTTGTACCTGCCACTCTTACATGTGTCTGGTTGCCCAAGCTGGTCACGTGGCCACACAGAGCTGCCAGAGAGTCTGGGGACGTGGTCTCTGGTCAGGCACACATCTGAGGATTTCCTAATAGGAAAGAAGAGGAAAACAGAGCAGATAATTAGGGTCTTCTACCACGTTGTCCATTTTATTATTACTATTATTATTTAAAGTCATATGTTCTTTCCTACTTTTATTCCATTTCATAAAAAATGAATACAAAAGTAATGAAGGGAAGGTAGCAAGCATGAAGTATTATTTTAAGGTATTTGGAAAGGGTGAGGACCAGAGGAATGGAGGGTGGGTTTTTTTTTTTTTCCTTTCAATTTTCTTTTTGGTTTTAAATTAGGAAATAGCTCTATGGGGCAAGAGCAGTTTGGAAAACATGATAAAGGCCATATGTGACAATATATAATAATATATATTATATATATCACATAATATAATAACCATATTATCTGTGGGCTCTAGTTCTGGGAGAGAACAGGGAGAAGGAGGAAGAGCCCAGGGAAAGAAAGGAGGCTGGAAGTGTGTCTTCTGAGCCAAGAGCACTGGGCACCCTGGGAAGGCAAAGATGAGCACCTGACGTGACTGTGTGTCCCTCTGATACCATCAGCTCTTCAGCCATAGAAAGTATTCTCAGCTGCTTGTCTGTTGTCTCCTCCTGCCCTCCCCCCTACCCCTACCCCTACCCCCAATTTAGTGCTAAGGGCAATTCTAAGGGAAGGTAAGCTTGTAATTCTGAGGGAGCCAAGGTTCATGCTGACATATTTATGAGAAATTTGATAGAGACTGAAGTTGTGTGATGTAATTTTACTGTTGTTTTACCTCTAACTTGCTGATTTTCTTATTTTAGATTTAAAGGTACGATTGAGGAACTCAGTAATGAGATTTTATCTGCACGGAATTGGTTGCAACAGGAACAAGAACGGATAGAGAAAGAACTTTTACAGAAAATCGATCAGCTTTCCTTGGTCGTTAAGGAAAACAGTGTAGGTATTGATGTATAGCATAATAAAGTTATTTGGCGGGGTGCCTGCAATGTTCGTGAATAATCCCTAGCAATTTAGCATTGATTGATTTAGCAACACATTAAGCTGCTCAGTTGTTTTTTGCCTTAGAATCCTTTCTTTCTCTATGTTTGTTATAAAGAGAGCACTTGGGCTTGTTTTGGTTCACAAAGGCAAAGTAGATAATTTCAGCACTTTCAGCTAAGATGAATTTAAGTTAAGACCTTCATGAACCAAATTGTCCACCCGCATTTTTTTCTATTTTTTTTTTTTTTAAGATTTTACTCGTTTATTAGAGAGAGAGAGCACAAGTAGGCAGAGAGGCAGGCAGAGGGAGAGGGGGAAGCAGGCTCCCTGCTGAGCAGAGAGCCCAATGTGGGGCTTGATCCCAGGACCCTGAGATCATGACCTGAGCCAAAGGCAGAGGCTTTAACCCACTGAGCCACCCAGGCGCCCCTCCACCTGCATTTCTAAGTAAAACTAAACTATAAACTTCATTCTAGTTTGGTTGAATTTCATCATCTGGAAAACAGTGTCGACTAGGTTTCTCCTGCTTGGCACCCCTGTTGCACTATGACCACAGGATGTGGGGTCTTGGACAGCACATCAACAAAATCTACCCTTTTTCTCCTCCACTTTCCTTCTATTTTTGCCCCACTCTCCCAGAGAATGAAGGCTTGGAGAACTGCTCCAAAACCAACAGGAAGGCCTTGCATGTAGAGTATTCAGGACCAGTAAGCTCTGAAACCGGTCTTTAACAAGCAAGTATTTTTTTGGTTTGGTGATTTAGCCTGGCCATCTTCCTCTCCCTCCTCTTTTCTTGCACTGCTTCCACCTGTTGGACTTTGATAGAGCAGAAGCATCTGGGGCAGTTTCCATGTCTGATTCTGCTGCCTCTCAGGGCTGAGCTGCTCTCCTTGCAGACTGCATTGTACAACATCAAGAGAGCTAGGTCATGTGATAGCCCACTTACAGTTCAGCGTTTATAATCTTGGCCTCCAAAGCTTACCCACAGATGCAGATTCTCATAAAAACCAGGCATGTTGGAAAGAAAATATTTAATATTTCAAATGTTTAAGTGTTCTCCCCAAAATTATCAGATCTACTGGTTGATTTACTTAGATTCATGCTACTACATATGCAGGCTTCTGTGGTCTTTGGATCACTGTTTGTTTTCACATGTGGATTGGTTAATAACTAACAGTAAACCCTAGGATAATAGTAGTTTTAATAAGATAGCATCGTATTTCTCTTTCACATAAAAACTGTCTGGGGGTAGGGAATGCAGGGCTGATATGGTAGCTTATCAGTCCTCAGCAACCCATGATTCTTCTGGCTCAACTCTCTGCCAATTCTAGAGTGACCCTTGTTCTCATAGTTCAGTATGACCACTAGTGCTCCAGCCATTACGTCTGAATTCCAGGAACAGAAGGAAGCCAGAAAGCACAAGGATAGGCCTCAGCTGCCTTTTAGCTTTTCCTGGAAGCTGCCACACACCCTTCTACTCACACACCCTTCTACTTACATCTCATTGGCCAGAACTTCATCTTTATGACCACACTAAGCCCAGGAGACAGCAGAAAATGTAGTCTTAATTCTGGATGAGCTTACACCCAGCTGAAAATCAGGGGTCTGTTAAGGAAATGGGAGAGTGGATGTTTGAGCAAGCAACAAGCCATGTTTGTGATTCTGTTCCCTGCAGATTGTTATTAAATGATACTATGACTGACGCAAGTGCAGGACAGACTTTCCTTTTGGAATAACCAGGTGCAATTCTTCTCATGGATCGCAGGGAGCCAGCGAAAGGGACATGGAGAAGAAGCTCAGCCAGATGTCGGCCAGACTTGACAAAATAGAAGAGAGTCAGAAGAAGAATATGGAAGTGCAGAGAACAAAACAAGAAGAGGAGAAAGTGCATGGGCGCATCAGCAAGCTGGAGTTACAGATGAATGAGGACATGAAGGAAATGAAAGCAGAAGTTGATGCTGGTAGGCCAAAAACCTCATGGGTTATTTCCTTTTTTTCTTTTCTCTTTCTTTTTTTAACTATTAGTTTTTATTAATTTTTTTAATGTTTTTTATTTAAATTCAATTAGTTAACATATAATTTATTATTAGTTTCAGAGATAGAGGTCAATGATTCATCATTCTTATATAATATCCAGTGCTCATTACATCACATGCCCTCCTTAATGTCCATCATCCAGTTACCCCATCCCCCACCCTCTTCCCCTCCAGCAATCCTGTTTGTTTCTAATGATTAAGAGTCTCTTGGGGCGCCTGGGTAGCTCAGTCGTTAAGCGTCTGCCTTCAGCTCAGGTCATGGTCCCAAGGTCCTGGGATCGAGCCCCGCATCGGGCTCCCTGCTCGGCAGGAAACCTGCTTCTCCTGCTACCATTCCCTCTGCTTGTGTTCCCTCTCTCGCTGTGTTTCTCTCTGTCAAATAAATACAATCTTTAAAAAAAAAAAAAAAGAGTCTCTTATGGTTGGTTTCCTTCTCTGATTTCATCTTGTTTTATTTTTTCTACTCTTCCTCTGTGTTTATCTGTTTTGAGATCAGTGAAATCATATCAGTGAGATCCACGTATCAGTGGGATCATATAATAATTGTCTTTCTCTGATTGACTTATTTTACTTAGCATAATACCCTCTAGTTCCATCCATATTGTTGCAAATGGCAAGATTTCATTTTTGATGGCTGAGTAGTATTCCATTGTGTGTGTGTGTGTGTGTGTATTATATATAATATATATAAATGTATATTATATATATTTAATATTTCAAATGTATATAATATTTCAAATATCATACACACATACATCACAACTTCTTTATCCATTCATCTGTCAGTGGACATCTGGGTTCTTCATAGTTTGGCATAGTTGTGGACATTGCTGCTATAAACATTGGGGTGCACATGCCCCTTCAGATCACTACATTTGTGTCTTTGGTGTAAATACCCAGTACTGCAATTGCTGGGTCATAGGTAGCTTTATTTTCAACTTTTTGAGGAACCTCCATGCTGTTTTCCAGAGTGGCTGCACCAACTTACATTCCCACCAACAGTGTAGGAGAGTTCCCCTTTCTACGCATCCTTGCCAACACCTCTAGTTTCTTGATTAATTTTAGCCATTCTGACTGGTGGATCCTATTGACTAGTATCTTGGTGAGAACTTTTGCATCCATGTTCATCAGGGATATTGATCTGTAATTTTCCTTTTGGTGGTATCTTTAGTTTGAGGATCAAGGTAAAAATGCTGGCCTCATAGAAAGAGTGGAAGTTTTCCTTCCATTTCTATGTTTTGAAACAGCTTTAGAAGAATAAGTATTAATTCTTCTTTAAATGTTTAGTAGAATTCCCTTGGGAAGCCATCTAGCCCTGGGCTGTTGTTTGTTAGGAGATTCTTGATTATAGCTTCAATTTCCTTGCTGGTCCTCTGCTGGTCTGTTCAGGTTTCCTCTTTCTTCCTGGTTCACTTTTGGTAGTTTATACGGTCTCTAGGAATGCATCGATTTCTTCCAGGTTGTCTAATTTGTTGACATATAATTGTTCATAATATGTTCTTTTTTTTAGATTTTTTTTTTTTTTATTTGACAGAGAGAGAGAGAGATAGAGATCACAAGTAGGCAGAGAGGCAGGCAGAGAGAGGGGAAAGCAGGCTCCCTGCCGAGCAGAGAGCCCGATGTGGGGCTCGATCCCAGGACCCTGAGATCATGACCCAGGCCGAAGGCAGAGGCTTTAACCCACTGAGCCACCCAGGCACCCCTGCTCATAATATGTTCTTATAATTGTTTGTATTTCTTCAGTATTGGTTGTGATCTCTCCTCTTTCATTCATGATTTTATTTACTTGGGTCCTTTCTCTTTTCTTATTGATAAGTCTGGCGAGGGGGTTATCAATCTTATTCTTTCAAAGGACCAGCTCCTAGTTTCATTGGTCTGTTCAACTCTTCTTTTGGTTTCTATTTCATTGATTTCTGCTCTAATCTTTCTTATTAATTCTTTTCTTCTCCTGGGCTTAGGCTTTATTTGCTGTACTTTCTTCAGCTATTTTAGGTGTAAGATTAATTTATGTATTCGAGACCTTTCTTGTTTCTTTTTTTTTTATTTTATTTTATTAATTTTTATTAACATATAATGTATTATTTGCCCCAGGGTACATGTCTGTGAATCTTCGGGCTTACACATTTCACAGCACTTAACGCACATACCCTCCCCAATGTCCACAACCCAGCCACCCTATCCCTACCCCCCCCACACCCCTCTCCCCCCAGCCACCCTTAGTTCATTTCTTGAGTCTAGGAGTCTCTTATGGTTTGTCTCCCTCCCCATCCCTTCCTGTTTCATTTCTCTCCCCCACCCCCACAAACTCCTGCCTTGCCTCTCAAGTTCTTCATATCAGAGAGATCATGTGATACTTGTCTTTCTCTGACTGACTTATTTCGCTTAGCATAATAC
>CM053609.1:35643283-35664859 GCA_028646535.1 Procyon lotor | reverse complement strand
TCTTAGAGCCACCTTTGCTGCATCCCCAAGGTTTTGAACAGTCATGCTTTCATTTTCATTTGTTTCCATGAATTTTTTAAATTCTTCTTTAATTTCCTGATTGACCCATTCATTCTTTAGTAGGATGTTCTTTAGCCTCCATGTATTTGAGGCTTTCCAACTTTCTTGTGATTCAGTTCTAGTTTCAAAGCATTGTGGTCCAAAATTATGCAGGGAATGATCCCAGTCTTTTGGTACCATTTGAGACTTGATTTGTGACCCATTATGTGATCTATTCTGGAGAATGTCCCATGTGCACTCGAGAAGAATGTGTATTCTGTTGCTTTAGGGTAGAATGCTCTGAATATATCTGTGATGTCCATCTGGTCCAGTGTGTTATTCAAGGCCCTTGTTTCCTTGTTGATCATCTGCTTAGATGATTTGTCCATTGCAGGAGGGGGTGTTAAAGTCCTCTACTATTACTGTATTATTATCAATATGTTTCCTTAATTTTGTTATTAATTGGTTTATATCATTGGCTGTTCCCATGTTAGGGGCATAAATATTTACAATTGTTAGATCTTCTTGTTGGATAGACTCTTTAATTATGACATAGTGTCTCTCCTCAGCTTTTATTACAGTCTTTCATTCAAAATCTAATTTGTGGATGCCTGAGTGGCTTAGTCAGTTAAGTGTCTGCCTTTGGCTCAGGTCACGATCCCAGGGTCCTGACATTGAGTCCCACATTGGGCTTCTTGCTCAGTGGGGAGCCTGCTTCTCCTGCCTGCCTCTCCCCCCTGCTTGTGCTCTCTCTCTCTGACAAATAAATAAATAAAATCTTCAAAAAAAGAAATAAAATCTAATTTGTCTGATAGAAGGATTGCCACCCCAGCCTTCTTTTGATGTCCATTAGCATGATAAATAGTTTTCTACCCTCTCACTTTCAATCTGGAGGTGTTTTTGGACCTAAAATGAGTCTCTTGCAGACAGCATATCGATGGCTCTTGCTTTTTATCCAATCTGATACCTTTTGTCTTTTAATTAGAAGATTTAGCCCATTTACATTCAGAGTAACTATTGAAAGATATGAATTTAGTGCTACTGTATTACCTGTAAAGTCACTGTTTCTGTATATTATCTCTGTTCCTTTCTGGTCTGTGTTACTTTGGGGGGCGCTCTCTTTGCTTAAAGGATCCCTTTTACTATTACTTGCAGGGCTGGTTTAGTGATCACATATTCTTTTATTTTCTGTTTGCCCTGGAAGCTTTTATCTCTCTTTCTATTTCGAATGACATCCTAGCTGGATAAAGTATTCTTGGCTGCATATTTTTCTGACTTAGTACCCTGAATATATTATGCCAGTCCATTCTGGCCTGCCAGGTCTCTGTGGATAGGTCTCCAGCAGTCTAATGTTTCTACCCTTGTAGGTTATGAGCCTCTTGTCCCAAGCTGCCTTTAGGATTTTCTCTTTGTCTCTGAGATTTGCAAGTTTCACTATTATATATCAGGGTGTTGACCTATTTTTATTGATTTTGTGGGGGGTTCTCTATGCCTCCTGGAATTGAATTCGTGTTTCCTTCCACAGATTGGGGTAGTTCTCAGCTATAATTTGCTACAATATACCTTTTGCCCTCCCTTGTCTCTCTTTCTTTCTCTTCTGTGATTCCAGTTATTCCAATATTGTTTTGTTTTATGGTATCACTTATCTATCAGATTATCCCCTTGTGATCCAGTAGCTTCTTTATTCTTAGCTTCTTTATTCTCCATCATTTTGTCTTCTAGATCACTAGAAGTGATCTAGCTTCTTTATTCTCCATCATTTTGTCTTCTAGATCACTAATTCTCTCTGCCTCATTTATCCTAGCAGTTAGAGCTACCATTTTTTTTTACTGCATCTCATTAATAGCCTTTTTTATTTCTATTTTATTAGATTTTAATTCTTTTATTTCTTCAGAAAGGGATTCTCTAGTGTCTTCTTTGCTTTTTTCAAGTCTAGCTAGTATCCTTATGCCTGTTATTCTGACTCTAGTTCTGACATCTTACTTATATCCATTCTGATTAGGTCCCTGGCAGTCAGTACTTCCTCTTGTTCTCTTTTTTGAGAAGAGTTTTTCCATCTCATCATTCTCTCCAGAGATGAACAGATGAACGAGAGAAAAATACTAAAATGGCAACAATGACCCCAGAGGAATATACACTAAACAAATCAGAAGAGACCCGAAACTGAAAAGAAAAAAATTTAAAAAAAAAAAAGAGAGAATATATTCAGACAGGTGAACAGAACAGAGCACTATAGTATATCCTGAGTGTATTTTGGTTGGTGTATTAGAAGAAAATACATCCCAAACTTGTCAAGAAAGAACTTATATACATACAAAAATAAAATTAAATACATTTAAAGGATAGAATATAACTGTAAAGATGAAAATTCATTACATTAACAAAAAAAAAAAAGAAAAAGAAAAAAAAAGACTATGATCAGACAGTGAAGAGAATAGAGCCATACACTAGATTATGGGTGTATTTTGTTCTGTTTGTTAGAAGAAACTGCATCCCTAACTTGTAAAGAAAGAAAAATATATATATATATATATATATACACAAAAATAAAAATTAAATACAATGAAAGGATAAAATGTAACTGTAAAAATGAAAATTTTAAAAAGATTTTTTTAAAAAGGAGTTGATAAAATAAGAAATTGGTAGAGGCGCCTCGGTGGCTCAGTCGTTAAGTGCCTGCCTTCAATTCAGGTCATGATCCCAGAGTCCTGGGATTGAGTCCCACATTAGCCTCCTTGCTCAGCAGGGAGCCTTGCTTTTCCCTCTGCCTGCTGTTCCCCCCACCCCCATTTGTGCTTGCTCGCTCTCTCTCTCTGACAAATAAGTAGAATCCTTAAAAAAATAATAAGAAATTGATTGAAAAGGAGAAAAAATTAATATTGAAAGACTAAAAAATCGTGGGGGGAGAATCATGAATTCTATATGCTGGATTGCCCTAGCACTGGAGTTTTGCAGTTCTCTATGATCTGTAAACTTGGTCTTAGCCAGATATTCCTGTTGATCTTCTGGGGGAGGGGCCTGTTGCAGATTCTCAGGTGTCTTTTTTCCGGGTGGAATTGTACCGCCCTTGCCAGGGGGCCTAGCTAAGTAATCTGCTCCTGTTTATTCTCTGTGGCTTTTTTTCCCTGAAGGCTTTCCCCGCCGCTTTAGAGGATGAGAATGAAAATGACAGTTTCCCAATCTCCAGCCCTGTAACTGGAAGATTGGGGCCCACTCCTCGGTCCCCCTGCAGGGAAAACCAGTCAGTCACTCCTGTCTCCCTGGTCTCCATCTGCTCTCTGTGCTCACCCAGCCTGTGACAGAGTTTCTATCTCGGGCACATGACCCCATTTCCAGTCTCCGGACCCTGGAAACTCTTGCGGTGTGTACCCACACTGCTCCTCTCAGTGAAGGAAGAGGGGTCTCTCCTCTATTCAATGCTTCCTGAGCCTGTGCTCACAGAGCAGTCACCCAGCTGTGGCCTGGTTCATGGTTTATGGCAACCCTGAGCTGAGAGCCCGCCCCTGGGCCTCCTGATGGCAGCTGGCTTCTCCGCTCCAGTGCCTGGGAGCTCCGCCACACTCAGGCACCCCTGGTCTTCTTGTGACCCCGGGGATCCCGAGACCACACTGCCCCACCCAGGATTCCACTCCACTTTATCACCTGAGTGCCTTTCAGGCAGGATCATCTCTCACCAGAGCAGAATTTTAAAAGTTCTGATATTGTGCTCTGTTGCTGTATCACTTTCTGGTGCTGGCTGATGGAGGCTCCCAACTCCCATGGTTTATCTTCCCACACGTTGCCTTGGATTCACGTCTCCGCACCTCCTACCTTGCAGAAAGTGGTTCCTTTTCTATTTGTGGAGTTGCAGGTATTCTTTTCTTAGCTCTCTGGTGGAGTTCACAGGTGTTCAGAATGTTTTGATAGCTATCTAGCTGAATTCTTGGGACCAGATGAAACCATGGTCTCCTATCCTCCGCCATCTTGGACTCCCACTCATGGGTTATTTTCAGTGGGATCTGAAAACCAGTTAATGAGCATCCCCCTCAACTACCTGTGAACCTGACTAACGGTAATTACAGTGAAATGTTCTTAGGTGATTTTCTAAGTAGCTGTGCTATATTGAACTAAAGTGTTGTTTCAGTTCTAAATACATAGAAAGCCACCATGAGGGATGGGCACACAAATGAAAATTGCTCAGTTTGCAGCTGATGTACACTTTCTTTCGTGCCATCTGTGGGTTCATTTCTGTTCATAGCCATGATCACTATGTCTCAGAAACGAACCTCTATCTTGGAGCGGCTTTAGAAGGCTTATTTTATACTGCGGGCAGTATGCTACCATGGCAGCAAATGATTTTCCTCCTCTCCGAAGTCAACAGGGCCCATTAATTCACATTTGTTTAGAAGAAAATGGTAAAGCTGATTTCCAGGTCTCAAGTACTGTTGCATATAAAGGACAAGGTTACCGACTTACACTGTAAGCTTAGAAATACAGTCCTGGAACTGGTATGTGGAAGTTACTGAAGACAGATTCTAACTCAACATGAGGCAGGAGTATCCTCAGGTAACAGGTCCTAAAAAGACACTAGTGGCTTTGTGAGCCTGAGAGCTCTTTATGACTGAACGTGTTCAAGTGGAGGCTGGTTGGTTATGGTCAGGAAAGATAAGACAGTCTTACAGTGTGATGAGGGGCGCTGCATTATCTCCTAGCTCCTTCCAGTTCTAGGATTCTAGGATTCCATAATTGTCTTCTACAGAATCTACTTTGGCTCATGTGGAAATAAACATAGTTTGTTATCCCAAGAATAGTTTTGTTGTCACTACCAAAAGTTTATTATTTTATTTAAGTAGAAGTCACGGAGGCACCTGGGTGGCTCAGTCAGTTAAACGTCTGCCTTCTGCTCAGGTCATGATCTTGGGGTGCTGGGATCAAGCCCTGCATTGGGATCCCTGCACAGGAGGGAGCCTACCTCTCCCTCTGCCTGCTGCTTCCCGCGCTTGTGTGTTTTCTCTCTCTGACAAATGATTAAATAAAATCTTAAAAAAAATAAGTAGAAGTCACAGTTAAATTTATGCATTGGAGAACTTATAAAGATAAAAATGAATTTTTTGTCTTTGGGACTATTAGAATGTAGTATGTGAATATTTCATCGGTGTTTAACTTTGCATCATCCCTGCCGGGGCGGGGTTTGTTCCCTTCTATTCAACATGCCATTGAGGTGGTTAATATTCAGTACCCAATAAGAAGAGCAGATGAGCTTTTTAAAAATAAAAAGATTCACTCTTTCTTATTCCAAAAACAATATATTTCTTTTTTTTTTTTTTTTTAAGATTTTATTTATTTATTTGACAGAGAGGAGAAAGATTACAAGCAGGCAGAGAGGCAGGCAGAGAGAGAGGGAGATGCAGGCTCCCTGCTGAGCAGAGAGCCCGATGTGGGACTCGATCCCAGGACCCTGAGATCATGACCTGAGCTGAAGGCAGAGGCTTTAACCCACTGAGCCACCCAGGCGCCCCAAAAAACAATATATTTCTTAATGGAAAATAAGAAAGCACAAAAATTTTTTTTTAAATCCTTATAACCTCTCTCACCCAGGGGCCATCTTTATATATGTGTGCTTTTTCAAATGAAAGCTCATGCCATAAATGCTGATTTTTCACCTACTTTTTTTACATGTTGTATCTTTCTATTCAGTAAGAACATTATCTTTAATAAGTAATATTTATTCCTTATATGACATGAATTGTCAATAGAGAAAATTCTCTGAGAGAAAATTCTTTTTTTCCTCCTAAATATTTATTTATTTATATATATATAGAGAGAGAGCATGAGAGCATGAGTGGGAAGGACAGAGGGAGAGACTCTGCTGAGCACGGAGCCCGATGCGGGGCTTGAGCCCATGACCCTGAGATCATGACCTGAGCTGCAATCCAGAGTTGGACCCTCAACCAACCTACTGAGCTACTCCAGTGCCCCTGAGAGAAAATTCTAAATTTACTAATGAAGACAAGAACTTTTAAAGATGTATTTTAAAAACCCATAGAAATACAGAATAATATAAAATGCTTTTTTGGTGCGAAATTTTTTCTTTTGTTTTGCTTTTTATTTTGAAATTATTTCAAATTTAGAAAAACTGTAAGAATAGTCCAAAAACGATACATCTTTCATAGAAACCGATTGTTAACATTTTTGAAATTTTCTTTTCTTTTTTTTTTAAAGATTTTATTTATTTGACAGGAGAGGATCACAAGTAGGCAGAGAGGCAGGCAGAGAGAGAGGGGGAAGCAGGCTCCCTGCTGAGCAGAGAGCCCAATGTGGGGCTCGATCCCAGGACCCTGAGATCATGACCTGAGCCGAAGGCAGAGGCTTAACCCACTGAGCCACCCAGGCGCCCCAACATTTTTTAAATTATCTTGTGTGATGGGAGTGTGTGAGTGAGTGTGTGTGTGTGTAAATACAAGTGTGTGTGTGTGTGTGTGTGTGTGTAAAAACAATTTTTTTCCCTGGGTCGTTTGGGAATAAGTTGCAAAAATCATGATGCCTTTTTTTTTTTTTTTTTAAAGATTTTATTTATTTGACAGAGAGAAACACAGTGAGAGAGGGAACACAAGCAGAGGGAATGGGAGCGGGAGAAGCAGGCTTCCTGCCGAGCAAGGAGCCCGATGCGGGGCTCGATCCCAGGGCCCTGGGATCTGACCTGGGCCGAAGGCAGACGCTTAACGACTGAGCCACCCAGGGGCCCCTCATGATGCCTTTTTACTCGTTTATTATTTCAATCTATATACCCTTAGGACAGGGACATTCTCTTAAATAACTGTAGTCCAGTGAAATATTGATGAAAATTTTTTCAATATTCAATTTTCAACTTTCACTATTGTTTCCATTATAGCAGACCTTCCCTGGTCTAGGTTCTATTCCAGAATCATGCAGCATAAATTGTTATCATATTTCTTTATTTAGTGTATTTTAATATGAATCAGTTCCTCAGTGATCTTACATCATTAAAGAATACAGGCCAAAAAATAAAAATAAAAAAGAATCCAGGCCAGTATTTTGTGGAATGTCAGTTTGGGTCTGTTTGCCTCTTCTCAATTAGATTCAGGTTGTCCATTTTGGACAGAAATGCCACAGAAGTGGGGTGTCCCTCACTTATCAGGGAACTTTATCAGGAGTACAGGAGGTTGGTTTCTCCTGGTACTGGTGATGTTAGCTTTGATCCCTTGGTTAAAGAGATATCTGCCAGATTTCTCCATTGTAATAGTTCCCTTCCCGTTTGTAACTAGAAAGTAAGCTGTAGGGAGATACTATAAAACTGTGCGACTATCCTGTCCCCTCTCAAACTTTTACTCCCGTAGTCTTAGCATCTATTGATAATTTTTGCTCAAATGCCGTAGAATTTGACACAGCATTGTTTTTAATGTTAACTCTTGCAAAATCTCCCTCTTCTTAAAGGGTTTACGGCCATCTACGAAAGCATAGGATCCCTCAGGCAAGTTCTTGAAGCCAAGATGAAGTTGGACAAGGACCAGCTGCTGAAGCAAATCCAGCAGATGCAGAAGCCAGAGCCCCCCATGTGAGGGGAGCTGGGACAAGGACCTCAGATGTGGTTTTGCCGGTGGGGCGAGAGCCGGGTGCCACCGTAGCCGGGCTGTCACTGCCTTCAGGAGTGTTCTATTCATGGCGTGCATGTGCCAAGCAATGTGTTTTCATGGGTCTAAATGTTTACCTTGAGTCTCAAAAACACTTCCTTTAAAGGTATTAAGTACAATTTTTGCCACTCTATTCCATTTCTCTAAATTCATAGAGGAATATCCTCCCTGCCCCTAGATTTGGAAAGGCTTTTATCCCCTTCATTTTATGAACAAAAAGACGTAACGACTTTCCTTCAATGCTTGATGCTCTAGCCAAGACTTTACTATTTTGAAAAATGTCATGGTGATTTTTTTTTTAAATTAAGAAATTAATGAATTGTCACAGGAATATGTTAGCTCCTCACCCTAAATTAAGAGAATGTCCTGGTAGATTAGAATTCAACCTTTTAGTCCATATTTGGATTTTATTATTGTTATCTGTGCATTTCTTACATGGTTACCTTCTTGTAAATCTTCTGTCTTTTGTAGGGAGAAGGGATTTAACTTTTGAAAAACCATCCCCGCCCACCATTTATGTAATGAAAATAGCTTAAAGATTGATAACTGCCATATACATTGCAAATTAAAATGGAAACTTAAGATAATTATCTAGCTAATGCAAGGCACAATATCTACATCGACCACCTACTTATACCAGGTTTTAATATTGAAAACTTTTTTCAATTATCTACAGACTGTATAGTGATAGCCATATATTTAGTAATGGAATGGTGGTTAATAATCTGTTTATTGCACAATTGTTAATCATAATAGGATATGAGAATTTTTCAGGCTTTATGATCTCCTCTCTCAGTGTTTCCAAAATTGGCACAAAGTGCTAACTAAGGTTTATATACACTTCTTGTAACTGTATCCTTGTGCCTTGGTTTTACCACGTCAATGCACTGTATCCTCTAAAAGTTTTATGGACAAAATAGAAGGCATGATAATACATCAGAATTATGATGTAAAAATGGGATCCTATGTAATTTTTAAATGTTCTAAAAATTTTATCACTGTTAAGACATTAGTCATTCAGTATTATTAATGAAATAGAAATTCATACTTTTGTATGGACAGAGAATCAAATTAATATTGCATTTATAACACTGTCAAGAAACTTTCATTTTGAGCAGCTTTGTAGATGATGGGTGTTTTCTTTTCAATCGCCATATTTGATTAGTCACTGAATTGGCACTAGTGAAATTGTTCACCTGTAGTCGTACAAAGTAACGGTGAGACACACACTGTTCTAAACTGTGAGGGTACCCAGGAAAAAGAAAACAATTCTTTAAAAAATTTAAAAAAAATTGTTTTTGTTTGCCAAGGACTCAGGAAAATTAAAGTATTTTCTATTTTTAGGATAAATCATAAATGAAATATGTAACTGGCTATTACTGTTTACCCATATAAAATATGCTGCTAAAGTACATGGTATTTTACCTTCAATTGCTGGACAAAAATTCTTTTAAAATTTGGACCTGAGAAATCCTATACAGAATATGTCATCCAACAGGTAGTTCCTTAATTTTGTCACAAATCTTTGCATCTCTATATAGGAAGATGATTTCCACTTAACGGTGAAAAAACAAAGGTGAATGCTCTTTTGCAATCAGAAAGTGAATTTCTTTTTCTGACAGAGTAAGCACATCTGGTCCCGTTTTCCCTGTTGAAGCACGAGCCACAGGGCAGAGAGCCATGCCCCCTCCAGCGTCTCTCTGCCCCTTGGTCTCTGGAGGAGGAAGGGTGTGCACGAGGGACACTTGGGGAGATGGGGGCAGGGGGCCAGCTGGACTCAGGTGGAGGGCTGACATGCGCAGGTGACGGTTGGCTGTCCGTTGAGATTGCTCACCTCGGGTCAGGAGCTCCAGCAGGGGTTTTCCACCCTGGCAGCGTGCTGGAATCACCTGGGGAGCTTGCAGAGCTACTGATGCCCAGGCTGCCCCCTCGGCCGGCGAAGCCGCAAACTCTGGGAGGGGGGACCCAGGCCTCCGTAGACATCCAAGGCCCCCGGGGGATTCAGAGGCCACTGAGGCTGGAAGGCACTGAGCTACAACGGACTCTTATGACCAAAGCCTAAACGAGGATCAGCTTCCGTGTTCTTTCCTTCACCAGAAATTTGCAATAAAAAGAATAAGATTTCCAAATCAATGCGGTGTACAATTTCTAAATTTAAAAGTATTTTGGTGTGAGGCAACCTACTGGGAACTGGAAAGTCACAGGGAGCTGCTCCGTCTGGGGGTCTCTGAGGCTGCCGTGCCTTCTCGCCTCTGGGCTGCTGCCAGCTGGCGGTTGCTAGTGTGTGCCATGTGCCCGTGCCGCCAACTCCCCTGGTGTGTGTTCACTCATTTCATCATGGCAGCAAGTACTGTTTGCTTCCCTGTTTTGCAGATGAGAAAAATGGGTCACCTAAAGGTTGGGCAACTTGCCCGAAATCCCGCAGCTAATATGTGGGATCCAGGATTCACACCAGGCAGCCTACTTCCACAGTCCGGGCATCTAACCGGTACGCCACTATCCTACCTCTAAAGAAACATCCTTGCTTCTTGCAGAGCTGACTCTCCAGGCCACCACCTGCAACCCCATCTCTCCGTGACCTTAGAGCTCCACCGTTGGAGCCCCTTTGCTTTTTAAAGTCCCAGTTCCAAACACCTATGGGAGACACCTCAGTAGCTTCACTTGGGTCAGAAGACCTCGTTTATCAGTAGGGCCAGTTGGTGCCACAGGACTGAGGGGTCCCAGGCATTTCAAGCCCCGTGCTTGGGCCGTCCTTCACAGTGGACTGCGGTTCTGTGCCCTGGGAGATGAGTTATGCTGGGTGACTGCAGAGCAGGACAGAAGAATGATTCCCTTGAAACCGTGGTTATCCCACCTGACTCTTAGCCTGAAAAAACCTACAAACCACTCATGACATCCTGGAAACCCAATGGTGACTAGATGGGGTTCTTCTGCCACTGTCCTCTTCTAGCTGTGTGACCTCGGGCAGTTCTCTTAAACTTTCTGAATCTCAGTTTTCTCATCTGAAGCATGGAAATTGGAGTTGTTTAAAAGAGGCAGCTAGGTTATAATTTTGAAGTAGTTAATGTGAAGCTGAAGTGGTTAATATTAAGTTCATATGAAGGTCAGTTAATAAGCTGAAGTAGTTAATATGATATTGGGTATTAAGTGGTCAAATATGGAGTATGGGAGAGGAGATATTGGTGGTGTGACATAGCAAGTATATGGGGGGTATCCATATTTTGGCTCAAAGCATCCCATTACCTGCTGGGATCATTTATGGGAAGTGTCTCACGTCCAAAGAAAGTGGTATCCCAGCCTGAGACCCAGAAGAGCAGTAGAGCCTGGATGAAGAGATAAGCAGACAGGACCAGAAGAGGGACAGTCCCTGAATGTGGGTAAACTCTGGGCAGATCCTCAGGCTAGTCAGGCTCATCACTGGAGCAGGCATGGCTTCTGCAGGACTAAGCCTGGGATGAGGAGCATCCACTGAGGGGTCACTGTTGAGAGGGGCGTGATGGGTGGGATCAGATCCAGAAGGTGGAAGCAATGAATAAGCAAATGTATATACATATAATGGAATACTATGCAGCCATAACAAGGAAAGGAATTCTGACACATGTTACAGCATGGATGAATCTTGAGGACGTTTTTGTTTAGTGAAATAAACAAGTCACAAAAAGACAAATGTTGTATGATTCCACTTGTATGAGGTACATAGAAGAGACAAATTCATAGAAACAGAGTAGCATGATAGTTGCCAGGGGCTTGGGGGGTGGGGTGGGGGATGGGGAGCTAGTACCAAATGGGTACAGAGTTTCTGCTGGAGAAAAGGAAAAAGTGTTGAAGGTGGATGGTGGTGATGGTTGCAAACAATGTGAATGTACTTAATGCACTTAATGTACTTAATGACACAGAACTATACATTTAAAAATGGTTAGGGATGCCTGGATGGTGTGGTTGGTTAAGGGTCCAACTCTTGGTTTCAGCTTAGGTTGTGATCTCAGGATTATGGGATTGATCCCTGTGTTGGGCCCTGCTCTCGGGGGGGGAGTCCGCTCCCTCAGGAGAGTCAGAGACTCTCTCTCCCTCTGCCCCTCCCCTCCGTGCTCTCTCTCTCTCTCTCTTTCTAAAACACGTAAATCTTAAATGGTTAAACTAGGGGCGCCTAGGTGGCTCAGTTGGTTAAACATATAACTCTTGGTCTCGGCTCAGGTTATGATCTCAGGGTCGTGGGATTGAGCCTCGCAATGGGCTCTGCACTCAGCGGGGAGTCTGCTTAAGACTTTCCTTCTCCCTGTGCCCCTCCCCCCAGTCTCTCTCTCTCTCAAATAAATCTTTTTAAAAAAGATATATGTACTTTTTACAAGTTTAACCATTTTTATTTTTAATTTCGTTAAAAGATTATTAGAGGTGCAAGCAAGTTGGGGGCTGCAGAGGGCAAGGGAGAGAGAGAGAGAAGACGACTCCCCACTGAGTGTGGAGCCTGACGTGGGGCTCAATCCAATGACCCTGAGATCATGACCTGAGCCGAAATCAAGAGTCGGATGTGCAACCAACTGAGCCACATGGCTGCGCCAAAATGTCCATGTGTTACAAACAACAGAACAAAACAAGAGGAATAGATTCCCTAGCCCTCCAGTTGAGCCTTCAGATGACACTGCAGCCCTGGTAGCTTTACTGCACCTTCCTGAGAGACGTTAAATCAGAAGTACCCAGCTAAGCCATGCCCACACGTCTGACCCACAGAAACTGTGAGATAATAAGTATTTGTTGTTTTAAATTGCTACATTTTGGGGCAATTTATTATGTGCAGCAGTAGGAAACTGATGCACTGGGTAATCTTTTTTCTTTTAAAATATTCTATATATTTATTTGACAGAGCACACAAGCAGGGGGAGCAGTAGGCAGAGGGAGAAGCAGACTCCCCACTGAGCAGGGAGTCCAATGTGGGGATGATCCCAGGACCCCGAGATCATGACCTGAGCTGAAAGGCAGACACTTAACCAACTGAGCCACCCAGGTGCCCCCAGTACTGGGTAATCTGGACAGAACGATTTTGTGGAAATGTGTATGTCTTGTGCTACAAATTACATGTTCACATATATAATCTCATTTAATACATTTTCTCAGCTGGACATGATCTTAATTTATACTGAATGGCATATATACCTTATCCCATTAATCTTTGTAATTACCCTATTTGGTGTGTACTATTATTTCCATATTGTGGATGGAACAGAGAGGGAGAAGTTGAATGTTAACTAATATTACAGTTGACTCTTGACTAACACAGATTTGAACCACACAGGCCCACTTACATGTGGATTTTTTTTATAAATACAGTACTGTAAATGTATTTTCTCTTATGGTTTTCTTAATAAAATTTTCTTTTTTCTAGCTTATTTTGTTGTAAGAATACAGTATATACTACATATAATTTATAAAATAGGTGTTCATTGACTATGTTATCAGTAAGGTTTCTGGTCAACAGTAGGCTATTAATAGTTAAGTTTTGGGGAAGTCAAATGTTAAACGCAGACCATGTAGGGGAGATGGGGGAGGGCTGTTGGTGTCCCTAAATCCCTGCATTGTTCAAGGGTCAACTGTATATAAAAGTTGGAAATGAAACAAAGCTTATAGAGTTCATAAAGCTAATTAATGGAGGAGCAGGTATTTGAATCCACATCCACATCAAAGTCTAGGCTGCCATTTTGCTTCAAGAAAGCCAACACCTACACATAAGGTAATTTGTTTAATATCTAATAATTGTTTGGAATCAGAATACTGTTTAGCTCAGTGGTTCTCAAAGTATCCCTAGACTAGAAGCATCAGCATTTCCTGGGGGCTTATTAGAAATGTAAGCTGACAACCCCATGCCAGACTTCCTGTATCAGGAACTCAGATGAGCTCCGCAATCAGCTTTATTTAACAAGTCCTGCTGATGATTCTACGGCAAATTAAATTTGAGAATCGCTGATCTAGGACTGCACTGTAATACTGTAGCCCATAGCCCATTTAAATTTAAATAGAATCAGAATCAAATAAATTTAAGAAATCAGTTCCTCGGTTGCACTAGCCACACTTCAAGTGCCTAAGAGCCACATGTGGGTTAGTGGTTATGTCCCACGCAAATCCAGAACATTTCTATTCTTTCAGAAAGTTCTGACAGCCCTGGTCTTGAGTTCCTGGCTCTTTCAACTGATGGCTCTGTCCAAACTCTGTACCTTTGTCCATCAGCCTAGAACGGGATTTGTACCTGGAACTTTCTTTCTGTCTCATCCCCACAATCTTTGTTAGTTGTCCCTGCTCGAGATGATTTTGCAGATCTTTATTTATAAGGTTTTGTCTTACCTGCCGGTTCTGGTTGGTAGGTGTTGCTTCTGGGAGCACTGTGTGGAGAAGGATTGGGAGGCTGGTGCTAGACTCTGGGGAAGAGCCACGGAGCGGCAACCAAGGGACGGGGCTGTGTGCTGCTGGTCTGTCAGGTTCACACGGGGACGTTCAAGGCATGTGCCTGGCAAAGGGTTGTCGGCCAGGAGATGTCTTGGGTGGTTCTGAGGCTCCCTAGGAAGACGTACCCATCAGGCCTGGGACTAGGGTGAGGCAAAGTGACGCACTCGTCTTGGAAAATTAAAAAGGATGCCAAAACTCTGTAATTAAGATAATGCGGTAACAGTATTTTTAAGATCAAAATTAATGCAAAAAAATGCACGATGAACACAATTTCAAACCTTAAAGACCAGATTCAACATATTGTGCTGAGCCATCATAGGACTGAGCCCAAACGGGAAACTATGCTCCTTAGTACATGTCATATGTAATTTTAAATTTTTGACGTTTTGTTCATTGTGGATATTTTTTGTTGTTGTGAAATGGATTTTTAGAAATACTGCACTAACATATTATTTGTCTTGATGACAGGATTTTGGCTGCTCCCTTCTTTGCATTTAGCATTTGAAGAAAGCACCCCACTCACCTCATCCTAATTGCTGCCCTGCCCAGATGTATAGAAAGTTGGAACTAAATTCAGGGCTCAGTTATTGTAATGAGCTTATCTCCAGAGTGTCTAATTGCTTTAGATAGTCGCTGGTCTGTTTTTATCCCTAATTGCCATGCTTCGTTTAATTTTCAGACTTGTGACTTAATTCTTCCTGGAACTAGTTTGGGACACAAATAAGAAGATCCCACTCATCTTTGAGAGGAGGAAGGGGAGAGCCAATGTCGGGCACCACTGGGCCCGCCCCCAGGATCCGCTGGCCTTTGCTGCCCCCACGCGGACAGGAATAGAAACTGCCAGGAATCTGTTTCAGTAGGAAGAACCCACAACCAAGGAGCACTTCAGTGGAAAGGCCCTTGGAGGTCCCTGACCTCAATCCTCTCGTTTTCTGGAACAGAACACAGAGTGCCAGAGAAGCGAGAAGTGGGATTGGCAGGGGAGCAAGTACGGTAGTAATGATAGACAGGCTGTAATCATTATAGTGGTTTACAGTGATTTAGTACCGACTCTGCACGGGCTGGGCCATGGCAGTGCATGAAAAATTTCCACCTTTACGGGATTTTAATTCCAGGGTGAGGTAGGGGTGGGGAGAGGAGGTGGGCAAGCAAGGAAATACCAAGTATGTTGGACAGTGGTAAGAGATTTGGAGGAAGATACAGGAAAGGCACACACAGGGTGGGGAGTCCGGGGTCGGGGTGGGGATGGGGGTGGGGGGAGGGACAAGTGGAAACAGGGTGGTCGGAAAAGGCCTTGCTGAAAAGCAAAGCCCTGATACAGAGAAGGGAGAGCCAGGGAGATACTGGAGGAATTTACCTACATCTTATCATTTCTAGAAAATAAAGCTACATATAATTCAGGCATTCAGGGTCCGTCTAGTTGCCGATGCTTTGTCCTTCCAGCTATATGCTTAGTAGGGGCTTCCTCTGCTAGAACCGCTGGACCCTCTCACCGTCCCTTGGTAGCGCCCCATTCCCGCAGCCTGGGCGGCCCGTTCCCTGTAGTAAATTCCCTGTTTGAAATACCTAGCAAGGTTTCTGCTTTCCAGAAAGGACCCCGACTAACGTGATGCTTAGAGAGGGTAAAGCCTCTGTTGCTTTCTGCTCAGGTCATGTTGTCAGGTCGGGACCGTGTGATCGTGGTGCTTTGTCCCCATCTCATGCTGCTTGTCCTCTGGTGCCGTGTGGCTCTTTGGGACGTCGTGGCCTGGCCTCTCCACGAAACTGGCTAATGTTTTTGGAGGATGTCCCACATGGAGCGAGGCACCAATCCCCACATCCACCAAGAAATCCCAGATGGAACAGCTCCTTTGTCCGTCCCCCAGGCCCCTGCTGGTCCGTCGGCACCTCCCAGCCCCTCACGTGGGCCCTCTGGAATTCAACCAGGACCTCGCATCTCAGCAAAGTGGTCATTAAAAAAAAACACTCCAGGGAGTGAAAAGTCCCATTTAAAAATGTACTAAGAATGAATGTGCGGTCCTGCCTTTGGGTTCAAAACACAAGTGGGCTGAAGTGGACCACTGGCCGGGCTTCTCCTTTTAGGAGACAGCCTCTGGTTTCTCTGGAGAACTAGCCTCTTCCCAGGGGTTCTGTTGGGGGTGTTATTCACAGAGCCCCCTCCCCCCACCAAAGGGCAAACGACCCCAGTTGAGCCCCTTGAACTCTGGCCTGGAAATCTGAGGCCTGCATCAAGGGGTGCACAGAGCTCCAAGGACTGTGTCACTTACCCGACAGCACTCGGGTGATGTCCCTGGACCTGGCCCCACCCCCACGCTGAGTTTGAAACCTCAGTGGACACAGCACGTCAATGTGGCTTAGCAGCGGCTCCTGAAAAATGTCCAGGAATTTCAGCATGAAGGTTAATAAGGGCGACTAACCATTGCCGGGTACTTCCTGCGGTGCTGGGAATGGTACATGCTTTTTCTCATTTCATTCAACCCTCACCACGACTTTAGGAGGTAGGTACTAATCTCAGCTCCATTTTATACACAAGAGAATAAGGGCAGAGAAATGAGGTACATTTTCTGCGGTCACACAACTAATAAGCATTAGAATCAGAATTTGAATCGTGGTTTAGCTGACTCTAACCACTGTTCTGTGTTGTCCCAAAAGGAGCCAGTGTTGTGGATGGTGGCCTGGAGCCACGAGGACCTCGGGCCACGACCCGAGGAGCTAAAGGTAGCAGCACATGCTTGCCTTTGCCTTTCTCTGGCGAGGAAAAGCATTTTAAATGTCCTCTGGTGCCGTGTGGCTCTTTGGGACGGCACAGAGGACATTTAAAAATCTACATTTTAAATGCTGGGGCAGAGCTCTCGACCCTGGCTGCATGCTGCAATCACCTGGGGAGCTTTAAAACTCTTGGGGGTCACCAGGCGGGCACCAGGGGGGCTCAGTACGTGGAGCCTCTGTTGCTTTCTGCTCAGGTCATGTTATCAGGTCGGGAGATTGAGCCCCACGTGGGGCTCCGAGCTTGGCGGGGAGTCTGTTTGAGAGTCTTTCCCACGGCCCCTTCCCTACTCGTGCTCTCCTTCTCTCTCCGTCTCAGATAAAGAAATGAATCTTTGAGGAAAACCCAAACCCAAACCAAAACACTGCTGATCTGTGGATTCCCATCCTCTGACGTCGTTGGACTGAGGTGCTGCTGGGTCACGGGTTTGTTTTCCAATTCCCCAGGTGATTCTAATAGGCAGCCCCGGTTGCTGGCTTGTTTTTCTAACTTTAAAGGGGGGGGGATACTATAAACCCGTGGGTCCTGTTAAAATGCAGACTCTGATTCAGGATGCCTGGAGGGGCCCAAGAGTCACATTTCTCACAAGCTGGAGGTGATTCCGGGTAGACAGTCTGTCCCAAGTGGAAGTCGTACTCGTCGAAGGGGTGGCGGGGGCAGCAGCAGCAGCTGGAGCTCATTGGAAACAAGGTCTCCTGGGCCCCACCCAGCCCTGGAGGGAGGGATGAGAGCCCAGGTGATTTTTGTGCGCAGGAGGGTGTGAAGAGCACCCTGAGCCCAGTGCGTATTTAAGGGAGTGCAGGGCAGCTAGTCTGCGGATTCAACACGGGAGCGTGCGAGCGGCATGGAGGGACTGGAGATGTTTTGCTGCGACAAGAATGAGAAGGAGGCAGGTAAGCGTCTTGGCCTCGGGAGGGCCGCCCCTAGGCAGGAGGGGGGAGGTGACTGCTTTCCAGGTGCCAAGGGATGAGCTAGTCGTTCGGGAGGACGGATTTCTGTCCATGGAGATCGACGTGGCTTATGCTTGTCTTGTCGAGGAGGACACGCTCCCCTGATCAGAGGGGGTCGAGCGCTGTGAGGTCGATGACTTGTGAGCTCCCTTGTTACCCTGACATTCGGGGTCTATTGGGGGTGAAGGGGCAAGACTGTCGGGTCACCGGGGGGTGAAGTCAGCACTTATGGAGCTGAAACAAGACATGCTTTGAGCGTCAGGTACACGGTCTTGGATTGAAGGTGACAAAAACTAACCTCATGTGGGGAGATGTCCACAAGCGGGACACCTGTATCTTATCCAAGATTGTACAGGAGGAGATTTTGGAAGCCCCCAATGCGGTGGAGGCAACCCCACAGTTCTCGGTCTCCACGGTCCGTTGTATGTCCTGCTGTGATTTGATATGAGGGGTGGTCAGGACACAGGTGGGCCCCCAGGAGCGAGAAAACCTGAGGCCGAGGGAAGGGGGCGGGGCGGGGGAGGGTGTTGATCCTGCACCAGCCAGAGGAGAGGGGCTGCATTTGGGGTTTTCTGGTACCAGGGTCCTTCAGACAGAAAGGGCAGAGGGAAGCAGTGGCCCCTTTGCTACCTTGTGTGGAATGACTGGGGTCCCGTTATTTCAACCAGTGTGGGTTCATCGTGAGGGCACATGCCTGTGAACTTACAAGAAACTGAAGGACCCCTCCCACCCCCACCCTGGGCGAGGCGCTGGGATGAGGAGGTCTGGGCCCTGGATGCCTCCACAGGTCAGAGTGTGACTTTTTAGATCGTCCTTCTTGGGCTTCCTTTTGTAGGATGCTGTCCCCGTAGGTGTGTCGGTCTGTCTGTCTGCTGTGCCCCTCGGCTCCCCAGACTCTTGGCGGCTTCCACCATCTGCAGCATGTCCAGACCCTCTGGGTCCAGGAGCCGTGGGTCCTTCCTAGCTCCCCCGTAGACCAGATGGAGACCTTGGGCCGGTCCCATCCTTTCATCCTGAGCAGACTTTCCTCACAGTATCAAGCCCTGGGGAAAACTTTCCTGGATCTTTCTGGAAACACGCAGTCCTCTCAGGCAACGTTGCAATGTCTTTATTGGGTAGAGTGAGACCTTCAGAGGAACCATTGGATGGGGTTTCCAGGAGCCTTAGGAGCTTCTCTTGCCCCTGTTGGGGAGGCTCGCCCAGGGCTTTCTTTCTGGCCTGTGTTTTGGGGTAAAGGCAGTGCATGGAGGGCTGTGGGGGGGCGGGGTCAGGTTTGTGGGGCCCTCCCCAGGGCAGGGGAGTTTGAGACAACCTGAGCCAGCACCTGGAAAAGCAGTCAGACATGCAGCAGCAAGGGAGGGGCTCTGGCCTGGGAGCTTGTCTCGGTTTTCCTGACTGGGAGGTACTGAGGGGAGGCAAAGGGAAGCCACATCAATTGAGTGACCCCCTGTTGTGAAACATGCTATGTCCCTCACCTTTATCATCTCGTTCAATCCTCCTAAAGTCCTAGAAGTGAGAAGCTGACTCACCCAGGAGACCTGGCTGGCCCTTGGCCCTGGGTTACCCAACCAGCGAGAGGCAGAGGTGGGGTGTGCTGGAAGCCTCTGTCACCTCACATGGGTGCCCTCCCCTGCCCCTGGGGGTGGGGGGCGCTTCCCGCTCTGGAGCCTTACTGAACCGTTGGGACACGGGGACACCAGGAACCAGTCCCTTTCAGAACAGACAAAAGGCTGTTGTTCTCCAGGCCCAGGCCCCATTCTGGGCTCTCTGGCCTTCACCTTTTTTTTTTTTTTTTTTTTTTTTTTTGAGCTAGTTCTCCCAGGAAGCTAGTCATTGCTTCCAGTTGGTTTTGCTGCTCATTTGTCTTGGAGGGCTCACCAGGAAGTAACTTGGCTCAAAGCAAAGTGACTTTTTTTTTTTTTTTTTTTTTTGACTGAGTTGAAAGTTCTTTTGTACCTGCCGCTTGACTGTTTTCCAGCCAACAGTTATTTGGGGTAGTTCTCCATCAGGGGATGTCAGTCCCCTTCAGCTGAATCAGATTGGCTTCTGAGGGCTTTCTTCCTTCCCTATCTCCTCAGGGACCATTCTCGGCCTGGTTCTTTGGTTCATGCTCTCAGTGCTGCTGACCATTAAATCCCACTGGCTCACTCTGAACACTCCTGCTGTTTGCCAAAGTCTCTAAGAAACTCTATAGGAAACTTCTTGAAGCTACAACTGTTCTTCTAATTCAGGGGGGAGGGGTGGGTGATGGTTGTAATGGCCTCTTTGCTGATCTCCAGCAGGTTCGAGCAGGACTAGTACTTAGGTGATGTCATTTCTCCCCTCCAAACCCTCTAATGGCTTCCTCTCAAGTACCTACGGTGATCTTACAGGTCCTGTGTTTTCTGCGCTGCCCTTTCACCATTTTTTCTCTCCCTTTAGAGCTACTTAGCTCACCTGTGCTTTTTACTCCATTCTCCTTAGCTTGTGTGCTGGTCCTCTAAGGCAAGCCCCTCCCTACCTCAGGGCCTTTGTACTTACTGTTCATCCAGATAGCCACAGCTTCCTTCTTGTCCTGATTCAAATGTGACTTTCCTCAGGACTTCCCTGGCAATCCCACAAATTTTTTCTTCCCTCTGGCGCTTCCTCCTCCTTTATTTTCCATACCCCTACCCTTCTGCTAGACCACTTATTACCTATTGCCTGTTCATTTCCACAAGGATCTTAAGTTTCCTGAGACAGGATAGGTTATTTGCTTACTTGCAGAGAACAGTGCCAAATTTAAAAGGTGCTGGAAAATACCTACAGAAATGAGTAAATGAATGAATGGGTCTCCAAGGCCATGCCTTTGGGCTGGTTATGCAACATAAATGTATGAAGCCACCGGAGGAAAAACAATAGAGGGTGCAGAATTGAAGCCACGCCCCTCCGAAGGGCTTTAACTTTAAAACAACAGCAATAACCACCACAAAAACAGTCTTCTCCACCCCCCCCCCCACTGTCCCCAACCCAAACCCTTCTCTGGGGCAAAGACTGGGTGTGCCAGCCTCCAGAGATCTGGAGCCTAGACTTGTTAGAATTGCTGTCCACAGGTGTGGAGCCTCTGTGGAGAGATGCCCATGGTTTTCCTTGAGGGCTCTTTTAAATATTCCTGTGAAACTCATTCTGTCCATTCTAAAGATCTTGTAGAGGAGCCCCTGAGTGGCTCAGTGGGTTAAAGGCTCTGCCTTCGGCTCAGGTCATGGTCTCAGTGTCCTGGGATCGAGCCCCATATCGGGCTCTCTGCTCAACAGGGAGCCTGCTTCCCCCTCTTTCTCTCTGCCTGCCTCTCTGCCTACTTGTGATATCTCTCTCTGTCAAATAAATCTTTAAAAACAAAACAAAAAAAAACCTTGTAGAGAGGCGCTGGAGTGGCTCTGTTGAGCGTCCAATTCTTGGTTTCACCTGAGGTCATGATCTCAGGGTTGTGAGATTGAGCCCCGCATCGGGCTCTGCTTAGTGCGGAGTCTGCTGGTCCCCCTTCTTCCCCCCTGCCCCTCCCCACCCCCAAGTAAGTGAAATATTAAAAAGGATATAATAGGGGCACCTGGGTGGCTCAGACGTTAAGCGTCTGCCTTCAGCCCAGGTCAGATCCCGGGGACCTGGGATCGAGCCCCGCATCGGGCTCTCTGCTCTGCAGGAGGCCTGCTTCTCCCGCTACCACTCCCTCTGCTTGTGTTCCCTCTCTCGCTGTGTTTCTCTCTGTCAAATAAATAAAATCTTTAAAAAAAAAAAA
>CM053609.1:35618819-35642783 GCA_028646535.1 Procyon lotor | reverse complement strand
GGGTGTAGACCTATTTTTATTGATTTTGAGGGGGGGTTCTCTGTGCCTCCTGGATTTTGATGCTTGTTCCCTTTGCCAGATTAGGGAGTGTCTCTACTATAATTTTCTCCAATATACCTTCCACCCCTGTCTCTCTTTCTTCTTCTTCTGGGATCCCAATTACTCTACTATTGTTGCATCTTATGGTATCACTTATCTCTCGAATTCTCCCCTCGTGGTCCAGTAGTTGTTTGTCTCTCTTTTTCTCAGCTTCTTTATTCTGTCATTTGGTCTTCTATATCACTAATTCTTTCTTCAGCCTCATTTATTCTAGCAGTGAGAGTCTTCATTTTTTATTGTACCTCATTAATAGTTTTTTATTTCAACTTGGTTAGATTTTAGTTCTTTTATTTCTCCAGAAAGGGATTTTATTTCTCCAGAAAGGGATTCTCTAATATCTTCCATGCTTTTTTTGAGCCCAGCTAGCATCTTGATAACTGTCATTTTGAACTCTATTTCTGACATATTACTAATGTCTGAATTGACTAGATCTCTAGCCATTGGTACTGTTTCTTCTCTTTTTTATGGTGAGTTTTTCCGCCTCATCATTTTATCAAGATAAGAGTAGATGAATGAGAGAGAGAGAAAAATACTATAGAGTTCCGCAGTTTTCACTGATTGATTAACTAGGTCTTGGCTGGATATTCTTGCTGATCTTCTGGGTGAGGGGCCCATTGTCGTGATTCTCAAATGTCTTTCCCCAAGGCGGAATTGCACCATCCTTGCCAGGGGATGGGCCAAGCACTTTGCTCAGGTTCGCTCTTGGGGGTCTTTGTTCCTTGAGCACTTTCCATACTGCCCTGGAGGCCGGGAATGAAAATGGCTCCTCCTAGCCCAGAGGAGCCGAGTGCTGGGGGCCCAGCTTCTCAGCACGCCCTCAGATGAAAGCGGTCAGTCATTCCTGTCTCCCTTGTCTGCGGCCCGCGCTCTGTGCTCAGCTAGCCCGTGATGGAGCACCTCTGTCTGTGGTGCATGTGACCCCATCTGGAGTCTCTAAAACCAGCAGATTCCTGCTGCATGCTCCCATGCCACTACTCCTGGAGGAGGAAGGAGGGGGTGTCTCGGGAGCTGCCTCCCGTGGGGTCCCCGCTTGAACAGCAGCAGCCTGACTGTGTGATGTATGTTTCTTTTATGCTCATTTTGGTAAAAGTTATTATCGGGGGCACCTGGGTGGCTCAGTGGGCTAAACTCTGCCTTCGGCTCAGGTGATGATCTCAAGGTCCTGGGATGGAGCCCTGAATCGGTCTCTATGCTTGGCGGGGGGGTGGGGGGGGGTGGGGGGTGGGGGGTGGGGGGGGCTGCTTCACCCTCTCTCTTTCTCTGCCTAGTTGTGATCTCTCTGTCTAAAATAAATAAATCTTTGGAAAAAAAAAAGCAATGAAGCAGTAGTCATTACTAAATATATATATATATCTATATATATAGATGTATCTATATATCTATATCTATATATATAGATATAGATACGTATCAATACGTAGATATATAGATGTATCAATACGTAGATACGTAGATATATATAGATATGTATCTATATATATATCTATATATATCTACATATATATGTATATATAGATATCTATATATATCTACATATAGATATATGTAGGTATATATAGATATCTTTATTTTTTTTAAAGCTTTTTATCTTCATAAAGTCCCAATAGCTCATTTTTGCTTTTGTCTCCCTTGCCTTTGGAGACGAGTCTAGTGAGAGGTTGCTATGGCCAAGGTCACAGAGGTTCCTGCCTGTTTTTTCCTCTAAGATTTTGAAAGATTCCTGTCTCACATTTAGGTCTTTCATCCATTTTGAGTTTATTTTTGTGTATGGTGTAAGAAAGTGCTCTAGTTTTGTTCTTCATGTTGCTGTTCAATTGTTCCAACACCATTTGTTGAAGAGACTGTCTTTTTCCATTGGGTAGTCTTTCCTGCTTTGTTGAAGATTAGTTGACCATAGTTTCGAGGATCCATTTCTGGATTCTCTATTCTGTTCCATTGATCTATGTGTCTCGTGTCAGTATGTGTACACATACACAAGTATGTGTATTGTGCCAGTACCATACTGTCTTAATGATTATAGCTTTGTAATAGAGCTGGAAGTCCTGATGGGTGATACATCCAGCTTTGGTTTTCTTTTTAAGATTATTTGGGAGGTCTTATTTGGTTCTTCTCTGGTTCCATACAAATTTTGGATTGTTGTTCCAACTCTATGAAAAGTGCTGATGATATTTTGATAGGGATTACTTCAAATGTATTTGATATTTGGGTAGCATAGACATTTTCACAATATTTATTCTTTCAATCCATGAGCATGGAATGTTTTTCCATTTCTTTGTGTCTTCCTCAATTTCTCTCATAAGTGTTCTGTAATTTTCAGAGTACAGATACTTTACCTCTTTGGTTAGGTTAATTCCTTGGTATTTTATGGTTTTTGGTGTAATTGTAGAAATGATCAATTGCTTGATTTCTTTCTTCTGCCTCATTGTTAGTGTATAAAAATGCAACTGATTTCTGTGCATTGCTTTTATATCCTGTGGCTTTGCTGAATTTCTGTATCACTTCTAGCAATAGGTAGTTCTGTACATTTGTCTTTGAAAGAATTATCCCAGAGCTCTTCACATTACCAGTACATAAAAGGCTCTTCCCCTTCCTAAAGGTGCACTGCATTCTGTGAATTTACTATAGGTCACTTAATTTTAATTAGACCTATTGACATTGAAGTTATTTCTATTTGCTAATGGAGACAATGCTTTGACAATCTTAATATATTTTTATATGTACTTAAGTAATTTTATAGGATGAGTTCCTAGAAGTAGCATTGTTGGTCTAAGTGTAGGTGCATCTGTAATTTTGATCATTGGTGTCAAGTCTTTGTTTGTAGAAGCTGCTTTTTTTCCCCTTTTTTTTAATAGAGGCTGCTCTTCACCTGAGTTCCTACTTCTGCAGTCTCCTCTCTGTGGTTCTGTCAGACTTCAATTATTTCCTGTTCAATGGTCAATAATGGTGGCTCCATGCAGTTAAACCAAACAAAGCAAAAACCCCCAAACAACAAAATAATCTCCCCAAACCCAAAACTTGGAGGTATGATTGATCTAAATAATGCACATATTTAGAACCCAATAAATATATTTTTTAAAGATTTTATTTATTTGACAGAGAGATCACAAGTAGGCAGAGAGGCAGGCAGAGAGAGACAGGGGGAGGCAGGCTCCCTGCTGAGCAGAGAGCCCAATGTGTGGCTCAATCCCAGGACCTTGAGATCATGACCTGAGCCTAAGGCAGAGGCTTAACCCACTGAGCCACCCAGGTGCCCTGAACTTAATAAATATTGACATATATATATATATAATATAGTATATATATATAATATAGTATATAGTATTATATATATATATATATAATACTTTTGAAACCATGACCGCAATCAAGTTAACATCTCCATCCCTGAAAGTGTCCTCCTGTCCCTTTGTACTTCCTCCTCCACCCCAAGCAAACAATGATGCATTTTCTGTCACTGTAGATGGCATTTATAACTTGTCCATTTACCTGCTGGTGGACATTTGGGTGGTTTCCAGTTTTTATTTATTTCCTTTTAAAATTTCTTAGAGATTTTATTTATTTTATAGATTGAGAGAGATACAACTGAGAGGGACACGACTGTGAGAGCACAGCAGAGGGAGAGGGACAAGCATAGTCCTAGCTGAGCGGGGAGCCCAATGTGGGGCTTGATCCCAGAACCGTGGGATCATAGTCCAAGCTAAAGGCAGACACATAACAGACTAAGCCACCCAGGCAACCCACCAATTTTTATCTATTTCAAAAAACCTATTACAAAGCATTCATGTACATGTTCTTGTATGGGCCTATATTTCCGTTTCTCTTGGACAGATACCTAAGAGTGAATGGCTAGATTACATTATATAACTTTTTAAGAAGATGCCAGATTATTTTCCAAAGTAGTCCTACTACTTTTCATTCCTACCAGTAGAGTACGAGAGTTCCAGTTTCTCCACAGAGAGCAACACAGTGGTCCCCAGTAGTGTCTTGAGCTTTTTACATTTCTCTAATGACTAATGATGTTGACCACCCTTTCATATGCTTTTTTGCTACTTCATTGCTGAAGTGTCTGTCTGAATCTTTATTTAGCACATCTTAAAAATTAGATTTTCTTATTGCTTTGTTGTGAGTGTTCTTCATGTTTTCTGACTACAAATTCTTCTCAGATGATCTTTGTAAAGCTCTCCATCCAGTCTGTGGCTTGTCTTTTCATTCTTTAAACAAAGAACAGGAGTGTTTAATTTTGAAGTCTGACTTATCAATTTTTTTCTTATATGTTCTTTTGATATCCTATTCAAGACTTTTTTGCCTAATCCACCGTCACATATTCTTTAAGGATTTCCTCTAACATGATAGTGTTAGATTGAACATTTGGTTCTATGAACGATTTTTGAGTTTGAGGTATGTATGCAAGAATTTTGTCCAAATGGATATCCAGTTGTTTCAGGATCATTTATTGAAAAGAACATCCTTTCTCCAATGCATTAGTTTGGCACGTTGTGTTTTAAAAATTCAGTTCATATGTATGTGAGCTCTTCTGGACTCTGTTCTGTTCCATTGATCTTGTCTACCTTCATGCCAATGTTTTGGTCACTGTCACTTCATGATAAAGTCTCAAAATCAGATAGGTTAGCCCTTCAACTTTGTTCTTCTTCAAAGTTGCTCTGGCTAATCTGAGTCTTTTTGCATGAATTTTAGAATCAGGCTGATTTGATTTCCACAAAAAAAGGCAGCTGAGACTTAGATTGGGAGGGACTGCATTGAATCCTGTTATATGGAAAGCTAATGTTAACTGGTGCTTTTACCTTTTAGCTGACAATCTTCAAACCTTAACATACTTTGAGCCCATTTACATCTCACCTGACCTATGTGCTTATTGGCAAATATTTTTGTTATATATGCATTTTAAACCCCACAAGCCATTGCTATTTTTATAGTTAGATTCATTTGTTTTTGTTCTTCCTTGTTCCTTCCTTCACTTCGGTGTTTCTACCTGGGATCAAATTCTCTAGCCTGAAATCATTCTTTAATGTCTCTTTTAATGTAGATGGCCAGTAGCATTTTTACTTTTTGTCTAAACATTATTTTTACTGTTACTCTTGCAGAGCTGGTTTAGCGTTCACACAGTCCTTTAGATTTTCTTGTCTTGGAAACTACCTCTCCTATTCGGAATGACAGCTTTGCTGGATAAAGTATTCTTGGCTGCACATTTTCCCCATTTAACAGTTTGAATATTTCCCGCTACTTTCTTCTGGCCTGCCAAGTTTCAGTGGGCAGATCTGCTAAACTTATGTGTCTCCTCTTGGGGGTTAAGGACCTTTTGTCCCCAGCTCCTTTCAGAATTCTCTCTTCATCTTTGTATGTTTCCCACTTTTTGTTGATTTTTGAGGACAGTTGTTTGTGCCTCTTAGACCTGAAAGCCTGTTTGCTTCCCCAGATTAGGGAAATTCTCAGGTATAATTTGTTTAAAGAAACCTTCAGCTCTTTTCTCCTGCTGGTCCTCTTTTTGGACTCCTGCGATATGGTATTTCACTTGGTAGAATCACTGAGGTCCCTAAGACTTTCCTTTCTCTCCTCTTTTCAGCTTCATAATTTTCCATAATTTTCTATATCACCTCTTCTCTCCTCTGCTTCTTCAATCCACCCGGTGATTATATCTAGTTGGTTTTATGTCTCAGTTATAGCATTTTTTACTTCAGCCTAATTTTAGGTCTTTATTTATATGGCAAGTGCTTCTTTGGTGTCCTCTATATGTTTTTCAAGTCCAGCTGGTAGTCTGAGGACTGTTCTTCTAAATTCTTATTCAGATCTATTGCTTAGATCTGTTTTGAGCTAGTCCCTCACTGTGATTTCTTCTTGACCTTTCTTGGGAGAATTTCACCATCTTGTCATTTTGGCTAAGTTTCTGTCTTTAGTGTGTTTTGAAAGCTTGTTATGTTTCCTGCTCCTGAGATTATCCCTGCGTTAAAAAGGGATCAATACTGTGCAGGGCCTGGCACTTCAGGAAGTGTTTCTGGTGGACACTGTGTGCACTCGGTTTCGGTTGCTCTTTCCCACTGGTCAGTCCTCTGCAGAGTTCCCCCTTTCTTGCAGCAGGGAGAGTTTGGATCTCTAAGTGTGCTTTGGTTTGTTTTTTGCAATAAGCCTGGATAAGGAAGAAGGAGGGGAAAAAAAAAAAAAAAAGCCTGATCCAAAAAGAGAAGGAATCAAAACAACCAAAAAACTATAAGCCTGATTCTAAAGAAAAAGAAAGGGTAGGGGTTGGGAGATAGAAACAAGAAAAACAAAGCAAAAAAGAAAAAAAAGAAAAGGAAATGAAAAAACCAACCAACCAATCAACCAACTATAAGCCTGATTCCAAGGAGTGAGGATGTGGAAGTAAAGCCTGGTCCTATTCACACTGGAACTGCAGGTGATGCTTTGAAGCACTCTGATCAGTAGACTTGGTGCCTGTGGGGTACTGCCTGTGCTGGTCTTCTGGGAGAGAGGCCTGTTGTGCTGGCTCAGAGTCCAACCTGCCCCAATAAACACACTTGCCAGGCACAGGGGCGTGGGGCTTGGTGTAAGCAGCTCTGCCTCCACTGGGGACCACAGTGCTGCTCTCTCAAGTCCAACTGTGTTGATGGCAAGGGGGAAAATGGTGTCACCCTATTCTCTTGTCCCTGGGCAGGGGATCTCACACCCTTCACAGTTGAGGAAGCCCTCACACAATAGCGAGGGCCATCAGACTTGGTGCCACAGCTTTCCTGCATTTTATCCATGTGCACAGTTGGGATTCAAAACTCCAAATCTTAAGGGACCCAGCACTGCATGGACCCACTCTCCTCCTCCAGAACAGAGCCTCTCCACACTGTGTCTGGTGTCCTTTGTCCCAGAAAACAGACCCACACCTGCGCAGGGCACAGAATCTGTGGTGTGGCCCAGTGAAAAGCAGTGACCAGGTTATCTACCTCTGCATGAGCTTTGATCCCCTGGCCATGAAAGGTTGTTTGCTGGTGCCTTGAGGGTCTTTTGTCCTTAGAGGGGCAATACACACTCTTCCAAATGCACTCCAGGAAGGGGGAGCGTTCTCCCCCAGCGTGACCCAGGAGATCCCTACGCCAGTTGTACACTCCCAGGCCAGGGCCCTCCCTCTCCCCAGGAGCGCGCACACAGAGCTCTGCTTTGGCAAAAATGGCACACTTCCAAAACCTCAGAGTTTGAGCTCCTCCTGCTGTTTGCAAAACAAACAAACAAACAAGCAAGTAAACAAAACTGACTTTTCGTACTCCTCACTCTCCAGTCGTGGACTGGAGAGGCTTTCTTTTTTTGTTTGAATCCGAGCCTGCATGCTCTCAACCCCCGCCTCTCTCTCTTCCGCAGCACCACAGTTTTCTCTCCTCCAACTCACTCCCTGCACTTCTGACCTGCTCCTGTCTCTCTCCACCGATGGAGATCCTTCTCTCAGTCTTCACATCAATTTCCTGGGTGTTTCAAGTGATGGACTTCAATATAGCTGTGTTTGAGGGTAGAGGAGAAGCCCAGCCCCCCCACTTCTCCACCATCTTAATTCCTCCCCCCTTTACTTTTATTCTTGAAGGATATCTTCACTAGTTATAGAATTATAGTTTGGCAGTTAAATTCTGTTTGAAGTTTGGTATCTTTGTATTCTCTTCTGGTTTCTATCATTTAGGTTCAAATGTTAGTTTAGTTGTTTGGAAGCAGTAAGCGTTTTTCCTGTGGTTGTTTCCAGATTTTAGGATCATCTCTTTGGCTTTGGTTGTCTACAGTATTCCTATTGTGTGTTTAGAGAAGGGCTGTGTTTAATTTTGCTTGGGCTTTGTAAGGCTTGGGGTTCGTAAGCCTATATGCATAGATGTCTGTTACCAGTTCTGGGGAATTCTCAGATAATATCTTGTCAAAGGTCACTTCTACACCATTTTCTTTCCTTTTCTACTAGGGCTACCACTAAACATAAGACTTTTTCACGGTATCCTTTCTCTGAACTCTTGTCAGTGTTTTTCATCTTTTGACTCTGTGCTTCTGTTTGAAGACTTTCTTTAGAACTGGTGGTGGTCTGGAGTTTGCTTGTATCAGTTTTCCAGAGCCTATTGTTACATTTTATATTTAGGAAATTTTGTGAGCTGTTTGATAAACCATTGGTGACACTTACCATGCTTCATTTCAAGTTTTTATACCATTGAAACTGGGAAACACTACAAAATAGGGATTCCCCTATTAATTTCTACTTATTAGCATAGCACTCTGAATACATTGACCTGTGTATCCAAAAAGGTTAGGAAACCAGATATGACCTGGTTTATTGACAATTCTATTCAGTGGAGATATTCTATGTTTACTTAATACGGGCAATTTACTTTTAAAGAATGAACCCATGATTACAGAATGGCATTACACTAAAATTACATAGCACACAACTTATCTTTATTTGAGCTTGATTATGCATCACAATCCTGATGACTAATACTAACTACAATTGTTTAAGCGATAGCTAAAAATGGTGTAGGAGATTGGGCTGAATAAGTTCTGATCTAATGACAGCCCTAATTTTTTTTTTTTTTAATTCTTAGAAGTGTTCCTATTTCACCTTTCAATATGTATCTTAAAAAGATAGAGAACATGGTTTGGCAGTGGCAGTGGTAGGAGAAGGAAGGAGAGAAATACTACTTTTTGTTGTAGATTACTGAGAATGTGCCAGCTTAATCAATATTCTGAGCTGATAAGGAATTTCATGGTAATAAAAATTCAAGTATTACTGTGCTACTGTTATCACTGATGCCAAATGAACTTAAGTTTTGCAATTTCCTGAACATTTAAAAATAAACCACTTCTTTTTTAAAGATTTATTTGAGAGAGAGAGAGAATGAAAGAGCCAGCACACAAGCAGGGTTGAAGGGTAAAGGGAGAAGCAGACTCCCTGCTGAGCTGGGAGCCCAATGCGGGGCTCGATCCTGGATCCTGGAACTCCGGGATCATAACCTGAGCCGAAGGCCGAGATGCTTAACCCACTGAGCCATCTAGGCGCCCCCCCCACCCCGACCCCCAAACCCAGCTTTTTTTTTTTTTTTTTTAAGTGAGTACCTTAGGGAACTAACCTTCCTGGTCTTCAATGAAGACAGACATGAGCATGTTTTTCTGCCACTTTTTTCTTTGTTTTCTAAGGACTCTTACTTGTATGACACTTTATTGGCAAAAAGTGCCAACCTTATCTAACATTACTATTTGTTAAAGGATAAAGTGTACCCCCGTCGCCTGCCATTCTTGAGCAGTGCTTTCCTTTCGTGTGTAGGAACACAGATACTTGGGTCAGCATAACTACTTACACAGTAAATGTACCAGTCTTAAAGTAACTGGCAGCATACAGCTATTCATACAATTCTAACTATTAAGTATCCCAGAGTCTGAGTTGAAGGTTTTGGAACGCTGAACCTAAAGCCACTTCTGAATCACTTTCAGCCATTAGCAGTTCAAGGTGTCCCTTCCTCCCACCTCCCATCCTCCAAATACCTGAGCTTGCAGTTTGTAAGCCTGTATGCAGCTTGCAGTTTGGTATCTTTGTATTCTCTATGATCTCTTTGATTCTCTTGATCTCTTTGATCTCTATGATTCTCTTGATCTCTTTACCACTTTTATGAATTGAAAGTATGATTTTAAGAAGAGTAAACCTGCATTTTCTATTTGACATGACTCATAGATTTGGTTTTTATCCTTAACTGAACTTCTGTATTACAAATTAAATGGCTTCTCTGGAAAGCCACCTGAGTCCTTTAAATAGACGTTCAGCCCTGAGTGACAGTCCTTCAAGATCTTTCTAATAACCCCTCCAGTCTGAAAAGAACAGGTAACTTCTATTTGCATTGCTAGGTGATCTTCTGTGTATCCAATAAACTTTCGTTTTAAAATTATCATTACCGAGAAGAACACAAGTGTCTAATGAGAATGCAATTGAGTGGAAGCCTCAGGCAAACTCAAGATGAGGGTCCTTCTACAAAGTAACTGGCTTGCCTGCTTCCACCATAGGTCATTAAGCCTTTCCCCAGTCTTTGCATTTAAGTTGAAAAGACTAAAGCCTGACAAGCTAAATGCAGTGCGTGATCCAGAATTTTCTCTTGCTGATGACTTAATTCAATTAGCAAAATATGAATAAGGTCTATAGATGATTAAAAAAAAAAATTAAGCATTGCCATAATCCGTTTTCAGCTGAGAATCGGCAATGCTGTTTGCGGATTGGCTGGGAGGGCTGGGGAAGGCTTTTTACCTGCGCAGTCAGACCCAGCCCCTCCCTCCTGAGCTGGTGTCCGGGTGGGGCCTCAGCCACTTCAGACCCTGTGCTGGGAGGGGCTGGGCTAGGCCACTGCAGGGGGGGGGTCGGTTACGTGCACGATAACCTGCCCAAACCTGAGCCTTGTGTCCTCACGCCAGTGACTCGGTAGCCTCCTCTCCACAGGGGCTGTCACCGGCATAACATTCTGCGTAGCCTCAAACTGACACAACAAGATGAGGGCCTGCGGGGGGGGGGGGGGGGGGGGGGGGGGGGGGCGGCGGCCACAAACCTCTGCCTCTCTTACCCCCAGGGTGCGGGTAGGAGCAGAGTTCTGTGCTCAAAAATTAGCGTCGTATCAATGTTAGTCCTCCAGAGTTTAGTAGTTGTGCCACGGTAACTTAAGAGAACGTTGTTATTCTGAGAATATCTACACCCAAGGTTTTAGGTATAAAAGGCACCATGACTGAAGCTGACCTCTTAATGGTTGAGAAAGTGAACCATATCTGGGGACTCTCTGAAGGGTATAAGGGAAATTTTTGCCTTTTTTTTTTTTCCACCTCTTCTGTAAGTTGATTTAGGGCAAGGTTAAAAGGAAAACTGCATTAGGGTGCAATGTTTTTGGAGAGATGGTAGGAAAGACTGAAGAATCTGGATTAAATAAAAATGCCACTGTGAGGAGTACCACAGGTGGGTGACAGGTGTAAGAACCTCTGTGCGGTCCAGCCAGGTTCCTCCCGCGCAGAACAGTGCCAGCTGTCCCTGACGCAGCCCACCTCTTTGCCTAGTGGCCACTTGGTGGAGGTGGTAAAAAGGTAATCCTAGATGTTGAGCACCTACTTTACGTCAAGCATTTCTCCATTCAGAATACTTCCGGCTTTAAAAAAACCTAGTTCTGCTTCGAGGAATATCTAAGTGTTTTTAGGATTAAGGAAATAGGGCACTGATACTGATAGACGCTGATGATACAATGGCAGGAGGAAAAGGTTTGTGCCGAAAAGAGCTCCCAGGTTTCTCGTAAAAGCCATCAGGGCCATTTACTGAAGGGACACCTGGAAGAGAAGTGGGTTTGGTTGGGTGAGGAGGTGCTCGCTAATGGAGGGGATAGCAAGAGCCTAATATGAGATGTTGTAAGTCCTAGAGCAGGAGACCTCTGAAGAGCAAGGAACGTACGGGTCTGAATTCCAGAGGAGAGGGGCTGGACTTGGAGAAACGTGTCCCTCGCACAGTCCAGAGCACTTGGGAGAGGCGCAGGTGTGAGCTGGGCAACAAAGAGTGGGAAACGCCAGTGAAGGTCCCTTTTCCCCCAAAGGCGGGTTTTCATGGGTTCAGTACTAGGGCTGAGGTTCTGTGGTTGACGAAGACCTTCCCTCCATCCTGGCTTCGCACTAAAGCCTAGGGCATGCTTTGGGAGGCCTGAAGGGCGAGGGTCACAGGAGTGAGGCTGCTCAGCAGGCTTCTGGCGGTTACCACATACCCGGAGTTTGAATGCAGGCCTTGTGCTGGAGGGCAGGCGCTCAGTCCATATAAGTCACGAAGGTCGCTGGATACTGTCCCAGCCTGCACCTAGGCAGATGTTGAAAGGCTTACCAGAAGGAATTCCAAACATCTCTAACAATTTCTATTCCTTTTAAAAGTGAAATAAATGATGATGAGCTTTGCTTTTATTTTCGCTGCTTCCAATGAGCTCCAAGTCCATCTATTTGATAATACCTCTAATTTCCAGGGACAGATGGTACTATAAAGCATGCACCCATGAAAAGAACCCAACCTACTAAACTATTTTTTTTTACTTAATCTGGACTAAATATCTTCTTTAAGATTTTATTTATTTGACAGATCACAAGCAGAGAGGAAGGCAGAGAGAGGGTGGGAAGCAGGCTCCCCGCTGAGCAGAGAGCCCGATGTGGGGCTCAATCCCAGGACCCTGAGATCATGACCCAAGCCAAACAAAGGCAGTCGCTTCACTGACTGAGCCACCTGGGCACCCTTCTACCAGACATTTAAGAAATAACATCTTTACACAAACTTTCAGAAACTGAAGAGGAGATACTTGCCATTTCTATAAGGCTAGCATTTCTGTGATGCCAAAGTAAGTGAAGGAACTTACAAGAAAAAACTACACCACAGGGCACCTGAGTGGCTCAGTTGGTTAAGCGGCTGCCTTGGCCCAGGTCATGTTCCCAGAGTCTTGGGATTGAGCCTCACAGCTGGCTCCTTGCTCGTGAAGGAGCCTACTTCTCCCTCTTCCTCTCCCTGCTACTCTGCTTTTGCTTTCTATCTCTCTGTCAAAGTAATAAAAATTCTTAAAAAAAAAAAAAACCTACATCACAAATCTCACATGAATATAGAGGCAACAATTCTTAACAGGTAAGCAAAACAAATCCAAGAGTATATAATAAAGATACCATATTGAGACCACATGAAATTTATCTAGGAATTCAAAGTTCGACATTACAGATATCAACACATTTCACCATATTAGCAGACTAAAGAGAAAGCCTGATTATCTCAATAGATGCAGAAAATGCATTTGACAAGATCCAAGATCCATTCCTGCTTTAAAAATAACTCTGGAGTGCCTGGGTGGTGCAGTCAGTAAAGTGTCTGACTCTTGGTTTCTGCTCAGGTCGTGATTGCAGAGTCCTTAGATGGGCCCTGCCCCAGGCTCAGTGCTCAGAGTGGAGTCAGCTTGGGATTCTCTCTCCCTCTCCCTCTGCCCCTCCTACTTGTGTGCGTGCTCTTTCTCTCAAATAGAGAAATCTTTAAACAACTGTCCACATACAAGGAATCCTCGACCTGACAAATTAATTTTTTTTAAGAGTGATAGAGCATGCTCGAGCATGAACAGGGGTGGGGTGGTGTGAGGGGGTGGAAGGCAGAGAGGGGCAGTGGGAAAGGGAGAGAATCTCAAACAGGCTCTATGCCCAGCTCGGAGCCTGACGCAGGGCTCGATCCCACGGCCCTGAGATCATGACCTGAGCTGAGATCAAGAGTTGGACACTTAACTGACAGAGCCACCCTGGTCCCCCTGACAAATGACTTTATTTATTTTTTTTAAAGATTATTAGTGCATGCATGCACATGCATACACCCACATCCCCCCAACACACACACACACACACACACACACACGCGCGCGCGCGCACCCACGCCACGTGCAGGGAAGGGGCAGAGGAAGAGGGAGAAGCAAGCTCCCCAAAGAGCCAAGACCCTGGGATCATGACCCGAGCTGAAGGCAGATGCTTAACCAACTGAACCACCCAGGCGCCCCTAACAAATAATCTAAAAAAACAAAAATAAAAACAAAAAACAAAAACCTGTAACTAATATCCCGCTCGTGGTGGGAGGTTGAATGCTTTCCTTCCAAGATTAGGAACAAGTCAAGGGTATGTGTTCCTTCTGGTTCTATTCAACGTCGTACTAGAGAGTGGCATTGGGGCAAATGCCCTTTCAGAAAAGCGCCCTGGTGTCGGAGCAGCACGGACTGTGAACTAAATGCTAAATGGTGGCGGCTCCAAAGATAATGAAAATCTGGCAGCAACTTGGTAGACCTTAGAGATCTTAGTTATAAGGACAGGTAGGGGTGACCTTTATGACTCTTGCACCCAATGGAGAAATGTATCTATAGAGAAACTATTTCTGGCTCTGCTTCTTACATGTGAACAATTTCTCTGTGTTTTTAATGTCGTGAATAGATTCACACAACCCTGAAGAAGCGAATGAGCATGTGTTTGTACAGCAGGCATTCTCTGAGCATCTGTGTGATACTTAAAGATGTATATATGATTAAATACTACTTTATTGTAGTATATATAATGTATATATACATGTTGACATTAACATGATTAGTATCAGGAATAATGTCTGACATCTATATGCCAGGTTCTAGAATGGCACTTACTAGTCACGAAATCCCATATGAAGTAAAGAGCATTATCTCAGAGGTGCAGGCCCTGAAGCTGATAGAAATGATATCCTTTGCTCAAGAGTGGGGAGAGGCAGAGCTAGGACTGGGGCACATTTGCATCTGAGACCCAGACTGGTGCTTATCAGGGCTTGTCAGCATGGCTTCCTTCTTGCCAGCTAGCAGCGTGACTGGGGTAGACGGCAGCCCTTGCTTATGGCCACGCAGAGTGGCAGGGGGAGGGAGAGAGGCCTGAGATTATTGGAGAGCAGCTGGATCTTGGATTCTTTCCAGACTAGGCTTTTTCCTCACCAACAGTTCTTTGCTCCTGGTTAACTGAAGAATTCCTGCCCAACACAGGGGTCAGCTTTAATGTGAGAATCCTTTCAAATCAGTTACTTTGACCTAGAAAGTGAGTGCTGGGGGTTCTTTGGGCAGGGAGCATGCTAACTCAGATTCCCTAACTTGAGGAAAGCTTGCATGTCCCATGCAAAGTCCCATGATGCAAAAGAAGTTAGAGGGAGCTGGCTAAGGGGCATGCTGGCAGGAGGGAGCCCTGGAGGCTCAGAGTTCAAGGCAAGGGCCTACACAAAGGCCCCTGGCTCCCTCCCCCAACCTGACCCTCCCAGCCTTGCCCTGGGAAGCCCCGCTATCATTGCTCTCATTCTTCCCTGTGGGCTCAGCTTTTTTTTTTTTTTTTTTTTTTTTTTTTTTTTTTTTTTTTTTAACTTTTCCACAGCCCTCCCCTCCTCACATGCTGGACCAGAAGGAGGGTATCAGAAATCTCTGTTTCTGCTTTCAGACAGTGATTGGCTAACGCCCTCTGAAGCCACTGCCAGCCAGCCATATTGCTTGCTGCTGGCACCTCCCTTTCTTTTCCTGGTGCCTTGATCATTCTGGCCCTTGGAGATCAGGTTAGCCCAGCATTTAGTTCCTGAGCATTATCCAGGGCGTCCCCAGGGTCCGGAGGAGTGATTCATCCGGTATCTGGCCTCCCCATGTCTTCCTCCTCTCCACCTGATTTGCAGCCCTCTTGGGCAGGTCCCCTTGCAGAACACAAAATTACACGGAAGTTCCTTGCTGCAAGGGGGACCTTTTACCTTTTCTATTTACTCCCCGCCTCCCTTCTAGCCCTCCCTTCTCCCCCTCCCAATCCGCCCGCTCTACAATAGCCTTTCAACTTCTGGTTCCTCAACCAGAGCTCTGGTTCCTTATCTGCCCAGTTGCCTGGCTCGCTGACCTTGTTTCTCTCCCAACCCCGTGTGGATGTTGTGTTCCACCATTTCTCTGCTCTCATGCTCACCCTCTTTTCGTCTCCCCCATGATTTTCTTAGAGGGTGCCTCACGGGTTTCCTGGCACAGGTTAAGCCGACTGGAAATGTCCTGCAAGTGTGCACGCGAGCTCTTCCCATAGACGCTAGCCACGTCACTCAACGTCATCGCAAGGTTACATGACCAGTCCTGGGCCAGACCCTGCGTGATTGCTGCTGCTTTTATTTAGCCCTCCTCCCCTGGATGCAAGCTCATCCTCCCTGTGCCATCCCCCCCCCCCACTCCTCTTGAGAAGACTGTGGTGTGATTGCCCACCCGAGTCCTCTTCACCAAGAATCCCTACTCCTCTGTCGGATCTTCAGCTCTTCTGCACCTGCTCAATCTGCTGCCATCTAACCCAAGCGGCCTCATCCCTGAACGCAAATCAAGCCTCTCTGTCTCCTTTCCCCCCATCAGCGTGCCTGTTCGCAGAACATTGCCGGCCCATCCATTAAGGAGTTCTTTCGCTCTTTGACCCTCATCTGTTTTTGTGGCTTGAATCCCTTATTTTAACTTCTCCAGTTCCCGGGATTTTTGATCAGTTTTGCCTATTTTGTTTACCGCCTGCCCCAGACTAGAGAGGGAAGTAGCGCGGACCCCTGTTCCCTGCTGGAGGCTCCTGAGGTTGCTCTTGAGACGGCCGGTGAGCACAGGGATCCCGGTATCACATTTTGGTGCCAGTTACTGCAGGACAAGGGAACGCAGTGCCGCTTGAACCTGAAATGCCCACAGGCCAGGAATGCTACGCGGGTGGGGACGACTTGTAACACTTGTCAACTTGCTCAGATTTCTGTACTGACTGCTGTTCATCATCAGTTAGAAGAAGGAAGAATGAGTCCTATTGCAGTAGTTGCTTAGAGGACTCTCCGTAGTGGAGATAGTCACAGCATGTTTGGAAAGAATGAACTTTTAAATGTGTCGGGGAGGCAAGTGTGTAGAGCTGGAAGATTTTTTTTTTTTTTTTAACATCTCATGTAGTATTTGTTTCAGGGGTACAGGTCTGTGATTCGTCAGTCTTACACAATTCACAGCACTCACCATAGCACATACCCTCCCCCACGTCCATCACCCAGCCACCCCATCCCCCCAATCCCCCTGCTCTCCAGCAACCCTCAGTTTGTTTCCTGAGGTTAAGAGTCTCTTATGGTTTGTCTCCTTCTCTGGTTTCCTCTTGTTTCACTTTTCCCTTCTTTCCCCTATGATCCTCTGTCTTGTTTCTCAAATTCCTCATATCAGTGAGCTCATGTGATAATTGTCATTCTCTGATTGACTTATTTTGCTTAGCATAATACCCTCTAGTTCCATCCACTTCATTGCAAATGGCAAGATTTCATGTTTTTTGATGGCTGCATAATATTCCATTGTGTCCATAATATCCATTATATATATATACATATAAAGTTATATATTATATATATAATCACATCTTTATACAGTCATCTGTTGATGGACATCTAGGTTCTTTCCATAGTTTGGCTTTTGTGGACATTGCTGCTATAAACATGCGGGTGCATGTGCCCCTTTGGATCACTACATTTGTATCTTTAGGGTAAATACCCAGTAGTGCAATTGCTGGTTCATAGAGCAGTTCTATTTTCACCTTTTTGAGGAACCTCCATACTGTTTTCCAGAGTGGCTGTACCAGCCTGCATTCCCACCAACAGTGTAGGAGGGTTCCCCTTTCTCCACATCCTCGCCAACATCTGTCATTTCCTGATTAATTTTAGCCATTCTAACTACTGTAAGGTGGTATCTCACTGTGGTTTTGGTTTGTATTTCCCAGATGCCAAGTGACATTGCGCACTTTTTCATGTGTCTGTTGGCCATTTGGATGTCCTCTTTGCAGAAATGTCTCTTCATGTCTTCTGCCCATTTCTTGATTGGATTATTTGTTCTTTTGGTGTTGAGTTAGAGAAGTTCTTTATAGATTTTGGATACTAGCCCTTTATCTGATATGTCATTTGCAAATACCTTCTCCCATTCTATCGGTTGTCTTTTGATTTTGTTGACTGTGTTCTTTGCTGTGCAGAAGCTTTTGATCTTGAAGTCCCAATAGTTCATTTTTGCCCTTGCTTCCTTCGCCTTTGGAGATGTTTCTAGGAAGAAGTTGCTGCCTGCATTCTCCTCCAGAATTTTGATGGAGTCCTGTCTTACATTGAGCTCTTTCATCCATTTTGAGTCTATTTTTGTGTGCGGTGTAAGGAAATGGTCCAGTTTCATTCTTCTGCCTATGGCTGTCCAGTTTTCCCAACACCGTTTGTTGAAGAGACTGTCTTTTTTCCGTTGAACATTCTTTCCTGCTTTGTTGATCAAAGAGTTGAGGGTCCATTTCTGGGCTCTCTATTCTGTTCCATTAACCTATGTGTCTGTTTTTGTGCCAGTACCACACTGTCTTGATGATTACAGCTTTCTAATAGAGCTTGAAGTCTGGAATTGTGATGCTGCCAGTTATGGTTTTCTTTTTCAACATTCCTCTGGCTGTTTGGGGTCTTTTCTGGTTCCATATAAATTTTAGGATTATTTGTTCCATTTTTTGAAAAAATTGATTGTATTTTGATAGAGATTGCTTTAAATGTGTAGATTGCTCTTACTAGCATAGACAGTTTCACAATATTGTTCCAATCCATGAACATGGAACATTTTTCCATTTCTTTGTGTCTTCCTAGCTAGAGGAATGTTTAAAAAAAAAAAAAAAACCAGGCATGCATTGTGTTCAAATCAAGAAGTGTAAATATCCTGGATAAACAGATTTTTTTTAAATGAAAATCAACTTAAGTAATTCTATGATTCAATAGATTTTTATTTGAGTTCCTCTTATGGGTAGGGCACTGTTCCAGGCACTAAGGAAATAAAACAGAGTCCCTGCCCTATGTTCAGGGAAGTCCTGGCTTAGGAAGGGACATTAGAGGAGAGGCCTAAATGAAATGAGGGATCAAGCATGAGGGTGTATGGAGCAGGAGTATCCAAAGGAAGGAAAACCATATGTGCGAAGGTCCGGAGGCATGAGGTGCTAGGGTATGTGAGGAGTAGCAAGGAGGCAAGTGAGCAAGGAGCAGAATGAGGAAGAGGAAGAATGTTGTTGAAGATCCAGCCACAGATTCCAGGACCCTGAGATCATGACCTGAGCCGAAGGCAGAGGCTTTAACCCACTGAGCCACCCAGGCGCCCCAGTGGTTTTGTTTTCCTTGTAAATACTCAAAAATGATCCTGGATCCTATGGTACTTCCATTCTTAGGTTTTTTTGCAGAAACTCCATGGTGTTTTCCACGGTGGCTGTGCCAATTTGCATTCCCACCAACAGTGCACCAGAGTTCTTTTTTCTCCACTTCCTTGCCCACACTTGTTATTTCTAATTTTTTGAATTTTAGCTATTCTGACAGGTGTGGAGTTAATATCTCATTGTGGTTTCAATTGGCATTTCCCTGATGATGAGTGATGCTGAATATCTTTTCATGTGTCTATTGGCCTTCTCTATGTCTTCTTTGGAGAAATGTCTATTTGGGTCTTCTGCCTCTTTTTTTTCCCTTGGGTTTTTTGGTGGTTTTTGTTTATGATATTGCATGAATTATTAATATATTTTGGATATTAACCTCTTATCAGATAGTAAATATTTCTCCCGTTCAGTAGATTGCCTTTTTATTTTCTTGATTGTTTCCTTTGCTGTGCAAAAGATTTTTAGTTTGATGTAGTACCACTTCTTTACTTTTGCTTTTGTTATTTTTACTTTTGGTGTCAATGTAAAAAAAAAAAAAGTCATTGTCAAAGAACTTACTGCCTATGTTTTCATCTCGGAGTTTTATGGTTTTATGTCTCACATTTAAGTCTTTAATCATTTTGAGTTTATTTTTGTGTTTGGCATAAAATAATGGTTTAGTTTCATTTTTTGCATGTACCTGTCCTGTTCCAGTTTTCCCAGCACCATACATTGAAGAGATTGTCTTTTCCCTGTTGTATATTCTTGCCTCCTTTGTCATAGATCAGTTGACCTTATTAGCATGGGTTTATTTGTAGGGTCTCTATATGTTCTTTTGATCTGTGTGTCTATTTGTGTGCTAGGACCATGTTTTGATTATTATAGCTTTATAGTATAGCTTGAAATCTGGGATTCTGATACCTCAAGCTTTGTTCTTTTGCAAGATTCCCTTGGCTATTTGGGGTCTTTTATGGTTCCATACATGTGGGAAATGCTATCAGTATATTGATAAAGATTGCATTGAGTCTGTAGATTGCTTTGGGTAGTATAGATGTCTTAACCGTATTAATTTTTCCAATCCATGAACACAGAATATCTTTCCATTTGTTTGTGTCCTGTTTAATTTTTTTTTTTATCAGTGTTTTACAGTTTTTAGAGTACAGGTCTTTCACCTCTTTCCTTAAGTTTATTCCTCGATATTTTATTCTTTATGGTGCAATTGTAAATGGAATTGTTTTCTTGATTTCCCTTCTACTTTGTTATGTGTATATAGAAATGCAACCAATTTCTGTGTATTAATTTTGTAACCTGCACTTACTTTTGTCCAGGTACTTGTACTGCACTAAGGGCTTCACATATATCTTTTATCACAACTCTATGAAGTATGAGCTCATTCTTGATAAGAAACTAAGGCACAGCGAGGTTAAATTGCTCATACAGTGAAGTCCTACTGCTAAGAAGTAGCAAAGTTGGGATTCGAACCTAGGCAGTCTGCTCCATCACTGGTGCCTGTGCTTCTAAGTTGTGCTAAGCAAGCAGTATATGCCCTGTGGGGACCCCTCTGAGGCCAAGGCTCTGAAATCCTGCAGTTGCCCCATCAGAAGGGGTGGCTCCTTCCTCTCTAACTTTAGCCACACCTAAGGCTAGCCTTTTATTTTAATTTATTTTATTATTGATTTTATTGATTTTATTTTTTACTGTGTTAGTCACTGTACAGTCCATCGTTAGTTTTTTTTTTTTTTTTAAGATTTATTTTATTTATTTATTTGACAGAGAGGAGAGAGATCACAAGCAGGCAGAGAGGCAGGCAGAGAGAGGGGAAAGCAGGCTCCCCGCTGAGCAGAGAGCCCGATATGGGGCTCGATCCCAGGACCCTGAGATCGTGACCTGAGCCGAAAGCAGAGGCCTTAACCACTGAACCACCCAGGTGCCCCCCATCGTTAGTTTTTGATGCAGTGTCCACTGTTTGCGTGTGACACCCAGCGCTCCATGCAATCCGTGCCCTCATTAACACCCACCACCAGGCTTGGAAGCTAAAAACCATCCTGCTCAAGAATGTTTGGGTTAACCAGGAAATCAAAGAACTTAAACAATTCATGAAAACCAATGAGAATGAAGACACATTGATCCCAAATCTATGGGATATGGCAAAGGTGGTCCTAAGGGGCAAATATATAGCTACCCAAGCTTCACTCAAAAAAAAAGAAAAAGAAAAAGAAAAATCCTGAATCCCAAATACACAAACTATCTTTACACTGTAAAGATCTGAAGAATTAACAACAAATGAAACCTAACTCACACATGAGAAGGGAAATAAGATTAGAGCAGAGATCAATGAATTAGAAACCAGAAATAGAGTAGAAGGCTAGCCCTTTAGATAATGCAGAATGGCTTCTTAGTGCTCTGATGCCTTTAACTCAGCTTTGTGAGACAGAGTTTACTGAAACTAATTATGACTAGTAATACCAACTTCCTTCACCTGAGACTATCAAGGTCACCTCTGTGTTTTTACTTTTTTCTCATGACCTTTACTTCTCCTATGGTAGAAATAAGCATCATTTCAGAAGTTTCTATAGCTATATAAGTAACATTTTCCCCCATTTAATAGATTAAGAAACTGCAGATTGGATAAGTTATTCCCCAGCAATCAATTAAATTAGATGACATTTTGGCCTGGAGAAATGTGCTGGTGGGGCTTGGCCTGGACTTACAGGAAGGCTACAATGTGGAGGGGAAGCCCAATATGCCCAAGGGCCAGTGCTGGGATCATTAGCTGGAATAATTTAGGGTGGCATAGTTTATTCCTTGGGGGTAGAGATGGGAACAATTCCTGGAGCATCGTGGGAAGTAGCAATGAGTAGGTGTTATAATTTATTATTTGACCTTAAAGTATCTGTCATCTAACTCTTTCCTCTTAGACAACAAAAACATGTTAAACATATTAACTTGTTTTCTCAAGTCTGTGAAGTGCAACATCTCAGTTTGTCCAAAACTCTTAGGCCAACCCCATGGGAGCTTTAAGTATTTATTGACTCAGACGCCTGGAAAATAGAATAAATGGAGAAATTGTAATCCCTGAATGATCAAACTTAACATTTTCCCACTGGTAGATTTTTACTGCTCTAACTCAGTAAAATTCAAGACCAACCAGTCAAAGAAATTACATTATTCAGAGGACAAGGCCTCCATTCCTGTTAGCTCCAAGCCCTTCGTCCCCACCTGACTATGCAAACAAGCAGGTGAGAAAGAAATACTCCCCACCCAAGAGCAGTCAGTGAATGAGCAAGATGAGCTGGGATCTCATGCTGCCATTCAAATGATGTTTATAAAGTGAAAAGAGCAGACTCCATAACTGTGTGCAGACTCTGACTTTTTTGTCCATTAAAAAACGACTGGAGGTAGACCAAGATTTTGCTTTATGAGAAGATGAATGAGATTTGTCCTTAATTGTCCTAAGTTTTTACAAGCCTCTCTTTTCCTCCCTCTCACCTATCTATATTTAGATATATTGCCACCCAGACTGTAGTTCTTGGACATTGAGTTTCCCTCCAATCCTACTATAAAGGAGTAAAAACATCATCTATACCAGTTCAGCATGCATGATCTTAAATTTGACCCTTTAGAGTTTTTTTTTCTCTTTTTATTACAAGCCAAAATGGAGAAAAATCACTCATTTTTCTAGAGTTTTTTGGCATACAGCTTATAAGTGAATTTCTAAAGGCTGAATTGCACTCTGAAATTCATAAATGATTTCTTTTCCCTCTCAGATGAGCTTCTAGACCTCAAGAATATGAAATTAATTTCAAATACTGTGTCGTATATCTTCCTTTCTCCACAAATCCCTATCAGGGGAAGTTCTCTCTTGAAAGAGAAAACAGGTTATTAAATAAGATTAGTTAAATGCTAAATATAATTCCACTTTTAAGAAAAGTAACATTCCAAAACTATTTGAGAAAAAGCAAAAGAAACTTTTTAAGAACTTGGGCAGCAGAAGGAATACAGGAGAAGCAGGTGAGCGATCTGGATGCTAGTCTTAACTCAGCCAATAAAAGCCTGTATAAAAGTGGGTGGGCCATCTAACGAATCTGTGACCCCCGCCCTGCCCCCAACCTTATGGAACCACCAGATGGCCAATGCCTGAACTCTGTCCTGATTCCACCTGAGGTATTCATAGGTCCTCACTCTTCATATTCCTTCCTGCATGACATAGGATCTGCTCAGGTCTCTGCCATATTAATATAAAAGCAAAGCCAAAGCACTTCCTGATAGAACATTTCTCCCTCTCCTCCACTTCACAACCCAACTGTCTTTGGAGTTGCCTGCACACATCCCTTACTTCTCTATCTGCTTTGAGGCTTTAACCTACTCTCAACTATATCTACTGCAACTGCTCTTCTTAAGGTCACCTATAAACCTTTCAGACTTTTTCTTTTGTGACTTCCCAGCAGCATTTGCCAGTGTTGACCATCCCCTCCTCCTCAAAATGCCTTTTCTGGGTTTCCATTACCTCACATTGTGTTGACTGATTTAATTTTATTAACATATAATGTACTATTTGTTTCAGGGGTACAGGTCTGTGATTCGTCAGTCTTACACAATTCACAGCACTCACCATAGCACATACCCTCCCCCACGTCCATCACCCAGCCACCCCATCCCCCCCATCCCCCTGCTCTCCAGCAACCCTCAGTTTGTTTCCTGAGGTTAAGAATCTCTTATGGTTTGTCTCCCTCTCTGGTTTCCTCTTGTTTCACTTTTCCCTTCTTTCCCCTATGATCCTCTGTCTTGTTTCTCAAATTCCTCATATTAGTGAGCTCACTAATTATCTTTCTCTGATTGATTTATTTTGCTTAGCATAATACCCTCTAGTTCCATCCACATCATTGCAAATGGCAAGATTTTGGGTTTTTGATGGCTGCATAATATTCCATTGTGTATATATACCACATCTTTTTTTTTTTAATTTTTTTATTAACATATAATGTATTATTTGCCCCAGGGTACATGTCTGTGAATCATCAGGTTTACACATTTCACAGCACTTACACCGGGGATACCCTCCCCGGTGTCCACAACCCAGCCACCTTATCTCTACCCGTCCCGCCCCCCGCGCTGCCCCCCGCCACCCTCCCCCCCGCCTCCCAGCCACCCTTAGTTTGTTTCATGAGTCTAGGAGTCTCTTACGGTTTGTCTCCC
>CM053609.1:35595172-35611542 GCA_028646535.1 Procyon lotor | reverse complement strand
GACATAAGATTTAGAACTGTAAGGGATAGAGAAAGAATGTAAGTTTTTCCTTGAGAGTTTTGGGATAATTGCTATTAAAATTTTTTTCATAAGTTCAGAACACTTTCGTTCCAATATCCTGATATTTTATAATATCTACAAGGATCTTGAGAAAAATAAGCAAGGTTTGGGGATTGGTAAAGATAGTTGGGCTTTGACTTGTTTTTAGAGTTGTGTTTCTGGTTTTGTAGAGATTTGTAAAATGAAGACCATTATTTTTAATTTTTCCCCAAAAAACTGGATTATACCTTTAATATCAAGGAACTGTCCTACCTTTTTAACTAAATGTGTTTCTTTACATCAGGGAGATTCCTAAGGTGGGAATAAAAAGATTTATGCCTTTGTAAAGTCTGTATAAAATATTTTAACAAAAACCTTTTTATTTTTTTTCTGAGTACACGATTCAACCTTAGATTTGCCACTGATCTCGTGCTATTGAGGAGTAGGAGCTTACTAATTTTAATAATGACTGAAACCAGGGGCGCCTGGCTGTCTCAGTGGGTTAAGCGACTTCTTCGGCCCAGGTCATGATCTGGGGTCTTGGGATGGAGCCCCACATTGGGCTCTCTGCTCAGCAGGAAGAGAGCTGCTTCTCTCTCTCCCTCTATCCCTCTTCTTGCTTGTGGTCTCTTTCTCACTCTCTCTCTCTCTCTCAAATAAATAAAATAATATTTTTAAAAAGTGACTTAAACCAGTAAGCCTTTTTGTGGAAGGACCTGAGGATGACTTTCCAGGCAGGAGACTTCTCTGTAGAGAGCATAAATGATGCAGCCTCCATGATCCAAAATTTACTTCCCAAAATAGCCTACAAAAGCAAAGACCTTTATTGCACAAGCCAGGAGAAGAATAATGTGGTACATATGGTGTCTCTGTTCTCCACAAATGTGAGATGGCTGTAGTTCTCTAAACTGATACCAATCTATGGCATTGGGCAGGTACTGCTGAAATGGGACTTTTTCATCAATAATAAGCAATGAGGGCTGAGAAGTCCTAGGACAAACTCCCCTGAGAGCTGGCACAGCTGAACAAAGTGAGTGCTGCTTGTAACTGCATGTCTTGGAACCCCAGTCTATCTAGCCGTCAAGATGCACCCTGGTTAAGTATGCACTCCGGGTGGCAGAGACAGGGAGAATATTCTTACTGGTCACAAAGCCAAACTCTTAGAACATAGAACAAGACCAAAGGGAAAACCTTACTTGGTTTTCCACAGGAGATTTGTGGCACAGTTTGTCTAAAAGGAAAGCCAGTCCGATATGAAAAATTAACTCATCAGTCTGTGAGCTGGCTTGAACGACAACCTCATAGGGTCTATACCTGTGTTCTGCTCTATGGTAATTCCTTTGTATGACAAATGAACAAAAGACGAAGACAATCTCTTGGAGGGAATAAATCAATAAAATCAAGAGTACTCTACCAAATTTACCAAAAGTCACTAAGCCTGAGGGATTATTTCCACTATATTTCCCCCTGATAATCTAAACAGAAAAAGCTTATCATCATATTTGCTCCATTGGACTCCACAGACAGAGATCCCAGGAGACTGGCATGGTAGGAAATCTTAGCTTCTACCCACTGTATGTCAGATTCCCAGGATCTCAAAGCTGCAGAATTTTCAGACCAAATATCCAGTGGAAGTTTATCCTGCTGACTATGCCAACTGTTGGGGAGGAAAAATTTTCCTCTATCCTTCAAGATACTTCTAGGTGGTCTAAGAATTAAACGGACACAAGAAAGCTTAACAGGAGAAGAAAACCCACAACTTTTTTTTTTTTTTTTTAAGATTTTATTTATTTATTTGAGAGAGAGAACAAGCAGCAGGGGGTAGGGGCAGAGGGAGCGGGAGAAATAGACTCTCTACTGAGGGAGGGTCCTAGGACCCTGAAATCATGACCTGAGCTGAAGGCAGACACTTAAACACCAAGCCATCCAGGCACCTCACAAACACACACACACAGTTTTATTACATATTCATGGAGGCCCAATAATGAAATTGAGACCCAAAGAAATAACCAGGGCAAGCAGTTTATATACTTTTGGGCAAAAATCAATAAATTTCTGCGGAATTGACAGGATAAAGAGCACTTATGATCATGAGCTTCAGTTAGTAAGGAATTTGGACTGGGGTAGTAATCAATAAAAAGTAAGAAGGCTTGTGTATACAGCCTTCTTGGCTCTGAATCCTCTATCCCTGGTAATAAGGGTTTCTCCTTAATCTCCTGGTACAAGGAGGTCACCTTTTACGTGGCAGATTTATTTCCAGCTTTCTGAAGACAAAGGTAAGAAAGGTCAGTGTGTTCTTTTTGCACTGACTGTTTCTTAAGAACTTTTATTGAAAATCAATATGGCACTTTGGCATATTTGGCATATATTGCCACTTTGGGGCAGCCTGTCCTCGTACCCATATAGGGTAAATGATCAGTATGTGTAAAGTGCCTGGTACTATGGCCAGCTGTGAGGCAAGTCCTGATAGTGTTAGTCTCCAGATGATTTTATTTCACTATGAGTTAGTCTAAGACATTCCTAACCTGACTCCCCCTGCTTCCAGTCTTACCTCCATCCATACCCCACCCAGCCAAAAGGCAGGAAGTTCTAAAGCTTATATTGCCTTGTTCTGGTCATAACTGCACTCAGCAGTGGGAAGAAATGTTTGAACTCCTTGTCTTGGCTTAGAAAAATTTTTCATAAACTAGCCACCTATTCAACCTCATTTGTTGCTTTTGTTCTAATTGGAGATCTGTAGTCTCCTGTAATCTGTCCTATTGAAAGCTCCTGTCCTTCTTACCCTCGAAGCTTTTTACGTTCTGTTCCTCTATCTAGAAAACTCTGCCCTGTTTCTTCCTTCATCTAATCGGTGGTTCAAGTCTCAGCTTCAGTCATTTCCCCTGGGAAGCCTTGCCAGACCGCCCTATTCTTCCAAGCAAAAGCCAGCTTGCCTATAAAGCTTGTGTGGGAAACAAAGGCTCCTTGTCTGAGGGGAATGGTATCTTCCTACCTCCACCCATGTTGTACTCAAAAGGGTGAGAATAGAACAGATATGCCCTGGAGAGTTAATTTAGGGATGATTTTAACCTTTTTGTTCTTTCTTTGTTCTTTTTTCTTATAGAACCTCTCAACAGGGCAAGATTATTTCTTTGTTAATAACTGGCACTCCTTGAAGACCCTCTTTTATGTCTGAGATGCTGTTTGGGGTTCCCTCCCAGACAGACACACAGCAGCTAAGCACATTTTTTGGTCTTGTACTGTTGCCCAAAATTCATAGAGTAGCTTTTTTTTTTTTTTTTTAAGATTTTATTTATTTGACAGAGAGAAACACAGTGAGAGAGGGAACACAAGCAGGGGGAATGGTAGCGGGAGAAGCAGGCTTCCTGCTGAGCAAGGAGCCTGATGCCGGACTCGATCCCAGGACTCTGGGATCATGACCTGAGCTGAAGGCAGACGCTCAACGACTGAGCCACCTAGGTGCCCCCATACAGTAGCTTCTTGGTGGTCAAGTCTAGGGCTGGAGCTCAGACAGCCTGGGGATGTTTCTTCCTTCTGTCACTTACTTGAGCTCAAACTCATCTTGGTCTTAGAGTTGTCCTAGTCCAGCCCTTCCAAGTAGAGGAGGAGTCACCTGAAGTAGATTCTCTTCTCCCATCCCCTAAGTTAGAGTTTGTGTGCATTAGGGCAGTTGATGGAGCCAGACAGAGGGAGGAAAGTAAGTTAGGGTAGACCAATGTGCACGTCAAGCCCAAGAGCTATAATGGGGCCCTTGCCACTCCCTGGGTACCTCAGAATCCCATGGCTGGATCTGGTGCTCCATCCTTGACTTAGACACTGGGGAGGGCAAAGGTTGGGCAGGTGTGTCTTTGCTTGTTTCTGAAGGCAGCCCTCAGGTCAGCGTGGGCTTTTATCATCATCATTGCAGAAAACAGGATGAGGCCATGAATCTGTTGACGCAGAAAGAGAGTGGGCAAGTATGTCTCCTGGCCTGTTTGTCCTGGGGATTGGCCAGCACCTACTGAGGTTTGGACTAGCACCTGCCAGCACTGCAGGCAAGTCTCAGATTTCTAGGTAGGAAAAGAAGCTAAAACGAGGGCCTAGCCTTGCTGTCTGTCCACCTCACTGTCATGCACACCCTCAGTTAAGTGGCTAAATTAGGGGGCTCCTGGGTGGTGCAGTTAGTTAAGTATCCAACTCTTGGTTTCAGCTAGATCGTGATCTCACTGTCATGACATCAAGCCCTGTGTTGGGCTCCATGCTCAGCACAGAGTCTGCTTGAGATTCTCTCTCTGTCCCTCCCATTCACACACACTCCTTCTCTCTCTAAAATAAATAAATCTTAATTAAAAAAAATAAGTGGCTAAATAAGGTAAAATTTTAATTGCGTTGCAGAACAGTGTCTATTTTTTTATTATATTTTCATATAGTGTATTAAATTTTAACTTTTAAGAAAAAGATTTTATTTATTTATTTGACAGAGATCACAAGTAGGCAGAGAGGCAAGCGGGGGGCGGGGGAGCAGGCTCCCTGCTGAGCAGAGAGCCCGATGTGGGGCTCGATCCCAGGACCCTGAGATCATGACCTGAGCCGAAGGCAGAGGCTTTAACCCACTGAGCCACCCAGGCGCCCTTAAATTTTAATTTTCAAAGTTTGGCTGTAACTTAATTTATCAGTAAATAACTATTTGGTCATTAATATTTCTGGATATGCTTTTTTTTAATAGGAAGAAAAAGAGCAAACAGTTTTTTTTTTAATTTTTTAAGGATTTTATTTATTTGGCAGAGAGAGAGATCACAAGTAGGCAGAGAGGCAGAGAGAGGGAGGGGGGAAGCAGGCTCCCTGCTGAGCAGAGAGCCCGATGTGGGGCTCAGTTCCAGGACCCTGAGATCATGCCCTGAGACGAAGGCAGAGGCTTTAACCCACTGAGCCACCCAGGCGCCCTAAGGGCAAACAGTTTTAATATTGCTTTCCTCCCTCCAAACTTAGGTCAGGTATTGGTACTCCTTTTTAATTTTGTACAATTGAGCTGAATATTTATATACTCTTACCAGATCTGGTGACATACAGAAATCTTTAAGAAATTGAGATATCATTATATTAGTTGCAGGTATACAACACTGATTCAGTATATATAATATTGAAAAATGATTGCTACAATAAGTATAATTGATATCAATCACTACACAGAAATTTTTTTTCTTGTGATTGAGAACTTTTAAGACTTATTCTCTTAGCAACTCAAAAATACAAGACAGTATTATTAACTGTTGTCCCCATGCTGCACATTACATACCAGGATTTATTTTATAACTGGATATTTGTACATATCCTCTGACCACCTTTACCCATTTTGCCCACCCCTCCTTGCCTCTGGCAACACCAATCTATTCTTTGTATCTATTAGTTTGGTTTTGATTTCACATATAACAGATATTATAGTATTTATCTTTCTCTTTCTGACTCAATTCACTTAGCATAATGTTTTTAGGCCTACCCATGTTGTCACAAATAACAAGATTCCATTGTTCTTTATGGCTGAATAATACTCCATTATGTGTGTATATATATATCACACTTTGTTTATCCATTCATCCATTGATGGACACTTAACGTTGTTTCCACATGTGGGCTATTGTAAATAATACTGCAGTGAACATGAGGATGCATAAATCTTTTTGAATTGCTGTTTTTGTTTCTTTGGAAATACCCAGAAGTGAAATTCCTGGATCATACAGCGGTTATATTTTTTTAATTTTTTGAGGAATCTCCATACTATTTTCCACAGTGGTAAAACCAATTTATATTCCCATCAACAGTACATGAGGTCTCCCTTTTCTCTATATCCTTGTCAATATTGATTTCTTTTTTATTTTGTTTATTCTTACAGGTGTGAGGTGAAGTCTCATTTTGGTTTTGAGATGAATTTCCCTGATGATGAGTGATGTGAAGCATCGTTTCATGTACCTGTTAATCACCTGTATGTCTTTTTGGAAAAAATATTCAGATTTTCTGCCCATTTTAAATCAGATTGTTTGTCCTTTGCCATTGAGTTGTATGAGTTCCTTTTTTTAAATTAAGATTTTATTTATTTGAGAGAGAGAGCACATGTGTTGGGAGGGGCAGAGGTCGAGGCAGAGGTAGGTTCCCCACTGAGCAGGGACCCCCCCCCCCAACCTGGGGCTCAATCCCAGGACCCCAGGATCATGACCTGAACCGAAGGGAGACACTTAACTGACTGAGCCACCCAGGCCATCTGAGTTGTAAGAGTTCTTAATATGTTTTGGATCTTAGCCCCTTATCAGGGGCTGTATATTTCAGATATATAATTTGAAAACATTTCCTCCCATTCAGTACATTGTCTTTTCATTCAGTTGGTGGTTTCCTTTACTGTGCAGAAGATCGTTATTTTGATGTAGTCACACTTAGGTGCTTTTGCTTTTGTTATTTTTTCTTTTGATGTCAAATTCAAAAAAATTACTGCTGAGACTTACGGCAAGGAGCTTACTGCCTGTGTTTTCTTCTAGGAGTTTTATAGTCTCAGGTTTTACATTCAAGTCTTTAGTCCATTTTGAGTTAATTTTTGTATGGTGTAAAGCAGTGTTCCAGTGTCATTCTTTTGCATGTGACTGTCCATTTTTAGCAACATCATTTCTTGAAGAGACTGTCCGTTCCCTATTCTATATTCTTGGCTCCTTGTGATAGATTGACTATATATATAGGTTTATTTTGGGGCTCTCTACTCTGTTCCATTTTGATCTATGTGCCTGTTTTTTTATGCCAACACCATATTGTTTTACTTACTGTAGTTTTACAATATAGTTAGGAATCAGGGCTCATGATGACACTTACTGTTCTTTTTTCCCAAAATTTCTTGGGCTGTGAGGGATCTTTTGTGGTTCCACAAAAACTTTAGAATTCCTATGAAAAATATCATTGGGATTTTGATATGGAATAGCTTAAATCTGTGATTGGGTGATTTGGATACCTGAACAATTCTAATTTTTCCAATCCATGAGCGTGGAATATCTATTTGTGCCTTTCTCAATTTTTTCATCAGTGTCTTAATATTTTTCAGTGTATAGGTCTTTCACATCCTGGGTAAATTCCCCTAGGTATTTTATTCTTTTCTATGGGATGTTAATGGGATTGTCTTAATGTATCCTGAAACTTTATTGAATTTGTTAATTAGTTCAAACAGTTTTTTGGTAGAGTCTTTAGGATTTCCTATATATGTAGTATATGTCATCTGCAAATAGTTTTATTCCTTTTTTCTGATTCGGATGACATTTATCTCTTTTTGTTGTCTAATTGCTCTGGATGGGACTTCTAGTACTATGCTGAATAAAAGTGGTGACAGTGGACATCTCTTGTTACTTATCCTAGAAGAAAAGCTTTCAACTCTTTACCATTGAGTATGATGTTAGCTGTGGATATGTCATATTTGATTATTATTATGTTGATGTATGTTTCTTCTATGCTCATTTCGGTAAAAGTTATTATCGGGGGCACCTGGGTGGCTCAGTGGGTTAAAGCCTCTGCCTTCAGCTCAGGTCATGATCTCAGTGTCCTGGGATCGAGCCCCGCATGGGACTCTCTTAGCAAGGAGCCTGCTTCCCCCCTCTCTCTGCCTGCCTCTCTGCCTACTTGTGATCTCTCTCTCTCTGTCAAATAAATAAAATCTTAAAAAAGAAAAGTTATCAGAAATGGCTGTTGAATTTTGACAGATTCTTTTTCTGGATCTGAGATGATCATATGATTTTTATCTTTTATTTTGTTCTTGTGATGTATCACGTGGATGAAAATGTTGAATTATCTTTGCCTCCCTAAAATGAATCCCACTTGATGATGGTGTATGACCTTTATATAGTATTGTTGAGTTGGGTTTGCTAGGATTTTTGCATCTGTGTTAATCAGAAATATTAGCCTGTAATTTTTCTTTTCTTAGAGTGAACTTGCCTGGTCTTAGTGTCAGGGTAATGGAGGCCTTGTAAAATGAATGCGGAAGAATTTGAGAATGATTGCTATTAACTCTTGTTTAAGTAATTAGTAGAATTCACTGATGAAACCATCAGATCCTGAATTTTGTTAGGAGGTTTTTGATTACTGATTTAATCCCTTTACTAATACTTCATCTGTTCGGATTTTCCATTTCTTCATGATTCAGTCTTAATAGGTTGTGTGTTTCTAGGCATTTATCCATTTCTTCCAGGTTGTTCAGTTTGCTGGTGTGTAATTGTTCATAGTAGTCCCTGACCCTTTGTATTGCTGTGGTGTCAATTGTAACATCTGCTTTCACGGTAATCTTTTTCATTACTTTCAAGTGTTAGGTAGAATTTTTTTTTTATCTTAGAAATGAATATGAAAATCTTAACAGCCTATCAGGGCAGGAGTCATCTGAGGCTTTCACTTACTTGCTATCACTTTGGAGATCCCTCCTAATTTTGTTGGACAGATGTGATGGGAAACGCAAGGGCATGAGGGCCAGAAATCTTAGAGAGGATACAGGCAGCAGCTTAAAAGGAGCATGTCTGAGCTGGGCAAGAAGCATGTGATCTAGAGGTCCCCAAAACTGTCAGATGACAGTGGTCGCCTTCCATTTTTACCCCCAGAGAGCCCAGTTCTCCTCTCTCCGTGGGAGATACAGTCTTTCACTGGGTTTTCCACTCTGAGTATTGCAGAGACTGTCCAGATGATGGAAGCCTGTCTGTGTATCCAGAGTTTGTGCTTGCCTCATCAGTGCTGCTTGCTCCCTGGAAGGATGCTTTTGCTGTCCCTTAACAGCTTTTGTACGTAATAGCCGTCGCTGCCTCAAACAAGGAGATGAGTTCTTTCCCTAATAATCAAAACCCTGGGGATGACAGGAAGGGTCGCTTGAAGTCTCATATTCTCTCTTGCCTCCTACTGGGACCAACTTGCTTTCTTTGATACTTGCCTTCATCTCATCTCTGCCCACTAATGTTTCTGACAGCAATGTCCAAGGTATGGGTTTTTTTCCCTAGCAATTCTTGGACACTAATCGGGTGTCTACAAGTGAACCCAATTTTCACACTATCCACCTGGAGATAGTGTCAGATCCCACAGGTTAAGGGCTCAGCCCCACAAGACTGTCCCCCACTTAACTTGAGAAGCCAATTGCAAGTCCACGTTTGTCACCCGTGCTTCTGATCTACCAGCTATAGACTGGAGGTTCTGACGATCCCCTCCTTGGGTTCAATTAAGTGAGCTTAATTGAGCTCTGTGAGCTTGCTAGAGCAGCTCGCAGAACTCAGAGAAGCATTTTACTTGCTAGATTATTCGTTTGTTGTAAAAGGCTGTGTAACGCAGGAACGGCCAGATGGAAGGGATGCATAGGGCTGCGTATGGAGAGAGGACACAGAGCTTCCATGCCCCCTCCAAGTGTGGCATTTCCCCCACATCTCCATGTTCACTAACCTGCAAGCTCTCTGAACCTATCCTTTTAAGATTGTTTCTGTTTTTGTTAGAAAGAGAAAGAGTGCACATGCACGTGCATGGGAGGGGTAGAAGGAGAGAGAGTGAGAGAGAAAATTCTGGAGCAGGCTACATCCCAGGAACCTGAGATCGTGACCTGAGCTGTAGTCAAGTGTTGCCACTTAACCAACTGAGACTCCCAGGTGCCCCTATTCTCTTGAGTATTTTTTGTTTTTGTTTTTTAAGATTTTATTTATTGATTTGGCAGACAGTGAAAGAGCATGCACAAGCAGGGGGAGTGGCAGGCAGAGGGCGAAGCAAGCTCCCTGCTGAGTAAGGAGCCGGATGCAGGGCTCGATCCCAGGACCCTGGGATCATGACCTGAGCAGAAGGGAGATGCTTAACCAACTGAGCAACCCAGGTGCCCCACTCTTGAGGTTTTATGGAAGCTTCATTACATAGGCATAATTGATTAAATCATTGGCAATTGGTAATTAATTTGCCCTCCAGCCCCTCTCCCCTCCCTGAAAGTCAGGTGGGACTGAAAGTTCTGACTCTGTAATCATAGGGCTGGTTCTCCTGGCAAACAGGCATATTTTAAAAGTCACCTCATTGACATAACAAAAGCACCTGGGTCATTTTATCACCTAGAAAATGCAGAAGGTTTTTTGGCATGTATATAAAAAAATACATGTATTTTATTATAAATCACAGTATCACACCCAGGAAGGAAGAATCCTCCCTTTTCCTCCTCCTCATCCCTGCTAAGAGGTAGCTTCATCTTCCAGAATGACATCACTTGAGGCTCAGCCATCTTATTCTGGAGCAGGATCTGGCTGATGGCTTTGCATCTCCAAAATGGTCATGAAGTATTCCAAAATAAAAATTCACCAAAGTTGAATTCTGCCCCTCCTTTAAACATAAAACTGCTGGCAGTTTGGACACAATGGTTTCCCTGGCTTCTGGCTATCAAGCTGTGCGAATCTGGGCATCAGTCATTCCGTGGGTGCCCTGGGGGCTTGATTTGCCCACAGGTCCCCCTGCACAAGGCTGAGGAATCTCATGGAACTCATTCTAAAGAAAGAGAAGTTCTGGGGCGCCTGGGTGGCTCAGTGGGTTAGAGCCTCTGCCTTTGGCTCAGGTCATGATCTCAGGGTCCTGGGATCGAGCCCCGGAGCCTGCTTCCTCCTCTCTCTCTCTCTGCCTGCCTCTCTGCCTACTTGTGATCTCTCTCTCTGTGCCAAATAAATAAATGAAATCTTTAAAAAAAAAAAAAAAAAAAGAAAGAGAAGTTCTGATGCAGCGCTGTGGTCAATGAGGAGACAGGGGATGGAATTCAGAGTACAGGGCTGGGACACTGTGCCTGGGGCCAGAGGGGGAGGTGAGGGAAGGAAGCAGCAGCAACTCCATAGCAATGGGAACAACCAAACCAAAAGAGCTAGGTATTTTAGTTAGACACACAACCTCGAACGGGTTGGACAGTGTGAAGCCTAATCTGACACTGTGGGGCACAACAGTGAAGGAAGCATTTTTTATTTCCCCTGGGAAGTGTGTTCAAAGTAGTCTCAGAGTGTTGGCAGAACCAGTTACGTGGGCACGTGATCTTGGCTGACACACAGGGTTCTCCATTACCATCTTGAAATTCTTTAGTTTTTGACAAGGGGCTTAATATTTTCACTTTGCACCAAACCCTGCAAATTAAGCCAGTCCTGGGTGCGGATAAGCGATCATAAGAGATGCTGCCAGCCCTTGCTGCCACTTCATTTGCCGCAGTAGCTAATATGAGCCATCTTGGTGGAACATTGGAGGCTCTGGCTCCTGGTGTCTCCACAGGTTCCCGGGTGGTGCTGGTACGGCGTGGTCTAGCTCGGCGCCACTGAGGCATCTGTGGCTTTACTAGGCATAAGAAACTTTAGGGACAGTGGATGGCAGGGTCTTGACATGGTCAACAATGCCATGAACAGCAAATACCAGCTCCAATGGCAGCTGGAGTTTCTTTCACGAAGGTCTTGACTAGCTAGTGGAGGGTTCAAAAGAGCAGTTGAAGAAAAGAGAATATGGCATCCTAGTGAGCACAAGAACATTCTGGTGATTTATTTATTTATTTATTTGATTGATTGCTTTTTAAGCAATCTGCCCCCAGTGCGGGGCTCGAAGTCACAACCCTGAAATCAGGAATCGCATGCTAGGCACCCTTCTGGGGATGTCTTTAAGAGACAGAAAGAGTTGGTCCTGATCCACAAAGTTTGTCAGATTGGAGGTAGACTTCTAAAATTTTTCACTTTTAACACGATTGGTGCAAACTGAGGAAGTATGGGTTGTTCGTGAGCAGTGTAGATGTGATACAGATCTGTTCACCAAATTCTGATTCTGACTTGGGTAAAACTCTAGAAAGAAACAAACTCTAACGCCTAGTTCCTGTATCTGTAGTGAGGATAAACATAGGTCTAGACTGGGCCAAAAGTAAGAAAGAGTAATGACAATAATGGCATCAATTTATGTTAACCTGCCATTCTTGCCTCAAAGTGCTTCATGTATTTTTGACTTAAATGAGCAGGAGGACAAATGTATGAGATAGGTAAGGAGGGAATTATCCCCACTTCACAGATGAAAAAACAGACTGAAGATGTCAGTTTACTTGCATTCTGGAACAGTGCAGGCGGAATGCAGGTGGATTTGTGTTTTGGCCTCTCCAGACCAGTTATTGAAGTGCTCTCTTTATTTTTTTTCAAAAAACTATTTACTTATTTGAGAGAGAGATAGAGAATGAGCAGGAGGGGCAGGGGGAGTCTCAAGTGGGCTTCATGCTGAGCTTTGGAGCCTGACGTGGGCTTGGATTCCAGGACCCTGAGATCATAACCTGAGCCGAAGTCAGATGCTTAACTCACTGAGTCACCCTGGCACCCCACAAAGAATGCATTTAGAAAATCGTTGCCAATTGCACCAATCCCAAAGTCAAATAACATGAAGAATCCGGCATGTAATTTTCTGGTTGAGACTATACAATAGAGCAAACTGTAATGCTTCATGGTTGTTGGGAAGTGAGATCCTATTAAGGGAAACTATCCACAAGTTAGAAGTGAGGCAATGAGAGAGGAGCATGTCCTTTTGAAATCCTATCAGACACCTGCAGCATTTCCTAATACCTGCTAAGTTATCTGATTCAGAGACATGTGATCTTAGCCTCTTATTTACCGTTGATTAGGGTCCAGACTCCATAAAATGAACCTTCTTTGTGGACTTTTGTTCTAAATAGATGCAAATGATTTCAGTCTATTAGAAAAGATAACCTGAAAGCCTAACAATTTACTTGACTTGTAGAACATGGGCCAGGAGGTTTATTTCTGTTTTCTGTTTTCCATTTATTATATATTTACCCAAATCTCCTATCCTCTTTGGAACCAGTTCTATCCTGTGGATTCCCTTAGTGATGTTAAGTACATCTTTAACCCATGCTTCATATAAATTTATGAGAACTGTTTTCAGCTCTTGAAATTTATAGTTTGATAGTTCAAACCTATATCATTAAAATTCCACTTGAAATAGTTTCTATTTTGGATTAAAAAAGCAAGTACCATAAAAATCAGATTTGTTCATTATTATGTTCTACGGCATGCATGATTAAATATTCCCAAAAAATAGTCGTCGAGGCTTATAATCATAGTAGTATTGCAACAGTAACCTTGATTATCATTTTTTCATAGTAAGTGTACTTTTAAAAACCTTCATTATGAAGGATTTTGAGTATACAAAAAAATATGTAGAAGTAGAAGAGTAAAATGAATCTCCATAAACCCATTATACACCTTCAATGATTATCAATCCATTGACCAGTCCTGCTCTATCCACACCTCCACTCACTATTAATTTGAAGTAATCCCAGACAGTCTATCATCTTATCTATAAATACATTTTTAAGACATATAAGCAAAACACTAGGCTCTTTGTGTAAACACTTATTTTTAAAATTTTATTTCTTTATTTCTTTATTTTTAAGTAGGCTCCTTCTGCAGGGTGGAGCCCAATGTGGAGCTTGAACTCACAACCCTGAGATCAAGACCTGAGCTGAGATCAAGAGTCACATGCTTAACCAGCTGAGCCCCTAGGTGCCCCTGTAGAAAATATTTTAAATTGAAGTATGTTTGATACACTGTTACATTAGTTTCAGGTGTACAACATAGTGATTTGACAACTCTACACATTACACTGTGTTCTCTGCCCATGTAGCTACAATCTGTCACCATACAACACTATTATAATACCATTGACTATATTCCTTGTGTTATACTTGTATTCTCATGACTTAATCATTCCATAACTGGAAGCCTGTATCTCCCTCATCCCTTCATTCATTTTTCTCATCCCCCTCACCCATCTCCTTTCCCTCTGGCAATCATAAGTTTGTTCTCTGTATTTGTAGGTCTGTTTCTGCTTTTTTGTTTTTTTGGTTTTTCTTATTTTTTTAGGTTCTGCATATAAGTGAAATCATAAGGGATTTGTCTTTCTCTTATTTCATTTAGCGTAATACTCTCTAGGTCCGTCTGTGTTGTCACAAATGGCAAGATCTCATTTTTTTTTTTATGGCTAAATAACATTCCATGATCTCTATATGCCATGTCTGCCTTATCTATTCATCTATTGATGGATACCTAGTTAGATAGCTTCTATATCTTGACTACTGTAAATAATGCTGCAATAAACATAGAGGTGTATATATCTTTTCAAATGAATGTTTTCAGGTAAATACCCAGTAATGGAATTATTGGATCATATGGTATTTCCATTTTCATGTTTTGAGGAACGTCTGCACTGTCTTCCAGAGTTGCTGCACCAATTTACATTCCCATCAATAGCACACAAGGGTTCCCTTTTCTCCACATTCTTGCTAACACTTGTTATTCCAGTCTTTTTGATTTTAGCCATTCTGACAAGTGTAAGGTGATATCTCATTGTAGTTTTGGTTTGCATTTCCATGGTGAGTGATGTTGAGCATCTTTCCATGTGTTTGTTGGCATCTGTAGGTCTTCCTTGGCAAAAAGTGTGTTCAGGTCCTCTGCTCATTTTTAATCAGAATTTTTTATAGAAAAAAGATTTTATGTATCTATCTACCTATCTATTGAGAGCATGCATGGGCTTGCATGAGTGGAGGGAGGCGGGGAGAGAGAGAATCCTAAGTAGATTCTGTGCTAAGCATGAAGCTGAAGTGGGGCTTGATCTCATGACTCTGAGATCATGATCTGAGCAAAAATCAAGAGTTGAACACTTAACTGACTGAACCACCCAGGCACCCCAATCAGATATTATTTTTAGCGAGTGTGTGTGTGTGTGTTCAGCTGTATAAGTTTTAAGAAAAATACACATTTTGGATATTAGCCCCTTATCAGATATGTCATTTGCAAATATCTTGTCCCATTCAGTAGTTGTCTTTTCCTTTTACTAATGGTTTCCTTCACTACGCAAAAGCATTTTGGTAGAGTCTCACTTGCATAGGATCAAGTCCTGGTTCTAGCACTAATTAGCCGTGTAACCCTCGGCTTCTCTTTCCTCATCCAGAAAACAGGGAAAATGCTGACAACCTTTTAGTAAGTAGTAATGTTTCTAAAGCCCTTAGAACAGAGTTTGGCACATGGAAAGCACCAAGTAAATATTAAAAAAAAAACAAAAGGAAATGAGTCTCAGTTTTTCAGGTTCTCATTCAGGCTTTACGCAAATGCGTGCACTTTATAATCTCATAATTACAATGTGCAAACAGTTTGTAACTTGTATTTTTTTCTACGTGTAATTTTTATTACTCTCATATCCACTTCCCCATGAGTCTCACAGTGATCGTTTTGTGTTGTTTAATGTTTCGTAATGATGTAAGCTACTTTATTAACTCTTCCTTTAATGCAGGTATTTAGGTTATTTCCAGTGTTTTGCCATTGTAGAAGGGCTGCATCTCCTGTAGGAATGACGGAAGAAAGTGAGAAGTTCCAGGAATGTGTCAGGGAGCCAAAGGGAGGAAAAAGGGTATCCATGGGAAATGTGGTAAAAGCACATGTGGGTCCCCCACACTGCCCCAAGAAAACAAAAAGTAGGTGCTCCTTTAACAGGGACAGAGGTCGAAGCCACTGAAAACTGGAATCAAAAGAGCTCTGAGTGGGACACCTAGCCCATCAGTAGTGTGGCATTTAGCCACTCTGCACCTTGGTGGCCTTGTCATAGCCTACGGGTCTTCACTTGTCGCATGGAACTATTTGGGGAGCAGCGAAAACACTAATCACATGGAGGGAATTTTTCTGCTTGCCTAAACTGCTATAGAGGCGGGGTTGATAAATTAGCTCAGGAGAAATTTTGCCATTCCCGGGAGAAGTGGGAGGAAGAGTGAGAGAGAGAGAGAGAGAGTGAGAGAGAGAGAGAGAGAGAGGGAGAGAGAACACGCTTGTGAAACCCATGGAAGAATCTAGAATTGAGGTAGTGAGGCAAATAGTTGGCTGCTCTGACCCTTGATCCCTAGAAGCCAAGCTCTGCAGTTTTGCCTGAGGTTGGCCAGCACCTGGTGGTCCAGCTCCATCTACAAAATGCTTTCGGCATAAATTCTGGGTACGACACATCCCTGTTCTGAAATCTTTGGTTCTAGTCCTCTGCTCTATGTACTGGCCTGGGTCACGTTCTCCATGTATTCTCATATCAGGGGAGCATGGTTGGACAACCCTGGGTTTCTGAAGCCCAGGCAAAGGAAGCCCTCACTGAGCACTGTATTTGTTCAAGCAGTGAAGGGTTGTATAAAAATTCATGCATGGTTCATTCGAACTCCATAATTTGTTTTCTCTTTCTATGTAGTGCCACCTTGGTATCATCAAATCATACTAAGGTGTGGCTCCCTTTTTTTTCCTGGCTACTGGTGACACTCCATCCCCCTGGGCCCCAGTGAGAGAGGC
>CM053609.1:35579011-35594672 GCA_028646535.1 Procyon lotor | reverse complement strand
AAAAAAAAAAAAAAAAAAAAGTGGAAGGAGAGATCTATAATTAAAGATTCAAGAGTTCAACTGTCACCATTTCTATAAACCTTTAAGAGACTCCTTGAAATACAACTAATCCCTCACCTCAGAGCAGTCTCAACACATGAAGAACACGACTCTGCACTCACTATACCCCTTATGTCATCCGAGCATCATCCCCCGTCCTCCCATCTTACTCGCATTAAATTTCCTGGCCCATCATTGTGATCACTCCGCGCGCGTAGCATCAACTCCCTTGCCCCTCTCTCATACTTGCTTGGGTAACTCACAAAGCTGAGTGAACCCTGCTCTGTCTGCTTGTACTCTTGCAGCTGAATGCGGCTGAATGGCTGATTTCTGTTTAGACTCACTCTCCTTAATGTCATTGGATCCTTAATGCTGCCTGGCATTCTTTCAGCCCTTGGTCTGGCTTCTTGTCCAGTTTCCAAGTTGGTCCAGTCATACCTTCTCCTCTTCCCAAACACTGCCGGTACCTCGTCCATCCTCATCTGACAAATCATCTTGCTCTTTGTCTCTCTGAACAAAATAAAGGTAACGATCAAAAGAGAACTTCCTAGACATCCAAATGGCTCATAAACATAGGAAAGGCTACTTAACATCATTAGTCATCAAACGCAAGGTAAAACCGCAATCTGATACCACCACCACTCACCAGAACGGCTAACATGACAAAGCCGGAGCGTAACACAGGCATTCCTCAGAGAGAGTGGTGTGAGTCGGGTGGCAGACCACTGCCATACAGCAAGTATCGCAATAAAGCAAGTCACATGTTTTGGATTCCCAGTGCACATAAAAGTAACAATCATGCTACACTGTGGTCTGTTGGATGTGCAACATTATGTCAAAAAAAAATAATAAGTGCATACCTTAATTTGAAGATGCTTTATTGCTAAAAAAATAAAATGCGAACCAACCTCTGAGGGTTTAGCCAATTTTTGTTGGTGGAAGGTCTTTGCCTCATTGACGGCCGCTGACTGAGCAGAGTGGGGGCTGCTAAAGCGGGGGTGCTTGTGGCAGCTTAAGACAATGACGACGTTTGCCCCGTCAATTGACTCTTCCTTTCACAAACAATTTCTCTCCAGCTTGCGAGGCCGCTTGACGGCATCTTGCTCACAATGTTTCTTTCAATATCAGAGTCCGGCCTCTGGCTGCTGCTTTAACAACTACATGTACGTAATATTCTAATCCCTTTGTTGTCATTTCAACAATCTTAACAGCATCTTCACCAGTCGCTTCCATCTCAAAAAGCCGCTGACCCCCATGACAAATATGATACTCCTTAAATCGCCTGATGTTTTTTTCTGCCTGGCAACGTTATCCACTTTGGAAAATATTCTGCCACGCGTCTGTATTACAGAGTCATGAGCAAAAGAGAACATAGTACTTACAAGAAATTCAGAGGCAGGCAAGGTCATCTGTGCTGTCAGGACTGTACTTACTTGGCAGCAGCCTGGGGAGGACCTGGAAAGGGATACAGGGGCGCTCCGGTTTGCTGATAATGTTCCGTTTCCAAACCTGGCCCCCCGTTACACAGCTGTGTATTTCGTAAAAATTCTTGAGCTGTGGATTCAGGATTTTTAGACTTTCCTGTATGTGTTATACCTCCAATAAAATGTTCGTGAAAGGAGAGAAAGACACCCCACCAACTGACATTACCACACAGACCCATCTGTGGGCATCCAAGCCCATCCTCCCTGCCGTCACTCCTGTTACTGGGGGTGAACCGTTGTTCATGCTTCCAGCAAGGGCAGGCCTTTCCTCCCGAGCCCCACAGAATCACCCCCTCTCTGGACAAGATGCCACTCTGGTCTCCCATCTCATTCCTGGACCTTTTCTCTCGACTAGATCTTTCCCATCAACCTGCAGACACGCTATCACTTTCCTTTTTTTTTTTTTTTTTTTTAAAGATTTTATTTGACAGAGAGAAACACAGAGAGAGAGGGAACACAAGCAGAGGGAATGGTAGCGGGAGAAGCAGGCTTCCCGCTGAGCAGAGAGCCCGATGTGGGGCTCGATCCCAGGACCCTGGGATCATGACCTGAGCCGAAGGCAGAGGCATTAATGACTGAGCCACCCAGGCGCCCCCACTTTCCTAATTTTTGAGACCATCTTCTCATCCCTCAGTTAGTGTAGTTTTTCCCCTTTTCTTAGGCTCAGGCGAAAAGACGTGTTCTGATACACCCTTGAATCACTCCCATCACGTTCTCACCTCCACGCTCCGCAAATGCCCCTCTCATCCAGGTCACTTCTTCATCCTCATCTTCCGTGACTTTCAGCTGCTTGAGGCACAACCATCAGCTCCCTCTTTCTCAGATCACTTTCTCCTAGGCTTCCAGACCGTTGCGTACCCAATATGCCTTCTAGCACACTAGCTGCTCCTCTCCAACTTTCTTTTAGTGGTTCCGCCTTATCTCCCTGACCTCTCATTTTGGAGAGCCCCAGAACTCATCTGGGGGCCTCTTCTCTGGGTTTTCTCCTTTGGGACTCTCATCCAGCAGCATATACGCACTGTGCAAGTGAAGGAACGCCAACAACGGGTCTCTAGCCCAGATCTTTCTCCTGCACTCAGGTTCCTCACACACTCATCCCCTCAGTGTCTGTACCCGCGTCTAACAGGCATCTCCAATCTTGTATGTGCGACATCAAACTCCTGTCATCCCCTAAGAACCCACTCACAGATTTCCCATCTTGGTCAATGGAAACTCTATCCTTCTGAACAACGATCAGGACAAAACCCTTGGAGCCATTTTTAACTCTGCCATTTCTCTCAAACTCTGTCAGCAGATCCTCCAACAACCTTCAGAGCATTTCCAGAATCTGACCACTCTCGCCATTTCCACTTGGGCAACCCTGGTCTAAGCCACTATCACTAGGTGCCAGGATCATTGCCATGACCTCCTAGCTGGCCTCCCTGTGACTCCCGCACCAAGCCCCCACCAGCCTGTTTTCGGTGCTGCATCAGAGTGTTACCCAGATCAGGTCAGTCCTCTGCTCAAAAACTTCTCTTTCACCCAAAGAGAAATTCCGTGCAATAGATTACACTGCAAGGGCCCTCACAGGAGCCCCCTCTCCCCCGCACTGTTCCCTCTTCTCCATGTACACTAGCCTCCTCGCCACTCCCCAAAGGTGGAAGACGAGCTCCGGCTTCGGGGCCTCGCAGGTCTCCTCTTGGCCTAGAGTGCTCCTCCCCCATTTACCCTCATGGATCATTCCTTCATCCTCTTCAGACCTTGACTCGGACGCAGCTTTTTCCTCGAGGGCCTCCCTGCCCACAGCATTTACCGTGTCAGGCACTCTCCCTCTCCAACCCCACTCTCCTAAGGTCTCTATCACTTCCTTCGATTTCTCTCTGGCACCGTCTCCTTCCAATACTCGTATACACACATGTAATACGTAACTGTTTGCAGTTTCCTGCTAGTATGTGAAACACAGGGGCATGAGTGACTGCTGCATCCCCCAGCATCAAGAACGATGCCTAGTAAATAGTAAGAGCTTAGCTATTATTTGTGGAATGAACACGGGGGTCCTGTCAATCCTTGTCATACGCTCAAGCTTCACAGACATGGGAACTATCTATACAAAGCATCCTCGTAATAAATGACTGAATGGAAGGGCCAAGAACAGGCCTTCAGTCCAAAGAAGGTACTTAAGGCAGGCAGTGTATTTAATTGTTCTTTCCATTTTTATTTTTTTATTTTTCTTTAAAGATATTATTTATTTAACAGAGGGCAGGGGAAAGAGAGAGAGAGCATGTGCACAAGCAGGGAGAGCAGTAGGCACAGGGAAAGGGAGCCGGACACGGGGCTCGATCCCTGGACTCTGGGATCATGACCTGAGCCGAAGGCAGACGCTAATATACTGAGCCACCCAGGCGCCCCTGTTCCTTCCATTTTTAATGCAAATACTCGAACTCCCCAAATTAACCAGGCCATCTGTTTCCAAACAATGTTGGGATTATTATCAGTCACCTTTTTTTCCTTACTTAAATTTTCACTCAATCAAGAGCAAAGATTACAGTAGACAGAGTGTGCAACAAAAATATAGTTATTACAGCACTGCTTACCAAATCAGAGAGAGGAAATATTCAAACCTTGAGAGGTAATACAAACATCATTGCTCAACTCTCTTATGATTTTTCTTGATCAGACGAAGGTTAAAGCAACAGATATGACTCAGAGGGAAGGAAAAATCAACAGATATGATGGTTTAATCGTATGATTTCTAAAATACACTAAGCAAATGATGGAGAAATTTGACCCTTCTGATAGGAAGACCTCACGTTATTACATAAAGAATACCTCCTATTCACCCGAATACATTTCTAGAGACAATTTCTGTGCTTGGAAAATTCAAACAACTCGTTCCCCCCAAAATGACAAGTTCACATCTTTGTTTATTTTGTATTTTTAAATTACAATTTACTTCCCACAAAAACTTACAGAGGAAGTTGACCATGAGACCAAAAACCTGAGTTCTTTTCTCCGAACACATACGCTCAGGGAAGCATTTCTGCCCACTTTCCACAGCAGCAGGGCCCTGCCTTCCAACCACATCCCCTCAGAGAAGGAGCAAGGACAGTCACAAAGGCTCGCAGGTGGAGAGGTCCATGATCCCCATGGCTGGGGACCAACCTCACAGGGCTCGTCTGCTGAGCACATGATTCATCGGTCATCTCCTGTGGGGCTGGGAGGAGATAAGGAGGACGCGATACTGCAAGGTAGGTAAGAAGGGGGTGGCAATGCCCATTACCAAAGGACTACAACCTTACAGAGAGTAGCACCTTGTAGGTAGAAGAGTCACTGTGTCAGACACAGTGATCACTGTGTCAGAGTACATGGGTTGCAGGGAAAGTTGAATGAGAGAAAACTTGATTAAGTGAATCACAATCCGAGACGAACACATCGGTGACGTCATGACCTCAGAGGATCATTCGACTTATGTTACTTTGTGTGTAAATCCCTTTTCCAGAGCACAGTGCATGCAGAAGATCGGTTGCACTCTCTAAGATATGCCTGTCTCTTTATAGAGCATCCCTCGCCCCTCAGCAAAGAGGCTGACGAAGCCAATGGCCTTCCAACTTGGCCTTGACACTTGTCTCTGGAGCTTCGGAAAGAGATCTTTCATTGAGCAACATTTACTGGGGGTGGGGGAAAAGACACACACAACTGTCTGCCCACAGGGAAATGTACGCATCCCAGAACTACACACAGTGACGCTTCCATTCGTATACCTAAGTAAGAGTTTTGACCATCGAGGCCTAACTTGGGATGCCCAGACTTCCTGCTTTAGCTAGACGGTCCTAGTCCATTCTTGTTTCCCAACATAACTATTACTAACGAGTGCAGCACCCCTCCCCACCCCCCTGAAATGTGTTCCCATTCGGACAATAAATTATATGGTGACCTTACCTAAATCGCTATTATTTTTGTTACACAACATTAGGCTTTGGCTGTGAAGCTCGCAAAATCAGTGCCGTAACTGTCTCTGAAGGATCCGGGTGGTCAGATTGGTTGAATTGCCCTGCCTTTTCCCTTACGGACAAGTCGTGAATCTGTCCACGTAAATGAAATGAGGAGGGCTTTTAAGAATGAAAGAATCAGTTCTGTTCCTCTGTATTCTTCCAAATCTGCTGTCTAGACACCCCACATGGTCACTCTGGAATAACGGAGATCCTCTCGCCAGCCACCGGGGACTGTAAATGTCACAAAGAGTTACGAGGAAAAGTTTTCCACTTTTATCTTACTTCTGGCTTACTGGACAAAAAGTCGAGGTAAGGGCTTTGAATCGAGAGCTATTTATTTTTAAGTTAATAATACAAAAGGCCCTCTCTTTCCATTCGAGTCCCCCCCCCAACCCCCACTACCAAGCCTAGAATCATCAGACCGGTGTCTCCACAGAGTAGAAAAACAGACTCCAAGCAGTCAGCGGAAATCCAGGGTCCCCTGCCACACCGCCCTCCCTTCCTCTCCCGAACAGGTGGTTCTTACTCTGACTCTGTGAGAACGGCAGTGGGGGAGCTATTAGGGATGGGGTGAGCACACACCCACCCGGTGTTCACCCGGGACAGCGGCCCCCTGACCTGGGGATGCCGAGGATTCCAGGGCCCCGGTCCCCCACCCCCCTGCCCCAGCACCCCCTGGGCATGTCTGCACATGTTCCTGCCTCACAGGTAGGACAGGATCTCTGACAGGGTATCTCAGAGGTCAGTCCCATAGATGGCCTTATAACGTAAGTACTCTTCCAAGCACTGAAGAACATTGTCATCCACCGTCGGGTCAAACTTGTTAGCCAACAGGTGATGGTTTTGAAGGATCCAGTGCAGGTCCCCAGTCCCATAAACACAGACCGACCGCCGGTGGATTCCAGAGCAGGGTGCGTAAGGTGCCCCCCTACTGACATCTCCCTCGTGGAGTTGCCACTTGACCAGCCTGGCGATGGCGGTCATGTCGGAGATGTGAAACTTGGGGTGGTAGGGAACAGAACCCGGCATCCACGGTGCGCGCTGAAGGGTGGCCCACAGGTGCTCGTCAGGGCTATAGGTGTCTTTCACCCACTCGATCAGCCTCAGGGACTTGGGGTTCTCTAGGACGTGCTGGACAAAGTCTCGAGAAGCCACAAAGTAGGCATTCCCCGTGAACATAGTTATATTCTCTGGAGGAGGATCCTTCTTCTTGCTGGTTAGGTACAATGTGTCTGTCACCTCATAGTGGTAGGTCCAGCGAGACTTTTTGTACTCCGTAGGTTTTTCTGACTCCATGCTGTTCTTCCCGTTCAACATCTTGAGGGCCAGGACCATCTCGGCGTTGGTCTTTATAGGAAAGTCTGTCCCACACGTATTCAGTAAGTATTTCCACGGCACTGGGCTCTGGACCAGGTCCTCCATACAGTTCAGGTCGGCCTGCACCCTGGACCAGGAGGCGTAAACCACCCGAACCAACTTACTGGCGATGAAAACATTGGGGAAGCACGACACAATCGCCTTGACTGCCTCTTTGAAAGTTTCTGGGGATTTCTCATCCACATGGACACAGTACACATTCTGAGGGACATACAAAGCTCGCAGGAGTCTTTCGAAGCTCTCTATCTTCTCGTGGACCACCATGGAGTACGCAATAGGGAAGCCCAACTCCTCTTTGCTCAGAGGGACCCGTATGAACTTCCGCTCGGCCTTAAAGAGCTCGCAGTCTCTGGTCATGTTCAGGTAGTCAGCGTCTGTGAGGGGCTCCCGCTTCTTCTTGACCTCCATGTTGTCCAGGAGCGCCTCCGCCACCGCTTGCTGGTCCCCGCGGATGATTCCAGAACAGTTGACGGCTCTCTTCACTGGCAGCCTCAGGGACTGGTACAGGATGTCCCTACAGTGCTGGCTCCGGGAGACCTGGGACTCCCAATCCAGGGAATCAAAGTCACATCTCAGGCGGAGAGAAAACCTCAGGGCAGCCACGGCCAGCAGCGTATAGCAGCCCAGGGCCCACAGGCGATGCTGGTGGCAGAGCCACTTCCTCCACCAAATCATCTTCGTGGAATGAGAAACCAGTGGAGCTGGGGCACAGGGAAGGAGGAGGAGGATGGGATCCTTGGACAGAACAAAATGCCTTCGATTACAAACCAGCCCTGAATGTATTCACAGGAACATCAAGCTCAACTCCGGAGGGATGGCAAAAAGGTATCTCTTCTCTAGACAAACATCCTCAGTCAGGACCTGCCTCGGAACCTCTTATCTCTGGCTTGTTGACAGAGGTTTATAATCTGACCCTACAAACAAGCCCTTCCCGCAGGGATGGAGGTCTGGCTCCACCTCCACCCTGAGAGACAAGGAAAGGGCAGCAGAACTGAGCACCTGCTGACGTTGCGGTGTAATGAGTAAGAGGAAATCCCTGCCTGCCTTTCATTCCTCCATCTCCCTCCCACCCCCGCACCAACCCTGTTTCTAGCATTGCTCTTATCTGGGGCCGAGACTTTCTCATCAGTCGAGGGAGACGCTCCATGAAATTCAGACTCTCAAGCATCTGTTCTAGAAATCCAAACATTTAAACCCTCTTAAAAGAAAAAAGGACCAGGGCACCTGGCTGACTCAGTTGGGAGAGCAGGACACTCTTGATCTGAAGGTCATGAGTTCGAGTCCCAATTAGATGTGGAGACTTTTAAAAATAAACTCTAAAAAATAAAAAAATAAAAAATACATTTCTTGCTCTTGTTTGGCAATTTGTGTATTAGGATGTTTTCACCACACAGATTTCATTGGTTAGATGTGGTATCTAGCCATCCTTTAAAAAAAAAAAAGGTTCTTAAAGAAGTATAAGAAATTGGATGTGATCTAAGAAATGCATTGTACTGATTCATATAAATAACTTAGTCTATCCAAATTCAAAATCTATCTACACTCAGAGACACACAGAGCTGTGCATATACAATAGTTAATGTGTGCTTTCCATGGGCCAGAAATATTTCTCGACATTGTCCAATTTACTCTTCACAACATATCAGAAGTGTAGTATTACTAGGCCTCTTTTGCAGATAGGAAAACAAATGCTGAATAACTTGCCAAATGTCATGTATACTTTAGGAAGCAAATATGGGACTCATCCCCACACCCTTTCCCCCCTGTTTTGTTTTTTGTTTTGTTTTGTTTTGTTTCTGCAAGCCTAATACTTCTTCCTCCAAACCACAGTCACCTTTTAAATAATACAATACAGGGTTCTGGATCCCATTAAAAAAAACAACAACAACAACAACAAAAAACCAGACGCTATAGAGGAAAACAAAAATCCCTTACTGGAGAGACACAAAATGTGACCAATTCTCCTGACAGAGACTGTTTTCCTTTGTTGTGTCCTCTTTCTAAGCATAAGATGGTGTCCTTCTTGATCAGAAGTTTTTATGGGAAGCTAAGAAGAAGAAAAATGAAAGATTAAAAAAATTCTCACCTTTTTTTTAATAGCTTCGTTCTTGTTTAGGAAAGATCACTTGCCAGGGTGTGTGTGTGTCCAAGGGAGTACTGATTGGAATCCGTGGAAGCAAATGTGAACACCATATCCCCTTCTTCTAACCCCTCCAAAATATGGTTTCGGATATTCACAGGATGTCCGTGACCAGTCACAGGCTCCTCCTCAGTCTCTGCAAAGGAGAGAGCAGCAGGAGGCTCTATCACTCACCTTCCAGCTTCCTGGTCTCAAACACAAGCGCAAGCTCACAAATAGTCAGGAACATATTCTCAGGCACTAGTCATTCAGGGAGGTGAATGAGGCAGGAAGAAAATGCTAGCCATATCTGCAAGCAGGTATTTTTTTTTTTTAAGCTTTCATTTATTTATTTGACAGACAGAGGGAGCGGCAGAAGGAGAGGAAGAAGCAGACTCCCTGCTGAGCAGGGAGCCCCACATGGGGCTCGACCTCAGGCCCCTGAGATCATGACCTGAGCCGAAACCATGAGTCGGACACTTACTTGACTGAGCGATCCAGGTGCCCTGCAAACAGGTATTTCAACCAGAACAGCCCAGTTTGTAACCATGCTCTCCTGCCACAAAACCATTCATAAAAACCTGTCAATCCTCACACAAGACCTTGAAAGCTTTCCTGCCCCCTGCTTAGCAAGGAACCATAGAAACGCAGGTATGCCTTTGCCTTCTTTTGGCCTGAAATCTAAGTTATCATTCCTCTTTTGTTCCCTGAACATTATAAAAGAGTGAAGCAATTAAAAAACAAAAACAAAAACCCAACACACACACACAAAAAAGAGTTTTTTTTTTTACTTTAAAAAAAATCCTTAAAAACCAGTGTGTTCTCCAAATGACAACTGCTTTAAAAAAAAAAAAAATTCCATTTACCTGTCGTTCATTACTGTTAATCTGTGAGCTGTAGAAACACCCACAGGGTTCCAGTTCTCACTCACTAATGTCTGTGAGTCTAGGGTCTTGGCAGTGGAAGGAAGGGACCTACCTATGCTACTGGCAGCTGGACTTCAGTGAGAGCCCCATGGGATGGTTTGGGCAATATGGGGTTGGAAACGCCTTCTTCAAAGCGGTTGTCACTGTTGGCCACTGTTTCTTTCCTGAACCCAACCCCCACTCTAACAAAGCAGCATTCCTAGCCAAATATTTGAGAGCGCAAATTTAATATAAAGAACTAGCTATAAAATTAAATAGATAACTGTAGGGCAGAGGGAGAGGGTGTTACAACACCCTAAATTACGGAAGTAGCAATTGCTGGAAGTAGTTACCACTCCTGGGCTGGAGAAATGAAGACAGGACTGGGGAATTTTTTAATTTAAAATTTGGGAAAAAGGGTGCCAACAAGCTGAAATTTAAGACTCTTGAGATGGGTTCACCACCAACTACTCAACTGGGGCTGGGGTCTCTGACCTCGGAGGAGGGCCCCCAGGCTGAGATCCCAACCCCTCCAGAGGCAGCTGACGTCTTTGCCCACCGTTACTGTAACTGCATTCAGTGCAGTTACTAAGGAAACTGCCTCTGGGAAGTCAACAGGCGTTGACATGGTGATGCTCACAGAAGCAGGAAGTAGACAGGAAGTAAGCGGGAAATCCCGCCTCCAGCCCCACTGGCTCCCTCCAGCGCCCCCTGTTGGCCGAGCTTAATAGGGGGCAGAGCAGGGAATGCAGAAAACATAGATGCCAAAATGTGGGCTTCATCTGAAGACAATAGCATAATAACGGAGATCAGTCACAGTCACCCTCTTCCCACAAGAACTGTTGATGCAGCCCCCAGTACAGCCTAGGGAACTTAGGTCTTTTCTTTTTTTGGACCTCTTCCTGTTTCTGACCATAGATGGAGACAGGCCAATGGCAAGGAGCCATATAGGGTCATCTGTGCTCCCACTTCTACTGGCCCCACTCCACTGGTTCTGTCTTCTGTCAGCTTCCATCTTTCAGAGTCTGTGGCTCTCGGTTTGGAGCTGTGACATTTCTGAGGGAAACATGATTAAAGGGCAAACGCTCATTCAGGTATCTGAATCTACAAAAAATCTCTCCAATTTCTTTATATGTGACTCCTTCGATGGGCCCCTCAAAGTCCCATTTTCTTTCCCATAAAAATCGTATCACAGATTCTCTCTTTAAAATATTAAATATTTTTAATATTTAAGGTAACCAAAATGAGTATCCACTCTTATTTGCTAAATATGTGCTAATATAACATTAGCTCATTGTAAAATAAGACAGAATCAGAGGGAGAGGCATCCATAAGAGACTCTTAACTCTAGGAAACTAACTGAGGGCTTCTGGAGGGGAGCAGGGTGGGGGTTGGGTAACTAGGTGATGGACCTTAAGGAGCTCGTGTGATGTAATGAGCACCGGGTATTATATGCAACTGATGAATCAGTAAATTATGCCCCTGGAACTAATAATACACTGTATGTTAATTGAATTTAAATTTTTAATAAAATCAACAAATTGTAGATCTAGCTTGTTGAGATAATCTACATATTAGTAATACCAAGTGGGTAGTAGTCACAGGCACACCTGGGTTTTGGCAAAAAAGAGCAAAGTCTGAATCCTGGCTGTCACTTTCTAGCTACATGATCACGGGCAAGCTGTGTAATCTGTCCTTGCTTCACTGACTTCCTTTGTGTGACTGGGCTGACACCCATACCTATTTTATAGGCTGGATGTGAGGATTAAACATGGTAACACATCTGAGAGACTTGGCCTCATTCCTGACACACACAGGCCCTTGAGGAAGGTTACAGAGGTTCCTGAGCCAGCCCTCAAAGGCCTCTGGTACTCACAGAATAGCTCAAGGAGGGTCCTAGCAGCATTCTTGACCCCTGGACCAAGCAACAGTGCTGATGCTGGTAATGTGGCCAGACGGGTAGACCAGCGCAAAGACCTGACCTCATCCCCTCCTCCGTGCCCTGGAAGAGACTGCGTTGGGAGTGGCAGGCAGGAGCACTGCAGAGAGGAGGGGTGACCGGCTGAGCCCGGCAAGGGCAGGCGAGGGGACAGGATGGCTGGAGGTACAGGAAAGTCATGAGCCAGGCCACCTGCTGAGACCCCTTGGACGGATATGCGCGATGGTCACAGCTTCCACGATTTAAGTCCATGCTGGCCTTGAAGAGAGGGCAGAGCAGAGACAGGAGGCAGGGCTCATCCCAGACTGCCTGGGAGCCAGGCTGTTTTCAAGGCAGGAACCTGGACTCAGGGCCCAGAGCCCCTTCGTTAGGGCTTCTTTTACCCCTGCTGAGACAACAAGGCAGAGCCAGAGGATCCTGGAGGCAAATGTGTCCAAGCGTTCAGGATGACAGGAAGATCGCTAGAAGTCCCAAACACTGAAAATGTAAGGGCACTCACCTTTCTCGACTATCAAAAATAAAAGCAACACGAAACCAGATCATAAGACTGTCCAAGACAGGCCTGAGTTTCCACGATGAGCGTAGTTATCTTTGCTACTTCAGAAACAGTGAGACTCATGAGCTGAGCCTCCACACTGGGCAAACAGCTTTGCTTGAATCCCCTGAGCTCTGAATCATAAATCCTTATATGTCTTCAGGAGGGGCTGGGACTTCTACCAAGAGGGAACAGAGAAACTAAGTGGGGCTCATCTGGGTGATTCTGGAAGAATCCGGTGGAGTTCAGTATTAACTTGGATGGAGGTTCGGGGACTCCTACAGTCCTAACCACTGTGGGGTCAGAGGCGGGTCGGGGTAGCCAGAATCCAACCACCTTAAACTGGATTCACAAATTGGCAGATGCCCCCCTCTCACTTATTTTATAGGGTAGTGTTTACCTCCGGGAGGTATCGGCTTCGTCTTCTCATTAGGCTGCAGCTCATGAAAATCGCGTCCTTTCTTGCTCAGCACCCAGCATTGGAGACATCAGAACTCTAAGGCTTCACAGGAGAGAGACACCACCCATGGCCAGCAGACAGCGAGGGCCACCTCACTGACTGACGGAGATGAGAGCATGACTCACGGAGGCAGAACGGGAGCAGATAAGCAGGTACTAAGCCAGGTTAATGTGTTACCAGATGTGCTGGAGCTGGGGTCTGAAAGGAGCCAAAAGTTCTGAGGAAGATGGGGTTGGGGGGCTTTGAGCTTCTGTCAGAGGTTCTAGGTCAGTGGGTTCCTGGGGAAAACGAAGCTATGATATCTGGCCACACAGAAGTGGTTAAAAGACACGACAGGACCAACTCCGTTTCGAATCAGGGCTGGCACGGTGCGCGCCAGGCCCTCCCCCTGCACAGGCCCCACAACCCGGAGCAGAAGGGACTTTTAATTAAGGGGCTTTTAATTAAGGGACTTATTCACTTGTTGGTTCTGCAAAGAGCCCAGACCAGGACAGGTTGGAAGGTGGTACTCGTAAAGGGAGACAGATGCCACAGGGAGGACTGAGGGCAGGCAGAAAGCAGAAACACACAGGGACAAGCAAATAGGATTAATTGTAGGAGAGTCAGGAAAGACCTGCTACATAGTCGAATGAGTGGCAGAATAAGGAAACCAGGCCTTTGTGGGGTTAGAGTAAGTGGGACCCTAATGCCAAAGCAAAGACATACATACAAACACAACACTCCTCTGGAAGGTGTTTGGGCCTCTGGAAAGCCCAAAAAGCTTAGATTATTTGGCACCCCATTCTACACACCCATGAACAGAAACATTTCTGCTCTGTTCTCTGCAATGGAAGTGAAAGGGAAACAGAAAGATATCTGGGATTTATTCACAAAGTCAATTTCCAGGGACAGTCCAGGGCACATTCGAACTGATCACCAACCTCTGTAAAAGATATTCCTCTCCCTCACCATGTGATTTTAATTAACTACCTGGCATCTCCAGGCCTCAGTTTCCTCCCTGTGTTGAAGCTTTAACCCTAAGCCTTAGCCCTAAACCCCTAAATCCTGAATGTGAAAGACCAGCTCTTTCAATTCAGAAATTCTCTGATCCTGATGCCTGGCATCTCTGTCCTGGGAGCAGCATGTCTCAGCCATGCTTCAAGAATCCTTAGCTGGCAGCAGAGCTCACCAAGGAAGGAAGAAGGAAACAACTAGAAGTGAGGGGCCAGCTGGGAGGATTCTGGAAATGGAAGTCCATGTGAAATGAGGAGGGCCCAGCCGGGTCAGTGATAATAGGCACAAGAAGAGCGAAGAGAGAGAGACAGGAAGAATTTAAAAGCATCCCAGAGATAGACTTGAGGAAACCTGAAAACCAAATCCGAAAGCTGGGAGGCTTCTGACCCAAAGTTTATCATGGTGACCCCAGGTCACACCAGGCCGGAAGGAAATAGTCACACTCAACTATAATTTTCACAAAAAGTCGAAACTCACTCTCCACACATATACACCAAAAATGCACCAAAATCTTATTGAACTCACTCACTAAAGAGAGAAGGGAAGAAAGAAGGTCTGTGTGGCTCAAAGAACATCCTGGGAAGGCGGCTATTTGTAGACATTTATAAAGAAATGTTAGAACACAATTCCTAATTTAGATACAAAACTGGTCAATACCCTCCGAGGTGATTCAAGATAATAACATTGGGGATCTGTCTTCTACTGAGCAGAAATGAGTGGCATCTCTACAGAACAAGACCTGGGAATTACCAACTAAGTTCACAGAGTCTGAGGCCTTAACTACTATGACATAGGAAAACCAAATACATGCTCATTCTTCTCATTTAGTGGTTTGCAACCAGGGAAGAGTCTGCCTTCCAGGGGACACTCTGTATCATGCAGAGGCATGTTTAGTCATAACTCAGCACTCTGGGAGCCAGGGGTGGGGAGGACCCGGGCAGAGTGGGGGTCGGGGGGCTTGACACCTCATGAGTCAAGGCCAGGTTGCTGGTAAACACCCTACAGTACACAGGATGGGCCCCTCAACAAGGAATTATCCCGCCCCAAGTATCAGGAGTGTCAAGGGTGAGATGCCCTGCCCTAGATAATTATCCCTGGAAGGGCTAAAGAATGCGTCATCATTTGAGAATATGCTGCCCATCTTTTTTTCTTATGTATGTTTTAAATTTTATTAATAGTAGCCATCAACCATCTGCCTTCAAAGGAAAGTAGAGTTTTTTTTTTTTTTTTTAGATTATTCTTTTGTAGAGCGAGAAAGAGTGGGGGAGGGGCAGAGGGAGAGAATCCCCAAGCAGACTCCCCAGTGAGCATGGGGGCCCTGGTGGGGCTCCATCCCACCACCCTGAGATCATGACCCCAGTCAAAACCAAGTGAGCCACCCAGGCATCCTGAAAGTAGACTTCTTTTTACAAACGGTTCACCCAAGTATTTTTTTTGAAGGTTTTCTACTTAACCTGAAAGTCAAAAGAAAAAGCCATTTAAATTCTATTTAAATGGCTTTTTCTTCCCTCCCCTCCCCATTTACCGGGCATTTGGTCTTCTTAAGCTCGTATAGCAGTTGCTGTCCAAGGGTGATGGGATTTTTCTAGGGAGCATGAAAGTACCTGTAGATTTCTTGAAAACAAGAATATTGAACTGAAAAGAAAGCCAAAAAAAGATGCTCTGATGTAATTGGACGAAGCTGACAAAAGTGACAAAGGTAGGGGTCACAGGATGGACAGAACTGAGAGAAGACAGGTGTGCCAACGACCGCGCGGGCAGACCCACTGTGAACACGTCATCTTCCCTCCGTTCCCGCCCCGGCCCTAGGGTTCCAAACCTCTGCCAGCACCACTGTCC
>CM053609.1:35558800-35578511 GCA_028646535.1 Procyon lotor | reverse complement strand
ACCCCACTCACTGCCCTACTTGTGCACACACATGTGTTCTCTCTCAAATCAATAAATAAAATCTTAAAAGAGAGCAAGACATGGGGCGCCTGGGTGGCTCAGTGGGTTAAAGCCTCTGACTCAGCTCAGGTCATGATCTCAGGGTCCTGGTGATTGAGCCCCACATCGGGCTCTCTGCTCAGCAGGGAACCTGCTTCCTCTTCTCTTTAGGGGAAGGAAAAAAAAAAAAAAAAAAGAATTCCCCTGACCAGCTTTCAAGACCTCTGGTATTCTCTTTCTCATGTCAACTCTATTTTCCACTTTCCCTTACCCTGTACTCTATTTTATTGAGTCTGGATTTCATAACTAGGCTACAAATAATGGCTTCTCCAAATGAAAAGTATTTATATTCATAACACATGTATGTAAATTTTCAAAATTTTACCTAGTAGGAATCTAATTCCTACTAAATGAATAAGATTAATTATACTAATTAAAAGTAGAAGTTAGAAATTTAACTTCACATCAAAACTGATGTCTACCGAGAAGCTGTTTGCTTTTCTTTTCCAAAATTAGGTGAAGTTAGATCAAAATAAACCAGCCAAACAATGACCAGTACCCTATACCCAGAGAGGGGACTCATTGCCCACTATTTGGGTGTTACAGTAGCATTAGTTAAGTGTCTACAGTGGACTGATTCTACATTATCACAAAAGCCCAGCTTTTACTCTTAGTCCTAACAGTAGAAAAACTAATGGACTTTTTTCTTCTTCCACATTAACAGGCAAGTAAACTTACTATCATTGGAGCCTGTGGCCAGCTGGGAAAGCGCAAAGTGGCGCGAGTTCTTGCTGTGACCCTTTTGTGATTCCAGTAAAGGGTGGGACCATCAGCAGACCTATTGCAATAAAAATGTCAGGTGTATGCAAGTAATGAGAACTGAGAGGACTAAATGTGAGCTAGGATTATTGCACCCCTGCCCAGGCAAAAGCAGGTATGCATGGTGACTAACCCAAGGACAAGAACAGACTTCAACTGATGGAATGAAATTCCAATGAAGTTACCTGGATTGAGTACCTGAGTGAGTAGTGAAACAGACCCCGTTCTTCCAAATCTCTTGTTGTGGCTTTTCATGTATTTAAAGTTAACTTTAATTAACTACTACTTTGTAAGAGGAGATGAGTCTTAGTTACACGCAGAGACAAAACTGGCTCAGTAGGGTACTGATTTTTTAAAGGGAAAGCCATAAGAAATGGATGTAACCAAACTTGACTGGAGCAGATTATGTGCTGGGTGGTAGGGAAGGCTAGGAAGAGAACCCTGGAATTGATGACTAGAATGGGCTGCAAAGATAGATGTTAATGTGAGAGTCAAGGATTACACTAACATGCTGAGGAAATACTATAGAAGCACCCAGGGCATGGCCTAAGTCATTATTACTCCAGGTCAGGCCGGTCAACCATATCTTATACCAAACTCCTCACCCAGGGAGGAGAAATGCTTCTCCATTTCTTAGAAACACAATCTATTGATACCATTTGCAGGATTTTAAATTCCTAAACAAGTAAAGTTCTCAGTGACTATTACTAGCAAAAAAGCTTAAATCATGACTTACTCTTTATAAACCAGAAATTTCTGTAACCACTGTTTACTATCAACATACTTGTCCCGTAACCATTATGGTGAACCTCCAAAGTAAAAAGCTTTGGTTTTAATTGCAATTAAGAAAAGTTCTAAGTATGTGTACTCTTTGGTAATACAGAGAGGTTGAGTTTGTTTCTTACTTTGTAAAAAGGGAACAAAGGTCTTCTGGGTTGTTGTGACGATGATCCAGGAAAATCTAGCACTTAGTCTCACTCAGAATAAAGTCAGTTATGCTTGCTATTATCTTACAAAATCTGTGCTGCCAAGTCTACCAGACCTGAGTACTGGTTGCTTAAAAAATGACACTTGTTATATAATGTGCTTCTACAAATGAAAAAGAGGGGACTATATGTAATACAAAGACCTTTTTTGAACATTTTAATAGGTTTATAAAAAGCTATTTTGCTGAAGATCACTGCCTATTCTACTATCTCTCAGCAGCATTAACTTTCAGAGAGAAAAAGGTAACTTTTCACCCCAGTGTAGCTTTGGTACACTAAGTGCAGGGGACCACAGGATGGGACCGTCCAGGGTCCACCCTCACTAAAGGATAAACAGTGTCAGATCCTTACTAAAAATAGTTGGTCTTGACTCATCTATAGTCAGCTGCTGAATTTCAGTTGTCACTTAACTACCCAGTGCCCAATATTCTCCCTGTGATACTTCAGAAAAGCCACATTCTTCATTATATATACCTGGGCTGACAAGGAAATTTTTTTCCTTTGAGTACACAAAGATATGGCATATATTCGGTAGGACTTTTTATTGGAAGTCTAGTAACTGTTTAGATGCAGATAATTTTAAAATGTATGAAATATGGCCAGCCTAACGAGTTATTTACATGTCATGTAGAGACTATGTTGCTAGGTTTTTTGTTTTGTTCTGATTATGGAAGCTGTGTAAAGATTGTCTAACTTTTCCTAATTGAGTAGTACCTAGGTTTTTCACACCAATGATTGGTTTGAGATTTTTAAAAAAGACCTATCCCAATCCAGAATTTGGTTTTGCCCTACTGATGAAACTAACTTCCCTTTCCAAAAAAAAAAATGCATTTCTCTATTTCCTTGGTAAGGCAGATGGTGCTCTTTCAAAATGCTTACCTAATATCTTCATATTGCTAGCTCCACCACTTATTACTCACATTGAGTTTTAAAATGAGTTTATTCAAGATTGTTCTTAGGAAGGCAACAATGTTTGTTATTAAAAAAAACTTCCGTTTCTTCATGCTGAAAAAGTAATGTAAGAGGCTATAGTTATATGCTTCTCTCTATTGGAATCTGGTAGTATATATAGCACAGTGTAGTCATTTCTGCGATGATAGAATAAATAAAGTCTCTTCTATGCTTCTCTTCAAAAAAGCGATGAATAACAACAGAAGATGGCATAAAAAAGCCATTTTTTTCTATTCATTCTGTAGTATTGGAGCCAGTATCTAGGAAACAGAGGAGAGAAAGAGTAAAGTCAAGGAGCAACTTAAAATTTAAATTCTTTGAGAATTTCTTACAAAAATAGGAACTAATGGCGGTGTGAGGGGTGGGGAAGGTGAAGCTGATCAAGGAACTTCCCTGAGAACTTAAATAACTCTACACTGAAGGCGTGGATAAGAGGATAATTCTTAAATCTCCAGAAATATGCTAATGAAAAACCAAATTGTATTACTTGGTTCATTACATACGTTATACTGGTTTGGTTCCTAGAGATACTACATGACCATTTTTTCCCATCAGGTCCTCTACTGTCCCCTAATTTTAAACCACAAAGGACCATAACATACATCATCAGAGGAAAATTGTATTTTACTTCCTAGTAAGACACAGACCAGACCTCTAGCCACTATCACTCTTCCTAGTTCAGAAAGCTAACTTTAAGAAAAAATGGGCTTACTGCATAGTAGCACTCATTCTGGTCACTAAGGAATGGTAGTTTCTCCATTATTTAAACTTCTCTTAAATGCCAAACTTAATTTTGGAAAGAAAACATTCTAAGATTGTATTCTTTCCTGCTGACAGCATACCTCGAACACAACTGAAGCTCTTTCTGAATACTCAACATTTTATAACAAGTTTATCTATATAAACAACATTTATCTATAACAAGAATAACAAGTTTATTCTTCGAGATCAGTTAATACCATGTGCTGGAAGTGGGGCAAACTTCTCAGAAGCTATGGCAGTAGGTAAGGCTGATTTGCTCTGTCTCATCTACTGGATTTTGAAAAAACAGCTAATCCTGCATCTTTAGGTAGGAGTATCTGTGCTTTCCAACACGGTAGCCACTGGCTAGCTATGTGTGGTTATGTAGGTAATTGATAAATAAAAAAGACGACATTAGCTGCCCTAAGACACTTCAAATGCTTAAGAGCCATAGGTGGCTACTGGAAAGTACAGATAGAGAGTATTTCCATACATACAAGTTCTACTGAGTTGTACTGGTCTACATCATTAACTTACTGTGACAGAGATACAGAAGTTATAAATTAATCCCAAATTCCAGAGTCTGGTAAAAACAATCTCAGGTTTATGAGGATGCTATTAGTTTAATTTATAAGACAAATACGCAGCAAGTCTACATTATTTGACATGCAGAAATGTTATCATCTTGTAAGCCAGTACTGTAAATTACATAGATTTTTTTCTGTCATTAGGAAAAGCAAGGAAACAAAGTACTTAATAACTATATAAAATAGTAATCAATGCTTAAAGTTCTTAGAGTGATTGCTCCTAGCTAACCTTCTGAAAAGTACAAGTCATTGAAAAGTGCCTAGTTTTGGGCACTTTCTGATATCCATAAGAGACTATTTCTTTGGGGGGGGGGGAAGGGCCCAAAGTATAATGTTATGCCACCGTGAAAAATGATGTATTGGTAAATGTGTACTCATGTATATGTATATTACTGTAAAAACAGATACATAAGACTAGAAAGGTAAATATTATCTCCAGATGATGGTACAAATTATGCTTATCAAAACTCCTTCTTAGAGAGTTATAGTCTTCCCTTTTTAATTTCAGAACAGCTGTTTAGACACAAATGGTTCAAATTATAAAGTAAAAATATATGTAAAATATAACTAGCAAAAAGGAAATAACAAATCTTGGAAGAGAAAGATGTTTTTGAAACAGGTTTTGAAACCTTTGACTTTACCAAGGCCCTGGGTCTCCCATGGAAAATATATCTGCACAGATGTAATAGACTGGGAATGGATATTTACAATTATACCTGATAAGGTTCTTAGGGTTATCTTAAAATCTTTTGATTACTTTAAAAAATATAAAATGTATAGGCATCCAGCAACACAGAAACTAGGATAAATTTCAAAATAGAACACTTCAAATTTGCAACTGACATGGGTCAGGGGGGAGTCCCTTACCGTACTTTTTTTTTGTACTTATTTTTAACTCAGAGAAATTTAATCTGTGGAGGCAGCCTACGTGTCCTATGAAAGGTTCACACCTCAAGTCATTGAGAGGACTGTTTGAGAATTCAGAATCCAGCTGAGATGGAAGCCATGTCCCCCATAATTTAAGACACAGATTTTCTAAAGACTCATAAAAACAAGAATTCAAGTAGCTTTGCTTTCACAGTAATTAGGTAAACACTTACTTTTACCATCACAGGCTACAATTTTCACTTTATCCACTTTAATAAGTTCTGTCACCTCTCTGAATTCAACATCATTCAATACAAAAGTCCACACGTTATCGCAGAATCTGTATGTATTTAGAGAGCCCTTTAAAACAAAACATTTAGACATACCATGAGGTCATTTTTTCCCCCCAAAGCAATTTGATAACTCAGCTACCACTACCTAATTTTTAAAACAGGACTATTTAATGTTTACCTTAAGATCTTCACCCTATCATTCAAAAAAACACCCCACGCAAATTTACTAAGAGTCACATACTGTAGTTAAGAGTGCAAATTACCTGAAACAGGAATAGATGAAAGGAAATTTGTACTTCTACTGCCCTCTAGTGGCAACATGACAAAAGTTCACCTCTCTTGCAGCAGAAAACCCACACACTTTAGCCTCCACCCAAATTTAATGATTATAATACTGCTGACCCGAAGCCTTACTGCTAACATACTCAATTAACACATTTTGTAGCATTATATTCTGTATTTTTACTCTAAAGCAACAGAAAAGTTAAGAAAATCATGAGAAAAGTAGTGCAAACCCTTATTGTTCAAGGGTCAAGTGTATTTTATTTTGTGTGAACACTCCGAACTTCTAGAGTAGCAGGGACTACCCAGAAACATTCAATTTTAACCCTGTGCCCCACTCAGTTGAATTACTTACTGTATTAGCACAGAAAGTACTGTCCTGTGCAAATGATAAGAATTTTGGATTTTTTTTTTTTTAGGAGCAGGAATATGTGCTTAAACATTAAAAGGAAATGTTGAAGAATGGGGTGATGCAAGGATAGACATCAACTGAATATAATCAACACTTGAAACACATACACAGGGAATCTTCACAAATGAAATTTAGTATTGGTAAGAGATTTATATGCCCCAAACCTTTAAATCAGAGTAACATTCTCTGCAGTGGTAGCCATAATAGTGAAAACGATCAGGGAAACTCTAAAGGCTAATGAAATTTAAGAAATGAGTAATTACTATTTGTTGAACTATGCTAGGCCCTGAGGTTGCGAATATGATTCCTGTCATCAACAATCTCTGGGTAGCAGGGTAGAGCCTTAAAATAAGAAAATACATGGTATAGCAGTATTATGAAAGAGTAATAAGCTAGGGGCACCCAAGGGTATGGAACACATGGGGCACAGAAGGCTTCTCTCACAAAGTCTGAGTTTTGAAAAATGGGTAAAAGTCAAGGGAGAGGTGGGACATTGGAAAGGAAAACCTATATAAAGAGGACAATAAGTTCCAGAAAACTAAATGTGTCAGGAGATCCTGGAGAACCTTGGAAACCTTTTGCTCTATCCTAAATGTCTTAGGTCAACAGAAGTGGTGCAGTTGTTGAGTGTCTGACTCTTGATTTTTGCTCAGGGTCATGCACTTGAGACCCTTGTGGGGCTCTGCGCTCAGCATGGAGTCCGCTTGTCCTTAAGGGTCCCTCTGCTCCTACCCCCCCCAAAAAAAAAAAAAAAACCAAAACAGATTTCCTCAACCAACTGGCTATGGTGGGGAGAGAAAATTGGTTACCCCTCAAGACTCTGGCTCCAATAACAGTGCAACCATAGGAAAGGCTAGTTTGATAAATTTGAAACTGGAGCTTGAGATCTAAATCACTGTGCTGGCATGTAGAAGAGGGCCTGGGAGCATGAGCCTATTGACTTTAGCGCCACAGGGTTGGATTCATTCATTCAAGGAGACTATATGGAGCCCTAGCTAAACCTAAGGAACACCAACAATTAAACTACAAAGGGTCTGAGAAAAAGAGGGGGTCAGAGACTGGAAGCCAGGACTTATAATATCACAAATTATGCATTGTTTAGCAATGACATGGCAAGATTAATGCTGGGAAAACCACATAAGACATATTATTAGGTCAACAGAATTACATATAAAAAAAAATTGGATCTCCTTGGCTACAGTCTGAGCCTTTGGAGGGCTACACAGCCAGAAGCTAATTTTAATTTTCATTTCTAGCATCCCTGAACTTGTGTGTAATGTCACTGTCATACCTAATTAGGCACAGCTATGCCAATTATTGGAACAAGGCATGTCAGTAGGATTTATGCTTAGTGTCTAACCATTCACTCTCAAAGATATGTTAAAACTGTGTTATATAAATGTTTCACTTATTTTACTGCTATATTAAATGCTTTCTAATATTTAGATTAAAATAATCTAATTAAGAGACCTCATTGGCTAGATAACTTTTGAGCCAACAAAAGCTTAATAAAATGTGAACACAAGAAGGAATCAATCAGATGATGATACAATCTCTTAAGAACTTTTTTTTTTTTTTTTTTTTTAATTTGAGAGGGAATGCACTAGGCAGAGAAAGAGGGAGAAGCAGGCTGTGCAGGAAGCCCGAGGCGGGGCTCAGGCCCAAGACACCAGGATCATGACCTGAGCTGAATAAAGACACTGAACTGACAGAGTCACACCTGTCTTTAAAATTGTTTACTGAGCTAAAGATAAAATCTGTAGTTATTCGAGTATCTTATTCACTGTCTTCATGAGAAAGTCATCATCTAGTATCTCAAGTATAGGGACTCAAGATATTTAGCTTTGGTCAAGTACTGATGTGAACAGGGAATTGAGAAGGGTGATTTTTCTTGATTATTAAATCTTCTACTGCTTGCTTAATTACTATCAGAACTTTATTATTTTAACGTTATTTATTTTTTTTTTAAAGATTTATTTGACAGAGAGAAACACAGCGAGAGAGGGAACACAAGCAGAGGGAATGGCAGTGGGAGAAGCAGGCTTCCCGCCAAGCAGGGAACCCGATGCGGGGCTCGATCCCAGGACCCTGGGATCATGACCTGAGCCGAAGGCAGACGCTTAATGACTGAGCCACCCAGGTGCCCCTAACGTTAAGTAATTGTAACTCGCACCTGCTAGGATACATTCTATCAAAAGCACACGTTAACTCCTTAAAGGGAATGTCTCCCTAAAAATTAGAAATTATTAAAATCTTATTTCTCATAGTCAAAGATTTTTTTTCCCCCCTGTAACGTTCCACTAAATGATCTCAGTTACATGAAATTCCTGTGAGGAATTAAAACAAAAAAAATTTACCATGTTATCTAAGATTATTGTCTAAATGGGCCCTCAGGCCAGTAAAAATTACTACGACAATATAGACTTAAGTGTGATCTCATATGTCCCACCAAGCAAAACAGGGTTAGTTGCAAACATTGTGCATTTAAAATTGATCACGTCTGCTGTAATGGGAGAGGTAGAGTGATGAAAGCCCGAGTTTAGAACAGTTGGAAAAGAAAAAAACGAGAATGGTAAAGTCAGATCTGCTCAAAAACTATTTCTAGCTTTTGGAAAACAAACTTACAAAACACAATGCAAATGTCTAATTACGCTTAACTTTAGCTAAATAGATCCAATCTGGAAAGTGACAATAATACAACTGGAAAACTAGTAGGCATCAACATGGATCTATTTCAAATGAAAGCATCTTGGCAGATTTGTATACATAGTTATACAAAACAGCAACCTACTTTTGCCAGAATCCTTACTGATAAAATTTTATAAAGATACATTCTACTCCAGATAACTTTTAGGCATGTAAAACATTATATAACATATATGCAGACTTTATCCCTTCACTAAATTTGTTCTCTGCCAACCCAATATCCACAACAATGCTGGGTATGTAACAGGCACTGAAATGTTTGTCGAATAAATTTTAACTAAGTTCAAAATTTTAAGGAAACCGCCAAACACTATGGTTCTCTTAAAAGCAAATTAACCTCTATGTTCTTTTCATATAGAGTAACCTATTAATTTCTACTTGACGGTATCCCTGCAAACAATATCAGTACTATATAACAGTGCAGTAAAATTACTTCCATTCATCCTGATACTTTCAGTGGGCCTTTGGTTTGAATTTACCATCAGGTTGAGAAAGACAGTTTTGTTCAGTTTGCAATTACTGTTCAAATGAGATCAAGCTATCAGAAGAGACCATTATCTACTTCCAGTTCAGGTCTTCCCAGGAGTAGGTGGGAGGCAACATGACAGTACTTCCATGGAATGGGTGAAGATCAGAGTTTGAAAAACCTAAGTGAGGTTCAGGGAGGACTTTGTCACTTACCTTCAATACTGCAGGTAATGGTTTGGGCATTTGAAATCCGACTGTTGTTAACAACCCCTGGTACATGCTTCTAGATTTAGTAAAATATCCTTACCCTGAAATTGACTCTGTTCCTGACCCTCTGCGCCAATGCTGAATTTATAGCTTTATCAAACTGAAGTAGAACTTGAAGGGCAAGTTGGGGGGTGATCTGTTGAGACTGAGAAAAAGTAAAGGTCATAAATCCACTTAGGGAAGGACATTACAGACAAAATATGTATGAATTATCATCTAAAATTTAACTGAGGCTACTCAGACACTCTTAAGGAGTAAAGCCTGACAATATTTTCTTGTAGTGTCTTGACACAAACATAATTTTGAAAAGCAAACATGCAGTGATGTTGCACTCCCAGGACAAGACTATCACTCTTTTGCAGTTTCTGGAAAAAAACAAAAACCAGGTCCGGTAATTTTTTTTTAACACCTAATCTCAACAAAGCTCATAAAATATATGAAAACAAATGGAAATACTTAATAATATGTTCTTAGGTGAGCTTATTTTAAAAGATGATTTCTCTTAAAATTGAAAACCAAATTTCAAAAGACTTTATCAAATGATCCAAAAGCTAGAGAGACTATGCTTTATAAATAAGAGAAAACCAATAATCTCACTTTTTTTTTTTTGATAATCTCACTTTTTAACAAAAATCCTTGAAATTTTAGGCACGTTAAACTATGTCACTTGATCCTCATGATATTTTATGCCCTGTAGTCAGGATGGGATAAATACTGACTTGCTGGGTCAAAGATTCTAGGATAGTGAACCTCATATCTCTTTGCCTGAGAGACAGGCTGTAACAGAACTTATGGACTCATCTAAATAAGTTAGTTTTTAGTCTCCCACCTGTATGAGTTCATCAAGGCTCTCCTGGAGACTGTTTCCCAAAGTGGTATTTCTGTATAACTGATAGGCCATGGCTTAGGAGGAAAAAATTGTTTTTCTTATTCAGGCTTGCATTGATGTCCTAAAAATTTCATATGAAAGCATTAAACATTATAAACCACAAGTGTAATATAGTCTAGTTCATACATTCTAATATATACTATCACAACTCTTAATGATTTTCCCATTTTTTTGCTATTTTGACATAGGCATTTATCCTCCTTTATACAAAGCACAGATATATTAAGAGGTACATCTTTACCATTTCTTTTAAAAGTCTGCCTTTTGACCTAATCTAGAATCAATTTACTGTGTACTACCTCCTATCCTTCCTGTCTCCTTACTGTCAGTGATCCACATACTCTCTGGCTCACACTTGAATGCACTCTGCTTCATTTTCTTTTTTCCTTAACATTTGGTATTTACAGAGTGCCTACCAAGAAGACAGCACTGTGCAAGACAGGAGGGAGAGGAAGATGAACAGATTATGCTCCTGGACTCTAAGAACCTTATACTCTGCAGAGGGTAACAGATACACAGAACAGTAATGATTCAGTGGAGAATAAGCACCGTGCGAGATGTACATATCGCATGTATGTACATGCATGATGGGTAATGCCTGTGGACTGAGTGAACTCCTTAACAAAAGTTTCCTGATTCTTCAAGCTAGACTTCAGGTAAGCAACGTCAAAAGATCATTTTAGGCTGAAAGGTATGATATGATACAGTCTGTAGAGAGAACTATAAATTGTTCCACAGTATTAAGGTGTAAGTATGAAGAGTAAGTGGTACGAGCTGGAAAAGATGGCATGAATGTACTGGAAGATGATGGCTCGAATAGGATGATAGTAGTAGAGATTCAACAAATACTGAGTTACAAGTCATACACAAGATCCCTGACCACATGGCGCTTTCAGCTTAGAGATGGACAGGAGACAGGCAAAAGTCACCAAAAACAGTGAGTACATACCTGCGAACACTTGATACAAGAGACCACTACTATTTATTGAAACCTTTTCTTTAGCTTTTGGGGCCCCACACTCTGTTCTCTCCTCCTAACTCACTGGATACTCCTGTATTTGTTTTCTTGGGCTGGTCCCTCTGCGGTACCTCACTTCTACTTGAGTACCCTGAGGCTACCTGATGACTCCCAAATGTTTATCTCCAGTCCCTCTCCCCTTGTTGCCCTATATAAAATTGACTCCTTGCCACTGAATGGAAATACCAAGCAGGTAGCTCGAATGAAATATATCAAAAACCAAATTCCTGATACTCTCCCTCCAAACCCTTTCTGCCCTCGCCTTGCCCACCTTAGTAAACAGTAAATCTAATCCAGGGTAAGACACCCCCTCCTCAATCTTACATTCGGCCTTAGCTCCATCAGTCAATCTTTTCAGCTTTTCTAGGTATAGCCACAAGCTGACAACTTCTACCATCAAGTCGCCATCATCTACCAGCAAGATTACTGAGATAGCCCCATAAGAGGCCTCCCTGTTTCTATAAGGGCCTCTAGTAACCCTGCCCCTAGAGCAGCCACACTGAGCCTTTTAAAACATAAATCAAACCAAATTACCCCCTTCCCTCTTTATTCAAAAACTCGAATAGCAGCATCCTGTTTCAGAATAAAAAAACATGATCAGGGTCCTCCACTACCTTGATGAACTTACCTTCTGCCACTTAGTCCTTCCTTCCCTCTGCTGCAGTCATACTGGTCCCTTGCTGGTTCTCAGTATGGCAAGGTAGTCTAGCACTAGGGATCTTCGCATGGTCTGTCCTTTTTGTTTCAAATGTTACTTCATCAGAAAACACTTCTGTGACCAACCTATAAAAAGGAACTACCTCTCTTCCCCCTTATACTACTTTGTTTTCATTCATACCATTAATTAAAGCTGATATATACATGTTTATTTCCATCCACTAAAATAGATGTTCCATAAGGATGGGGACTTTTGTTCACAGAGCAATACCTACTAGACAGTATGTATTCAGCATTTGTTGGTAAGTACCTTAGTGGTATATGTCTAAATGCTATTATCAAATATAAATTTGAGTGTAATACAAAGTTTTCTACTCTACTGAGGAAAATTAAGCAATGAAAACCTCCAGACTCTCAAAATGGCATCAAACCACCGATCCAGTATCTATAACCACATATTCTGCCTGCCTGCCAGTCACTATAGCTAAACTATCCATGCTGTTATCCAAATACAATCTACCTCTGCATCAAGCCTATTCTCCCTGGTACACTCAAGAATATTGGTCCAACACGTGAATTACTCCTCTTCTCCCTTACCATCAAATTTCCCACCTCTGTGGGTTATTGCCATCAGCAAACAGGTGGCTCCTCCTCCCATCCTCAAAAAAAAATATCTCAACTCCCTTTCCTCACTACCTACACTGTATTTCTCTGTGCAGCAACGCTCCTATCTGTACTTGCTCATCATAGGCTCCTGCCTCCAACATTCAAAAGAAACAGATGGTGAAGGTCACCCAAAATTCTCAGTCCTCATCAGACTTACTTAATCATTTGACACAGCTAATTACTCCCTCCTCTCTGATAAAGGATCTTGGTTTGCTTCTGGGACACCATACTTTCTGGGTTGTTCTCTTAAACTCAATGGTTCATCCTTTTCCCATCCCTTGCCCTTGAACTCACTCCTGGATCCAACTGCTTACCCAACATCTTTACTTTCTGTCTTTTGATATAATTCCATACTTCTATGGGCTTACACAAAAACTTCTGAAATTCTCCACCATTCCCCAGCAAATCCTGTAATCAAAATGCATCCATTTCTCACCATTTCCATTGTGACCACCCTGGTCTGTGCTACGATCATCTGCCACTGGATTACTGCAATAGCTCCCTAATAGGCTTCCCTGCTTCCACACTGTCCCTACACTTTAATCCCAAATTTCTTTTCAGCTCCAAACCTCTCATGGCTTCTTTTTCACTCAGTCGTTACAAGAATCTGGCTACCTATGATCTCTCCAACCACATATATCATCTCTTCCATGTTATTCTTAGAACATGACAGGTACCTCCCCATGTAAGCCTTTGTAAAGGTGGCCCTTTTTACCTGGAATACTCTCCAAGTATCCACTTGGTTCTTTTAATTCCTTCAAGTACAACATGTACTTAATGAGTCTTAAAATGATGGCCATACTTAAAAATACCAACCTCCAACTCCACTCGAACTTTCCAAGTCCCCTTATCGGATGGCCCCATCACCTAACGCATTATGTGATTATTTTCTGCACCCTCAAACAGGGATTTTTGTATGCTTTGTTCACTGAAGTAAATCAAGTGTTTGACTCATAATGGAAGCCAAATAAATACCTGTTCAATAAATTAATGAGAGCACAGACTGAGTATATGGGTGGGGGAGGGTTAAAAAGGGCAAGGACATGTCCTAATTGAGATATACCCCTGACCAAGTTGGAGTACCAAATATTCCGTCATACTCCTTTGACAATAGTCTAAGACATACCTAGATAATAGCTGTAAGTTAACAATGAACTATCAGAGAAATTACAACAATCCTATTTACAATTGCATCAAAACAAATAAAATACCTATAAATTTAAAGCTCTGTACACTGAAAACTGTAAGATACTGAAGACAACAAAAATAAATGGCAAGATATTCCATGCTCATGGATTAAAAGATTACTGCTATTAAAAATCCCATACTGGGCACCTGGGTGACTCAGTGGGTTAAAGCCTCTACCTTAGGTCGTGATCTCAAGGTTCTGGGATCGAGCCCCGCATCAGGGAGCCTGCTTCCTCTTCTCTCTCCTGTCAAATAAATAAAATCCCCATACTACCCAAAGCAATCTACATGCTCACTGCAATCCATAATAAAGTTCCAATCCCATTTTTCACAGAAGTACAACAAACAATCTTAAAATTTATTTGGAACAACAAAAATCCACATAGCCAAAGCAATCCTGACAAAGAACAAAGCTGAAGGCAACATGCTTCCTGATTTCAAACTACATTACAAAGTTAAAGTACTTATAACATTATGATAGTGGCATAAAAAGAGAAAATCACTGTAACAGAACACAGAGCCCATAAATTAATGGACTATAAAAATGTGGGTTTATCTCAAAAGAGGCAAGAATATACAATGGGGAAAAGAATAAATCCTCATTAAATTGTGCTGGAATACTTTCTTACACCATACACAAAAATAAATGGGAGACCTGAAATCATAAAACTCCTGGAAGAAAACACAGTAATCTCTTAGCCATTACCCTTACAAACTTATGTATAGTTATTTATGTATAGTTCTCCTCAAGCATAGGGAACAAAAGCAAAAATTAAATTTACTGGACTACACCAAACTAAAGAGCTTTTACACAACAAAGGAAACCATCAATACAACCAAAGGCAAGCTTGTGAATGGGAGAGGATTTCTGCAAAGGATATATCTGATAAAGGGTTAATATCCAAAAATTAGGCAGAAGACCTGAATAGACCACTTTCCAAAGAAGACATACAAGTGAGTGACCAATAAACACATGAAAAGATACTCAATATCACTAATTGTCAGGGAAGGGCAAATCAAAACCATGAGATCTCACTTCACATCTAAGGGAATGGCTAGTATCAAGAACACAAAAAATGTCAAGTGTTGGAGAGGATGTGGAGAAAAGGGAACCCTCCTGTACTGTTTTTGGTAGGAATGTAAACTGGGGCAGCCACTGTGGAAAACAGTATGGAGGTGCCTCAAAAAAAAAAAAAAAATTATAGAATTACCACATAATCCAGTAATTGCACTACTGCATATTTACCCAAAAATTTGAAACCACTGATGTGAAAAAATATATGAACCCCTGTTTATTGCTACATTATTTACAATAGCCAGAATATGGAAGCAACTCATGTGTCCATCCAGAGACAAATGGATAAGGAAAATGTGGCCTATATATACAATGGACTATTACTCAGCCATAAAAAGTATAACATCGTGCCATTTAAGATAACATGGATGGAGTTACCGTGTATTATGCTAAGAGAAATAAGTCAGACTGAGAAATATCATATGATTCTAACAAGTGGAAATAAAGCACACACACACCCCACCAAACAAATGGATAAACAAAAAGGACACTCAGATTGATAAGTAGAGACTGATGGTGGGAAGAGGGGTGAAGAGTTGGATAAAATAGGTGAAGGGGAAAGGGAGATACAGGCTGCCCCTTCTGGAATGAGTAAGTCACAATAATAAAAGGTACAGCATAAGGCAGTCAATGATATTGAAAACCAATTTAACAGCATAGATGGTAGCTCCTCTTGTGAACATAGCCTAATGTGTATCAACTTATCAAATCACTAGTTGTACACCTGAAACTAATGTAACATTGTGTGTCAATTACACTCAAAACTCCCCACAAAACTGTGCGGTATATAAACAAAGAAAGATTACTCAGCCGTAAAAAAGAATATCTTGCCTTTGTGACAATACTGATGAACCCAGAGGATATTATGAGAAGTGAAGTAAGTCAGAGAAAGACAAATACATGATTTCACCTATAGGTGGATTCTAAAAACAAAACAAAACAAAACAAAACTAGACTCAAATACAGAGAACTAGTGGTTGCCAGAAGGGAGGCCGGTGACAAGAATGGGCAAAATAGAGAAAGAGGAGTAAGTGGTACAAACTCCCAGTTACAAAATAAGTTACAGAGATGAAAAGTACAGCATAGAGAATATAGTCAACAATACTGTAATAACATTGGTATGGTGATAACTATACTTATGATGACTGAGTAATGTATAAAATTGTCAAATTGATAGGCTGTATGCCTGAAACTAACACTGTATGTTACTTAAAAATAATAGACTATTATAGACAAATTGTTGTATGTAAACCTATGGTAGTCATAGAGCAAAAACCTACAGTAAAAACACAAAAGACAAAGGATACCACTAAAGAAAGTCATCAAACCACAAAGGAAGAGAGCAAGAAGGAAGAGAAGTACAAAAAGAGCAGGTAAAAAATTAACAAAATGGCAGTAAGTACATACCAATCAATAATTACTTTAATTGTAAATGCACTACACTCTCCAATCAAAGGACACAGAATGGGTGAATGGATTAAAAAAAAACCCCAAAAACCAAGGCACATCTATACGCTGCCTACAAGTGATTCACTTTAGTTGTAAGAACATATACAGATGGAAAGTGAAGAGATGGAAAAAGATATTCCATGGAAATGGAAACCTAAAGAAAGCTACTGTAGCTATACTTGTATCAGAAAAAAGACTTAAACAAAAAGACTGTAATAGACAAGATGGGTGTCACATTGATTAAAGGGTCCATTCAACATAGAAATACTTGGAAATACTTGTGCACTCAGCATAGGAACACCTATATATATAAAGAAAGTATTAACAGACCTAAAAGGATAAATAGCATTACAATAATAGATTTCAATATTCTATGTACATCAATGCACAGATCATCCAGAGATTTAGTACGGAAACATCAGTCTTAGGACAACATGTTAGACCAGATGAACTTGACATATATATACAGAACCTTGCATCCAAAATCAAGAGAATACATTCTTCTCAGGTGCACATGCAACATTGTCCAGGATAGATCAAAGGTTAGACCACAAAACAAGCCAATGATTTTAGGTGGACTGCAATCATATCAAACATCTTCTACAACCACAATGGTATGAAACTAGAAATTACACCAAGAAGCCTAGATAATTCAGATTGTGTGAAGACTATGCAACACGTTACTAAATAACCAATGGGTCAAAGGAGAAATCAAAGAGAAATAAAAAATACCTTAAGACATTAAAAAGTTTGTTGAATACAACAAAAGAAGTTGCAAGACAGAAATTCATATTGATAAATGTCTAGCTTGAGAAGTAAAAGTCTCACAAACAACCTAAATTTACACCTCAAGGAACTAAACACACACACACACAAAATAAATAAAGCCCAAAATTAGCAGAAGGAAGAAAATAAATAAAGAGATGAAATAGAGATTTAATCTCCCAATAAATAAGAGCCCAGGGCCAGATGGCTTCCCAGGGGAATTCTACCAAACATTTAAAGAATTAATACCTATTCTCCTGAAATTGTTTCCACCCCCCAAAATAAATAAATGGAAAGGAAACTTCCAAACTCATTTTATTAGGCCAGCATTACCTGGATCCCAAAACCTGACAAAGACTCCATCAAAAAGGAGAATTACAGACCAATATCCTTGATGAACATAGATGTAAAAATTCTCACCAAAATACTAGCCAATAGGATCCAACAGTACATTAAAAGGATGATTCACCAAGACCATGTGGGATTTACTCCTGGGATGCAAGGTTGGTTCAACATCCACAAATCAATCAATGTGGTACAATACATTAATAGAAGAAAGAACAAGAACCATATGATACTCTCAATTGATGCTGAAAAAGCACTTGACAAAGTACAACATCCTTTCTTGATCAAAACTCTTCATGGCGTACACACAGAGGGTACATTCCTCAACATCATCAAAGCCATCTATGAAAAATCCACAACAAATATCATTCTGAATGGCAGGAAACTGAGAGCTTCTCCCCTGAGATCAGGAACATGGCAGGGATGCCCACCATCTCCACTGCTATTCAACATAGTATTAGAAGCCCTAGCCTCAGCAATCAGACAACAAAAAGAAATAAAAGGCATCCAAATTGGCAAAGAGGAAGTCAAACCCTCACTCTTTGCAGATGATATGATACTTCATGTGGAAAACTCGTAAGACTCCAAGACTGCTAGAACTCATACAGGAATTCAGTAAAGTGTCAGGATATAAAATTAATGCACAGAAATCAGTTGCATTTCTATACACCAATAGCAAGGCAGAAGAAAGAGAAATTAGGGAGTCAATTCCATTCAAACTGTAAGATACCTAGGAATAAACCTAACCAAAGAGGCAAAGAATCTGTACTGAGAGCACTACAAAGTGCTCATGAAGGAAATTGAGGAAGACCCAAAGAAATGGAAAAACGTTCCGTGCTCATGGATTGGAAGAACAAATATTGTGAAAATGTCTATGCTACCTAAAGCAATCTACACATTTAATGCAATCCCTATCAAAATACCGTCAATTTTTTTTTCCCAAAGAAATGGAACAAATAATCCTAAAATTTGTATGGAACCAGAAAAGACCCTGAATAGCCAGAGAAATGTTGAAAAAGAAAGCCAAAGTTGGTGGCATCACAATGCCAGACTTCAGGCTCTATTACAAAGCTGTAATTATCAAGACAGTGTGGTACGGGCACAAAAACAGACACATAGATCAATGGAACAGAATAGAGAGCCCAGAAATGGACCCCCAACTCTATGGTCAACTAATCTTCGACAAGGCAGGAAGGAAAATCCAATGGAAAAAGGACAGTCTCTTCAACAAATGGTGCTGGGAAAACTGGACAGTCACCTGCAGAAGAATGAAACTGGACCATTTCCTTACACCACACACACAAAAAGACTCAAAATGGATCAAAGCCCTCAATGTGAGACAGGACTCCATCAAAATCCTCAAGGAGAACTAGTGGTTCCAGTTAGGAGGTTCTAGGAGGAGGTTCTGGTTTTAGGAGAACACAGGCAACAACCTCTTTGACCTCAGCCACAGCTATTCCTTCCTAGAAACATCTCCAAAGGCAAGGGAAGCAAGGGCAAAAATGAATGACTGGGACTACATCAAGATCAAAAGCTTTTGCACAGCGAAGGAAACAGTCAACAAAGCCAAAAGAGAACTGACAGAATGGGAGAAGATATTTGCAAATGACATATCAGATAAAGGGCTAATATCCAAAATCTATAAAGAACTTACCAAACTCAACACCCAAAGAACAAATACTCTGATCAAGAAATGGGCAGAAAATATGAACCGACATTTCTGCAAAGAGGACATCCAGATGGCCAAAAGACACATGAAAAAGGGCTCAACATCACTTGGGATCAGAGAAATACAAAACAAAACCACAGTGAGATACCACCTCACACCAGTCAGAATGGCTAAAATCAGCAAGTCAGGAAATGACAGATGTTGGTGAGGAAGCGGAGAAAGGGGAACCCTCCTACAGTGTGGGTGGGAATCCAAACTGGTACAGCCACTCTGGAAAACAGTATGGAGGTTCCTCAAAAAATTGAAAATAGAGTTACCCTATGACCCAGCGATCGCACTACTGGGTATTTACCCTAAAGATTCAAATGTTGTGATCAGAAGGGGCACGTGCACCCGAATGTTTATAGCAGCAATGTCCACAATAGCCAAACTATGGAAAGAACCTAGATGCCCATCAACAGATGAATGGATAAAGATGTGGTGTGTGTGTGTGTGTTTGTGTATGTGTGTGTGTAATGGAATACTATGCAGCCATCAAGAGAAATGAAATCTTGCCATTTGCAATGATGTGG
>CM053609.1:35536452-35558700 GCA_028646535.1 Procyon lotor | reverse complement strand
GCGTACCCTGGGGCAAATAATATATTATATGTTAAAAAAATACATTAAAAAAATCCTAATGATGTACTGTATGATGACTAACATAATAAAAATAAATAAACGCGTTGGGGCACCTGGGTGGCTCAGTGGGTTAAAGCCTCTGCCTTCGGCTCAGGTCGTGATCTCAGGGTCCTGGGATCGAGCCCCGCATCGGGGCTCTCTGCTCAGCGGGGAGCCTGCTTCCCCTCCCCCCACCTCTTTGCCTACTTGGGATCTCTCTCTCTCTCTGTCAAATAAATAAATAAAATCTTAAAAAAAAAAACAAACAAAAAACGCTAGTTAAAAAAAAGAAATAGAGAATTAAAGGAACTTGCAATTATCAATGAAAAAAAGAGCTGGCCCTTTGGAAAGATAAAATTGATAAGTCTTTAGTAAAACCTGGAAAAAATTTCAAATAAAATCAGAAATGAAAAACATGTTACAACTGACATCACAGAAAGAATCTTTACAGACTGTGGTGAACAATTAAATGCTAACAAATGGGCCAACCTAGAAGAAATTAATTCCTTAAAACACAGACCTGAACAATGATGAAACAGAAAATCTGAATATACCAATTACTTAAAAGGAGATTAATCAGTAAACAAAACTTTCTCAAAAATACAACTCCAGGATCGGACAGGTTCACTGACAAATTCTACCTAACATTCAAAGACGCTTTAGTACCAGTCCTTTTCAAACTCTCAAAAACCAGAAGAGGAGGGTCATGGGATTGAACCCTACACTGGGCTCCCCACTCAGCAGAGAGTCTGCTTGAAGATTCTCTTCCCCTGTACCTCTCCTAACTTGGGAGTTTAGTCACGGGCTCTCTTCCTCTCTAAATAAATAAATAAACTGTTAAAAAACAAAACAGAAGAGGAATACGCCCTTCTAAACTCAATAGAAGAACCCAGTATTACCCTGAAACCCAAACCAGACAAGGATGCCACAAGAAAAAAAAAAATTGCAGGCCAACATCCTTGATGAATACACATGCAAAAATCCTCAATAAATGTACTCAACAATACATTAAAAGGATCACACACCATGATCAAGGGGGATTTATTCAACAGCAGCAAATCTGCCAATGTGATAGACCATATTAACAAAATGAAGCATAAAAATCATAAGATCATCTCAATACATGCAGAAAATGCATTTGACAAAATTCAACATCCATTTATGGTAACTCTCAATACAGTGGCTTTAGAGGGAACATACCTCAACATAATAAAGGCCACACAGGACAAGCCCATAGCTAACATCACAGTCAATAGCGATAAGCTGAAAGCCTTGCCTCTGAAATCACTAACAAGACAAGATTCTTGCCCAATTATTATATTCAACAAAGTACTAGAAGTCCTTCCAGAGCAATTTGGCAACAAGTAAAAATATAAGCTGTCCAAACTGTAAAGGAAAAGGTAAAATAGCAAAACTATCAGAGAAATAAAACACTCACATTTGCAACCGCATCAAAAGGAACAAAATACTAGAAATAATTCTATCCAAGGGGGTGAAAGATCTGTATGTTGAAAACTACAAAACATTAGTAAGAGAAACTGAAGATGACAAAATAAACAGAAAGACATTCCACGCTCATGGGTTAGAATATTAATAATATGTCCTTACTACCCAAAGCAATTTTCAGATTCAATGCAATCCCTACCAAAATTCCAACAGGATTTTTCAAAGACACAGAACAATCCTAAAAACTGTATGGAACCACCAAACCCCCAACAGCCAAAGCAATCCTGAGAAAGAACAAAGCTGGAGGAATCATGCTCCTTGATCTCACAATATTACAAAGCTATAGTAATCACAACAGTATAGTAGTGTCATAAAACACACCCACACACCAACAGAACCTAATAGCCAATAATGAACCAATGCACAGATGCTCAATGAATTTACAACAACGAAGCCAAGACCATCTAATGGGGGAAAGAACAGTATCTTTAACAAATGGTGTTGAGAAAACTGCACAAACACATGCAGAAGAATGAAACTGGACCACTAACTTACACACTATACACAATAATCAACTCAAAATGGATTAAAGACTTGAATGTATAGCCTGAACCCATAAAACTCCTATAAGAACATACAAGTACAATAAGTTCCCTGACACTGGCCCTATGATTTTTTTAATTTGACACCAGAAGCAAAATCAAAGCAAAAATACAAAAGTTGGACTACCTCAAACTAAAAAGTTTTTGCACAGCAAGGAAACCAACAAAAAGGCAACCTACTGAATAGAAAAAAAAAATGCAAATCATGTAAGAAATTAATATCCAAAATATATAATTCATACAACTCAAAAGCAAAAGAACAAGTACCTCAATTTAAAAAAAGGCAGAAGAGGAGGAGGAGGGGCAACATGGCAGAGAAGTAAGAGACCCTGTTTCAACCGGTTCCCTACAGTGAGCTAAGTATCTACCAGAACACTCTGAACACCCATGAAATCAGCCTGAGATGTAAGCCTACACACTTCTGAATCTCTACGGGAGAAGGCAGCAGTGGAGAGGTAAAGGGGTGTGGGAATACTTGTACTGATAGTGGAGGAGGGAGCCACCAGAGGCGACCCAATGAAGGTAAGAGCCAAATGCAAAAGTGCCCTGTGATTGGCGACCAACATTAACATGGAGTCTGGTTAAAAACACTCAAAAAGAACAAAAGATTTTAAGGGACAACTAGTGGAATCACGTGGTCACAGGCACGGGCCTAAGCCCACCTCCCCAGGAAGGACACCACTACGGGCAATCACCCGTGTCAGAGAGACCAGTGGGGGGTCCAGTCCGTGGTCTCCAAGCCCGTGGCTTTCTGCTGCTTGCACCACCACTTAGGTGGGGCTCACTCCAGCAAGCACCTAAGAGAGAGTGGTGCGGTCGCCAGCTGGCTATCTTTTAAGGACCTCGGCCATCTGTGCCCTGCTGCGGGGTCTGAGAGCTCTCAGCCCGCGGCTGAGATCACATGGAGCCATCTCGGGATGGAATCCCTCTGTGGCCTGCACAACTCGTGGGGTTTGAACGTACCCAGCATGGGCTTGCACCCCAGAGAGCAGTCCTGGCAATGGCAGCGCCCGTGGTTTTAGTAGTGGGAGGGGAGGGCAGAGACTAATGGGGGCCTCAGGTGACCACTAGGATGGTGGCTGGGGCTATACACTGCCTGTGGGAGGCTGTGCTGTGCAACGGAGTTTGCAGAGGGGGAGTCTGTGTGTTCAGGACCACCCAGAGGGGAGCAGACTGAGGCTTCTCTCTGAGGCGGAGGTCTGGGTACAGGCAGATTCTTTGCTCAAGGCCTCCGAAAAGCCTCAAAAGAACAAAAACCTCCAGAGAGTAAAGCCTGAAAAACCGGTTTCCACAGAGCCCAGCCACTCAATAGATGGCAGGGTGAGTCAACCCAAGCGAGACTGACTGGAAAACAACGCGGCAGACCCCTCTCCCAGAAGACAAGCCAAAAGCAGGAGGATAATAACCACATGGTCCCCATAAAACTGTAAAACCCCAACCTCAGAGGAGAACAAATATTAAGCTCCCGGTATTGCCCTAAAACCTGTATATTTCCTAGATACAATTTTTCTTTTAAAAATCATTCTTACGATTCTTACTCTTTTACAACTAGAGGCTTAATACAACAACACACCCAGGAAGATCCGAAATAACCTTCCTTGCCCACATCAGGGATTTATAACCACCCTCCCATCTTATTCTTCTGTCAGTATTTCTGTGTATTTGTTTTTATTCTGGTATTGTATAAATCTTTTTCTTGGGATTCATTTTGGCTGGGTTCTTTTTTTTCTTGTCATTTACTTTTGTCGGTCTTTTTGGCTATGATTTCTCTTTTTCTTTCTTTTTTTCTTTTTCCTTTCTTTTTGGTGGTGAATTCCGATTGCTCCGAAACTTTCCAGGGTGCACCTTGCCTGGATCGTGGTTGATATATTCAGCTGTACAACCCCTCAACCACTTCTCATCAGAATGACTAGGAGGAGGAACGCTCAACAGAGGAAAAACCCAGAGACTGCGCCCTCTCCCTCAGAACGATTGGATATGGACATAAACAGTATGTCAGAAAAGGAATTCAGGGTAACCATTATCTAGGCAATGGCTAGGCTGAAGAGAAACAGTGACAACATAGAATCTTGAAGGGCAGAACTGAGAGCCAATATGGCTGAATTTAAAAAGGCTATCAATGAGATCCACTGTAATCTAAATACTCTAAAAGCTGAGGCAGACGATAGTATTAGTGATCGAGAGGACAAGCTGATAAGAAGAAAGATCAGGAGGAGGGCCAGAACAAACTGCTTAAAAGCCGTGAGAACAGAATTAGGGAAATAAAGGATGCCATGAAAGGTTCCAATGTCAGAATTATTGGAATCCCTGAGTGGGTGGAGAAAAACAGAGACTAGAAGAGATAGATGAACAAATTCTGGATGACAATTTCCCCAATCTGGGTAATGGAACAAGTGTTCGTGTCCTAGAGGCAGAAAGAACACCCCCACCCCCAAGATCAACAAGTCTAGAAAGACATCCAGACACTTGAATGTGAGATTCATGAATTATAATTTTAGACAAGAGGTCCTGAGGGCAGCTAGGGGGAAAAGATTCCTTATGTACAGAGGGAGGCCCATCAGAACAATGTCAGACCTGTCCACAGAAACCCGGCAAGCCAGAAAGGGCTGGCAAGACATATTCAGGGCACTAAATGAGAAGACCATGCAGCCAAGAATACTTTATCCAGCAAGGCTGACATTCAAAATGGATGGAGAGTTAAAGAGCTTCCAAGACCGGCAAAGTTTAAAAGAGTATGTGACCACCAAGCCACATTACAAGAAATATTAAGGGCGGTTCTATAAAAGAAAGAACCCAAGAGTGACATAGAACAGAAACTTACAATCTATAGATAAACAAGGACTTCACAAGCAATATGATGTCAATAAAAACTTATCTTTCAATAACCACTCTCAATGTGAGCGGCCTAATGCTCCCATAAAATGGCACAGGGTTGCAGACTGGATAAAATGACAGGACCCGTCCATATACTGCCTAGAAGAGACACATCTGGGACCTAAGGATACATCCACCCTAAAAGTGAAGGGATGGAGAACCATCTTTCATGCCAACAGGCCTCAAAAGAAAGCTGGGATAGTGATTCTCATATCAGGTAAATTAGATTTTAAGCTACAGACTGTAGTCCAAGATATAGAAGGACACTACATCATTTTTAAAGGATCTATCCTCCAAGAAGATCTAACAATTATAAATATTTATATCCCCAATATAGGAGCAGCCAACTACATAAGCCAACTGTTAATCAAAATGGAGAGTCTTATTGATTTGAATAACTTAATTGTAGGGGATCTCAACATGCCACTCTCAGTAACAGATCATACAAGCAGAAAATCAGTAAAGAAACAAGAGCTTTGAATGACACATTGGACCAGATGAACCTCATAGACATATAGGTATATACAGAACATTCCACCCTAAAACAACAGAATACTCATTCTTCTTGAGCACACACAGAACTTTCTCCAATGAACACGATAGAACAAATCAATAAGAGAAGAGAGAAGAACCATGTGGTCCTCTCAATTGATGCAGAAAAAGCATTTGACTAAATACAGCATCTGTTCCTAATTAAAACTCTTCAAAGTATAGGGATAGAAGGGACATCCCTCAACTTCATAAAATGTATATATGAAAATCCCACAGTGAATATCATTCTCAATGGGGAAAAGATGATGGCCTTCCCTTTGAGATCAGGAACACGACAAGGATGCCCACTCTCACCACTCTTGTTCAACATTGTGCTAGAAGTCCTAGCAACAGCAATCAGACAACAAAAAGATAATAAAGGGTATTCGAATTGGCAAAAAGTCAAACTCTGTTCCCAGATGCTATGATACTTCATATGGAAAACCCAAAAGACTCCACCCCAAACTACTAGAACTCATAAAGCAATTCAGCAATGTTGCAAGATACAAAATCAATGCTCAGAAATCAGTTACTTTCTTATACACTAACAATAAAAATATGGAAAGGGATATTAGAGAATCAATTCCATTACTATAGCACCAACAACCATAAGATACCTGGGAATAAACCTAACCAAAGAAGTAAAGGATCTGTACTCGAGGAACTACAAAACACTCATGAAAGAAACTGAAGAAGACACAAAAAGATAGAAAAGCATTCCATGCTCATGGATTGGAAGAATAAACATTATTAAAACGTCTATACTGCCCAGAGCAATCTATACTTTCAATGCCATCCTGATCAAAATTCCACCTGCATTTTTCAAAGGGCTGGAACAAACAATCCTAAAATTTGTATGGAACCAGAAAAGACCCCGAATCGCTAGGGAAATGTTGAAAAAGAAAAACAAAGCTGGGGGCATCACGTTGCCTGATTTCAAGCTTTACTACAAAGCTGGGATCATCAAGACAGTATGGTACTGGCACAAAAACGGACACATAGACCAGTGGAACAGAATAGAGAGCCCAGATATGGACCCACAACTCTATGGTCAAATCATCTTTGACAAAACAGGAAAAAAATGCCCAGTGGAAAAAAGACAGTCTCTTCAATAAATGGTGCTGGGAAAATCGGAAAGCTCTATGGAGAAGAATGAAATTTGACCATTCTCTTACACCGTGCACGAAGATAAACTTGAAATGGATAAAAGACCTCAACGTGAGGCAGGAATCTATTAAAATCCTAGAGAAGAACATAAGCAGGAATCTCTTGGACAATCGGCCACAGCATCGTCTTTCAGGACATGTCTCCAAAGGCAAAGGAACCAAAAGCGAAAATGAACTTTTGGGACTTCATCAAGATAAAAAGCTTCTGCACAGCAAAGCAAACAGTCAACAAAACAAACAAGCAACCCACGGAATGGGAGAAGATATTCGCAAATGACACTACAGACAAAGGTCTGATATCTAAGATCTATAAAGAACTGCTCAAACTCAACGCTTAAAAAACTGATAATCATGTCAAAAGACATGAACAGACACTTCTCCAAAGAAGACATACAAAATGGCTAACAGACACATGAAAAAAGGTTCCTCATCATTAGCCATCAGGGAGATTCAAATCAAAACCACACTGAGATACCACCTTACACCAGTTAGAATGGCCAAAATCAACAGGACAGAAAACAACAAATGTTGCAGAGGGTGTGGAGAAAGGGGAACCCTTTTCCACTGTTGGTGGGAATGCAAGCTGATGTAGCCACTCTGGAAAACAGTGTGGAGATTCCTGAAGAAATTAAAAATAGAGCTACCCTATGACCCTGCAATTGCACTACTGGGTATTTACCCCAAGGATACAGATGTAGTGAAAAGAGGGGGCACAGGTACCCCAATGTTCATAGCAGCCATTGCCACAATCGCCAAACTGTGGAAAGGGCCAAGATGCCCTTCAACAGACGAATGAATAAAGATACGATCCAGGGGCGCCTGGGTGGTTCAGTTGGTTAAGCATCCGCCTTCAGCTCAGGTCATGATCCCCGGGTCCTGGGATGGAGTCCCACATCAGGCTCCCTGCTCAGTGGGGAGCCTGCTTCTCCCTCTGCCTGCAGCTCCCCCTGCTTGTGCTCTCTCTCTTTCTGACAAATAAATAAAAATCTTAAAAAAAAAAAAAAAAAAAAAAAGATACGATCCATATATACAGCAGAATATTATGCCTCCATCACAAACGATGAAAACCCAACTTTTGTATCAACATGAGGGGACTGGAAGAGATTATGCTGAGTGAAATAAGTCAAGCAGAGAGAGTCAATTATCTTATGGTTTCACTTATGTGTGGAGTGTAAGGAAAAACATGGAGGACATTGGGATAAGGAAAGGAAAAGTGAATTGGGGGACATTGGAGAGGGAGATGAACCATGACAGACTGTGGATTCTGGGAAACAAACTGAAGGTTTTGGAGGGGAGGGGGATGGGAGGTTGGGCGAGCCTGGTGATGGGTATTGAGGAGGGCATGTATTGCGTGGAGCACTGGGTGTGGTGCATGAACAATGAATCTGGGAACACTGAAAAAATAAAATTAAAAAAAAAATCAGCAGAAGGTATGAATAGACATTTTTTCCAAATAAGATACAGATGGCCAACAGATAGATGAAAAGATGCTCCACATCACTAATCATCAGGGAAATGCAAATCGAAACCATAATTAGGTATGACCTCACATCTGTCAGAATGGCTATTATCAAAAAGACAGGAAATAACAAGCATTGCTGAGGCTGTGGAGAAAAGGGAATCCCTGTGCACTACTGGTAGGAATGTAAACTGCTAAAGCCACTATGGAAAACACTGAACATTCTTCAGAAAATTAAAAACATGATTACCATATGATACAGCAATTCCACTACTGAGTATTTAGCACCCCAAAATGAAAACACTATCTCTAAAAGAGATATATATGTTCACTGCAACATTACTTACAACAGCCAAGCTATAGGAGCAACATATGTGCCCATCAATGGATAAAGAAACTGTGGTGAATGTATTACAATGGAATATTATTCAGCCATAAAAAGAATGAAATCTTGCCATTTATAGCAGGAACAGACATCATGGGCATTATCATTAAATGGTATTAGGTGAAACAGAGAAGGGCAAATATACTGTATGATATCAGATACATGTGGAATCGAAAACCAGAAAGTAAAACAAAACAAAACAAAACAACAAAAAAACCAAGCACGTAAATTCAGAGAACAGATTGGTAGTTGGAGCACTGGGGACACAATATTGTTTTTACATCGATGTAAAACAAGCATAGAAGGTTTGACTCATTCAAAACACTGACTTTTATGTATATGCTACATACACAATTTAAGAGTTAAATATTAAAGTGAGAGGACAAATGAAGCTGAAATGTTGAGCACAAGGCATATAGCCAAATAAAGAGGTTCAAAGTAATAATTAAACATAGCTGTACGTGAAAAAAACAAAGGCAACCTACTGAATGGGAGAAACTATCCGCAAATCATGTATCTAATAAGAAGCTAATATCCACAATATATAAACAACTCATACAATAGCAAATAAGCTGATTAAAAAACAGGCATAAAAGATCCAAACAGACATTTTTCCCAAAATCACATACAGATCAACAATAGACATATGAAAAGATGTTTAACACCAGGAATCATCAGGGAAATGCAAATTACAACCACAATGAGATATCACCTTACACCTGTTATAATAGTAATTATCAAGACGAATTAAGCGCTGGCGAGAAGGTAGAGAAAATAAGACCCTTCGCACTGCTGGCGGGAATGCAAACTGCTGCAGACACTGTGGAAAACAGTATGGAGGTTCCTCAAAAATTAAAAATAGAACTACCAAATGATCCAGCAATTCCGCTTCAGAAGAAAACGAAAACACTAACCTGAAACTAATGTGTCAATTATACTTCAATAAATACTAATTTACGAAGGAGCTCAAAGTTATTTAAACGTTTGTTAAAGTTACTTGCTTTAATGCTCTCTTAAAAATTCCTTATGCAATGTTCAAATCTGTTAGATCTGGTATCCGTCGCATCGATTTCGTGCTCCTTCATTCTGCGGTTTAGAAAATTACTAGGGCTCTACGTTCGGAATTAACTCAGTAGTCCTACTCCGGTTTAAAGTCATTACCCTGTGGGAGCAGGCTTGAAGTTTTAAGTCAGACTTCAAATAAGCGAAGCAGCCGAAGAATGAGACACTCTCGGAATGCGCTCCTCTGATACTTGGCAAAAACAAACAACTTAACACAACCCTGGATGCGTAAAGACATGCACCTGGCTCAAAATACCGCGCGGGACTGAGGACCTTCCCCAGGACCCTTCGGCTGGCGTGCGGACGACCACAAACGTCCCGCCACGGGACGCAACCGCCTCCCGCCGCCTCCCGCACTTTTCATTCGCGGGTATCGGCCGCGGGGCCATCCCGGTAGCGAAGTCGGTAACGGGCCCACCCTGGGCCCCTGCCCTCTGCGGCCCAACCAACCGCAGCCCCACGTCTCGGGACGGCAGGGAGCGCGGGCCCGGCTCACCAAGTACCTGTGGGGAAGGCGCTTCCCGCCGCGGAGCGGACTGAAGCGGAGGAGCCAGCAGCCCAGCAGGAAGCACCTACTTCCCGACCACCTCTTCGGCCGCCGCAGGAGCCGCAGAGCAGCGCCGACGACCCGGAAGTGCTAGCCGAACCTGGAAGTGACAGCATGCGTGTGGGCCAGGAGGCCCCGCCCAGCCCCTCTCCTACACGCCACTCAAGACTTGCCTGGGGAGGGCGGGGTGTGGAGGGAGGAGGGGCGTGGGGCCGGCTGCTTTCAAATCCCAGACAGGTGAACTGGCTTCCTTTCCGAGTAATTCACCAGGTTTACTAAATTATGCATGAGGGAATTCTAATTTTGAGAGATTAATCTTATCCACTGTTAGATACACAATTAGGAATGTTAGGGCAGTCACACTTTATGCCTGAAGTGTGTTCTTGGTAATACTGTTGAAGACGCTGCAATAATAAATTGAAGACAAATTCTGAAGATTAGAGCAAGACTTACCATTCAAAATAGGGCTGCATTTCACTTAGCCCAGCAAGCTCTTCTGATTTCTGAAGCTTTAATGTGGAAGAATTTGTATTTAATATTTGTACCTAATGGAAGACAAACATTTCACTATATATTGGGTTTATACAAACCCAAATGGTATCTTAAATGGGGATTAAAGGCAGCAATGTGTGTACAGCTGTTTGCCATTAAGTACCTGAACAGTGATTAAGGAGTAAATACATAAGTATTACTAAGTGGACTCTGAGCAGGTCTATAAGCAGAACAGAGTCTCATTTATAGCATGTTTTCAGCCACTTATTGAACTGATTTTCTTGTTGGATTCCCCACTACTAAAATGATTCTAAATTATGAAATACAAAGTGTGATAAGGTAATGTTTAAAATTCAAATAGGATGAATATTTCACACCCTTGAGGAATAGGAAGTAGCACCCAGACTACAGAAAGAGAAACAAAAACTCTAAAACTATTTGAAAGGCTTAAGAGATAATTCATTGTAAACATTTAGAAGCCTAATGGAAGACAAAAAATGTGATAAAAATGAGTCAAAAACAAACTTTCCAATTAATTTATTTAAATTCATTATTGTTGCAAAAATATGATGTGCAACAAATCAGGACACAAGTTACCATATTCCTAACAAGACAATGGAAAATAAAATATTACATCTCCTTAGTAAATCAAGACCAACCCTATTATTTCTTACAGGGATCACATCAACATCTTGCACACAGTCATCAGAACTGAATTTCTCACACTGTAAAATGACAGCACCAAGCTAGGCAATATCAACTGAATAGTAGTGAAATGATCACAGCACACTGTGTCTAAATGGCAGCAAGTGAACGTACATTAAGAAAAATACTTGAATTTCTGAAATCTGTATCCAAGTGTGTAGGTGTCTAACTCACTCTGAATTGTGTTCTATGTCAATAGTGTCCTATGCACTGTGCAAGTCAGTGGCCCTGTACACACCTCCAACATTTGCTAGCTAGGTTTATGTAAATAAATGGTTTAAGGGATGTAACTTTAGAAAGCTTGTATACAAAAAGTGCAGTGGAATAGCGGATTGGGATTATTTTCCAAGTTTCTCCTTAGCCACACTGATTGTGAAAACACAAAGATTCCAAAATGCAAATATTTTAATCTCTTGTAGAATGTCTTACAAGACAGAATCAGACAGCTATCTGAAGCAAACAGCTCAATATAATTCTTGATCGATCTGAAAGCTTAATTAAACCCTTGATTTTCATCAGGTTTGTTTAAGTGCTTTACGTGAACTTTTCATAGCATTCTTAAAAGTAATTCTCAAAACATTAAATAGATCATATATAGTTGCAACAAAGTAACAGCTATGTTCAATTTTAGTGTCACTCCTCATGTTCAACACAATACTTATTTTTTCAAGTATCATTTAGAACTTTAAAAGAAAGTTACTTTACGGGGACTCACCACTGATCTGATTCTTATTCATTCAGAGTCTTGGGACGGGGTGGAGGTGAGTGAAAGGACCCCTAGGCAATTCTTGTACTATTAGAACGCTGAGTGGAAAATCTCCCACTTCCCTCAGCAGCTGACCTTCTCAGGGGAGTCCAAATTCTTCAGGCTTTCTCCCAGTTATTCCAACACCACAATTCCGGTTCCCTGTGACAAGGACAAACTCTAACAGAATAGTTGGTGTAACTACTAAGCACACTGACTCCTCTATTCCTTCCTTTTGAGATTTGTGGTCCATTTCTCAAATTTCTACATATTTGAAAAAATAAGCAAGAAAACATGATGGAATGGATTAGCAAATTTCTATTTTCTGCCTATCTTCACCCTTCTGATGGAGCAATGTTAGCAATTTTCCACATACAACACAGGAAAAAGGATGAAGCTACTATCACCTTATATACACACCTTTACCGATCTCAACAAGAAACTGGCCTGTTCTAACCAGTAACATCCTAATGCTAATTTACCTCTCAACTGAAGAAATCTAAAAAGCCACTTCTGCACTGTATCAAACACTTCCAAATTCCCTGAGCACTCACATAAAAACAGCCAAATAGTAACAGTATAGTCATCTATAAGAAGTCTCTATCAAAAAGCAGATCCTTTACCTTACATTCTAAAGTTGTAGTTGAAGAAATTCTAGCTACTGATAACAGACTTAGCAATCAGCAAATTTCAGTATTCAGTGCAGTTACTAAATAGTGCTATTCATCTTGAAGACTACATTAATATTTAGCATGCTTCATAAAATATGACAAATAACCTAGTTCTAAACTTTAATCTGAGCACTGTAACTGATGACCCTCTCTGTTCAAACTTGCTTCTGCATGAAGAGACAAAGCAGAGGAAAATAGACATTCTCTTTAGAGGTATTATCGGCCTTTGCACTTTTCACCCCAGTCTTATTTCACATATTGTGTGTGAAGCCTGCAGGTGTTCCTCTTAGACACAAGAAAGCCTGTTCTATGGTGCAAAGAGCTGCCATACACAGTACTTTCCTTAACAGGGACATATTCAGTGCCATCTGAGATAACAGCTACTCTGTACCCCTTTAGAGTTCTTTTTTTTACTTCTTGTTATCTTCCTTTCAAACTACTCCACTAGGCCCTCCTCCTTAGGATCCTGTTCTCTCCACCCCATCAACTGGGTTAAAGGCTATTAAGCTTCAAGTGGGAGACCAATATAGCATTTTTCTTGGTGCTACTTAGGAATATGACCAAGCGGAACACAACTGATTTATATATATGAGAAACTCTGGATTAAAAAGAGACACTTGAGCCCAAGTATAACAAAATACAGTGGCAAAAATAAAATAAAACCAGTTAGGTTACATCCATGACCCCAGCAGACAGATAAAATAATACAATTTTATGTACTTTCATTTCAATCGGCAATGGAAAATTAAAATTGAATGATACGGGAGTAATGTCACATAGTGATAAATTACAACGAACAAACTTTCTAAGTGCTTTTCCTCTAACCTACTAGTTACATTAAACCTTACAGTTATGAAACAGTTATTATGGGGCATGTCCCTATACCACATTCCATTAAGGTGTAGGTTAGAGCAGGTATTTTTTAATCCAATGATTCACAACACATGCCTTTCATTATATCCCAAGTGTTATGGCTGTTCCCTCTGAATTTTAACTTTCTAATAGATTAAAGGTTACTTGTACTTTGAAAAAATATGTAGGAACAGGTACCACTTTTGCAACAAGTTGTATCTATAGTTAGGAACAATGCTTGCAAAAGCAAAAGTGAATAAATGCAATAAACTGTTGAACCTGAAGAACTGTGTACTTTATGTGGAGGAAAACCACTTATGTAAAAAAAAAAAAATTTCAGAAAATTTGAACAGGATAAATACTTATAGAGAAAGACTGCTTAAAGAGCTCTATAAATATAGACTCTAATCACAATTAAATTCATTGATCCTTTATTCATAATTCTCACATGGTAAATTCAGAAGGAATGCCTAAGTCGTTACCGTTAGTTTGCTTTTCAACACAAACTTTTTCTAAGGTTTGAGCAAGCAATAATGGTTTTGGCTTTATTTGCTATAATGACTTTAGTTTAGGATCTGCCTGTGGCTGCTGGATCCAAGTTAAGTCAGAAGACTGATGAGGAGCATCTCATCCTCAGAATCCTCCAGCATCTCTAATAATTGGGATTTAGTTTATTTAGCATGCCAAGTTTACAACTGAAGAGGATAAAAAGTAAAGGAAAATTCTTTTGAATAGAAACTTTATATGAAAAATGGCAATGGTAAAAGCCACATATGTGTTCAGTCTGGGACAGAATAAATCCTAAAAGCCTAGCTCTCATCTCCTTCATTTTGCTATTCTAGGACATTCTTTTATGAATCACCTTTAAGGAAGGGTTGGGGTGTGGTAGTACCCTCAAACTTGGAGGATACTACTTTTTCCACATGTGTATGAGTCACACAAGCATATGACATTATCAGACCAATCTGTGGTTTTAGGATGATTTTGTGGGTTATTCTGTTCAGGCACCTCAGTACAATGTATTTCAATGTAGAGTCAAGGTACTTACCAAATTAAACAAAAACTTTATATGCTTATATCCCATGTCCAAAACAGTATAATGTAACAATGCTCTAAGACTTACAAAATAATGTTATTTACAATACTGTCAACATGATTCAACAAGGTCAAACACCTACCTCTGCTATCAAGTTTAAGAAACTGATGTAGAAGTATTTTGGTAAAGTGCCCACATTGAGAGCAGTTAAAAAAGCAGCCCCTATTTTCTACAGAAAACCAGTGACAGTGAATAACTCATCACATTCTCTGAATACTATGCGCACTCACAAATTCTGGAGAGTGATACCCCGGACACACAGCTTATTTCACATTAGTGAACAGACCTAAAATTTTTATAAAGTTCTGACTTTTGGCCAGAAGATAAAATGTCCCATATATACATATATACAAACCCCACTTCTTAGCTTCTCAAATTCTCTAGTTCTAAAAATGGCTTTTTGACTTGTCTTTAAAGTTTAAAAAGGAAAATATGTGCAATACATTTGAATCTGCGCTTCTGAATTAAGAGACAGTATTAAATGAGGAAAAAAAAACTTAGGATAGTATTACTCTACTTAGATTATGTACATGACCTTTGGGTATTCATGAGAACCAGTCTAACTGTCCCTCACCTTATGAGCGACTCTGGTTTCTAAGTTACCCAGGAAATGTATCTAACCATTTACAAAAACAAAAATTTGAACGTGCACTTTACAAATCATGGTCTTATTTACCTGCATATTCTTCCACAAGACAGGTATACATTAAAAAATATTGCTCAGAAACAAAAATATATATTATCTCTTTCCTTTACCATTTAGGCATATAAATAGTTTACTGAAGATGACGCATCATTCAACAAACAAATGCAAAAACTGTTTTATATAAAGTGTGGTTCTCTGCTATTTAGCAATATAAAATATAAAATGATTACAATATAATTAGCTAATAAAGAGCTAAATTCAAGAGATTTGCAAACCAATACAGCAGTGAACAGTCCCTTATACAAAAGTCCATTAAGGAAGAGTCAAGTCAATTTTGTAACAGGTTACATAAAAATCAGGGCCAATAAATGCATTATAAATGCAAAAAAGAGCACTGCTTCATCACCACATTCTTCAGTCTTGTTTGGACTAGATGCTGAACTTACTGTTCACTTTTTGGTTCATCTTGTTTTCCGTTAAGCTCTTGATCAACTCTGTTTAATAAAAAAATTACAGATAATATAGACAATAAGACGCTAGCAACTAAACAATTCGCTTTCTAAAAATTGTGACTACTTTTAGCATAGAATATTATTCTGTTAAAAACAAAGCTTTGCAAAGAAGCAGACATAGTAAAAAGGTTACGAAACATTTCCCCAACCAGGAAAGATAATTTTTAAAGACAAGAGGACACTGGCAAGAAATGTGCTTGCTGTTTCTTTAAAGATTATTAAATACTGTACATAGAAAAGCTCAGAGCTTTATTAAAAGTTCAAATTGTAGGGGTGCCTGGGTGGCTCAGTGGGTTAAGCCTCTACCTTCGGCTCAGGTCATGATCTCAGGGTTCTAGGATCAAGCCCGGCATCAGGCTCTCTGCTCGGCGGGGAGCCTGCTTCCCTCTCTCTCTCTGCCTGCCTCTCTGCCTACTTGTGATCTCTTTCTCTCTGTCACAGAAATAAATAAATAAAATCTTTAAAAAGAAAAGTTCAAATTGTAACAGGTATATTAGAATCTTAAAACTGTAGCGTATCTGGGATCTAAGTGATTACAGAGTGGCAGGAAAAACAACTCCCTCAAAAATGATTTTGTTAACTGAAATACTAAAAAGCCACTAATGCCACCAACTGATCAATGTTTTTAGGTTCAGTGATAAAAATGCACACTTATAGAAACAATTCTCCAAAATTTACTGGTATGTGTAGAATATAAATGTCTTTCACTTATTTTGATAGTAAGAAGCCATCAAATAACTGGAAATATCTAGATGTGGTTAAAATCGAACTGGATTAGAGTGGGTTGCATAGAGACCTATCAAAATTTAGGCAAATGGGATTAGAAGAATTATGTAATTACAACACAATTATAAACAACACTTTAAGATAATGTATAACAGTCTATTACTATTTGTACTAGTCTGAATTACTGATAGAGGAGAATTTAAAACAATTTGGTATACTATATGAATATTCTTTTCACACTTATTTCCATTACTATGATCATCACTACCCATTACTAGGATCACCTGACCATTAGTGAATGAGACCTAAAAGTCTTGGTCTGTGATACAGTCAAATTAGTAACATTTAAGAACTTTTTTTATGCTAGTATCAAAAATATGAGGGGTATATAGTCTCGATAAGGCATGCAATATACATCCAGTCTTTTCAACATCTGAAATCTGTTGAATTAGTTCTTATGAACTGATTTCACAATTACTTTATTTTTCAACTACATTCAAACATTTTAACCACTGCAGTCTCTCTGGCCACACTTGCACTGAGTTGTTTGAAAGAAATATTTACAACATTTAAAACTACCATGCTTGCACACTGAGTTTTGAATCCTCCTTATTCCTGGTACTCATCATAGAGATTTCACCTTAAATAAGCTCCTCCACATAGGGCCTGTTACATTTTTAAAAATATGCTGCTTTATTTTTAAAACTTGAATGTTACCATCTTCAGGCTGACAAGGATTTATTATTTTTTTTAAGACTAACAAACTGTGCAAAAACTAAGAAGTGTCTGAGATATATACATAATGATTCTATTACGGTTAAACAAAACAAAAATAAAAAATCAAGATAAAATAGTATTTGTAGGTATCAAACAATACATTAAACAAAAAGCATAGTTCCACTATTTTTCTGATGCCTAAATTCCAGGTAATTAAATACTAAGAACTTTGTAAAAAGGCACAATACAGCAGATTTTATCAACAAAGGCAATTCACTTTGAAATCCATGAAGCAATTGGCTTCATTCTACAATTACAGATTGTATTTTTAATTTCAGATATCTTTCTGGCAAGTGTACACCAGTGCCTAGAAAGGAAAAAAAAATTAGCAATATCTAAAATTACTGTTCACAGCTCTATGTTAAAATGTCTGTTAAACTGTTAAGTGTCCTATAAAAATGTAAAGCTATGGTTCCATGACATGGTCAACTGAATTCCTGCTCATTAACAGAGTCAAAATGTGTTCAGAGAATTAGTTCCTTATAATTGTTTCCTTAGAATGGTCCAAATGCTAATAACTACATACAAATCTTTCACCTTAAGAGAGACTAATCAAGCTGTTTTGCTAATTTGTCATTATTAAAAAAAATTCCATTAACAAGTCAGCTCCAAATCCTACATTGTTCTGAATTGCTATATAAAATGGTAACTATTTTATACCTTGCCTTTCATCTTCTATCCCGAGATACTAACAGCTAATAGTTTGTTATGCTCAAAGCAGAAGTATTCAAAATTAAAGGTAGAAAGCAGAGTGTTTAACTATTTAATGGTATATTGTTGAATTTTAGGTATTTTATCATATGTAGAATTTGACTGGTTAGCAGGCTGTTTAAGCATATAGGGCAATCAATGTTGGTTAGCCAAAGAATATGTGCATTGCAAATATACTCATAAGCCCCAGGGAAATAATTGTTTCCTTAAAAGAGTACGTATATATTTAACAAAAGCACTAGTTGGACATTTAAACAATATAGTGAAACAGATAAAACTCTTTGGGGTAATTGGTTTTCCAAAGTTTCCTTAGTAGTTTCTTTGGTTTTGCTGTCAGTATATATATATAACATGAAGAAGTGAGGAGGGCCTGCCTACAGTCTTTAATTCCTAATTGGCATTATACATGGTGTTAGAACAGGGTGAATCCAAGCCATATTCAAATAGCATCAGGAAGTTCAGATTCACTCTATATTTGGGTTCTGGGGTATGTTTATATTTACAAATGCTACTATCTTTGTCTACAAGCTAACCAACCAATAAGGAAGAGTTAGTCTGTGCAATGCAAATGGACTAGTCTAGATGCAACCCAGTCAAGGTGTGCATATACCTTTTTTGTTTCTTTTTTAACTTTTCTTCTTCATACCTTGTAGGGAAGAGTTATTTCAGTAAATATACACGTTATGAAGATGAACAAAACTTGAAAAAAGTCACTGACAGTAAGCTTATATAATTGTGCAGGCAAAACCAAAAATATTTAACACACTATGTAGAAAGTCAAAACTGACTTAAGAAATCTGGCTTTCACACATTCAACAGACTAAACCTCAGATCAGTAGACCAAAAAACTTTTTTGACATTATAGCAGTACGATACTCAAGGATTTATGTTAACAGCCTGCTACCAAGTCCTTGTAAAAAATTAGATGGGAGGTGACTTCAGTAAAGAGAACATATTCCAGTCACTGGAATGAACCAAGGTTAGGCTGATATAAATAATATTTTGCCAGTAACAGGATTACTCAATGCCAGGATGAATGTACTCAAATTTGGAGAGCAACATGTTCAAGTTTGGAAAATATTCTTTAGGACTGACTGATCAGGAAATCACCTCTTAAGATTGTAAATAGTCTTTAAAAAGAAATAGCCTTTAAAAATAAAAATTAATTACAACCAGAAATAACCCTTCCTGCTTCTATAGGTGATAGCCTGAAGAAAATGGTATGGGGAAGGTGCTGGAAAATGGCTTCTTTCCCTTTCCTTAGTTACAAACACAAGAGCAGTTACAAAATATTTATCATACAGGCAGTGAAAAAGAATGAGTATTGAAAAATATTTACCTCTTGCACATCAATATATAAAGATCCAGTATAATTAAAGAAAAAAAACAAAACATACTGTTTTATGCATTCTGGTATGCCAACATATTCCATGGGGACAAGTTCCGCTAGTTCTGCCAAATTAAAGACGTATCTAATTTTTTGGCTGAATTTTGAGCTATGGAAGAAAATAAAGATGATTACCTCAATATTCTGACCAACAGAACTGACAAGAAATTCACATAAGGAGTCTGCGCTTTTGTTTCTTTTTTTTTTTTTTTAAATCAATGACTTTTTTTTAAAGTCAATGACTATCAGAAAATTACCTAATAAAAGGTCTTGTGACGGCCAGAAGTGTTCTGATAAACCATGAGGGATGTACTATGATTAGTGATTTTAGGTTTTTCCGTAACCTGGAGTTAAAAAAAAAAGAGAGAAAAGAAAAAGAAATAAATATTTTAAAGCTCTATAAATTCTAATGCTAGAAGATAAGGCATCAATAAGTATGTGCAACTTTACACACACACACACACACACACACCCTCATCCAAAAGTTCATTTAGATGTGATATTCCTAAAGACAAGAAAATACACTCTTGAATTCTGATGGTCTTTTCTACTACTACAAGATGAGTTTTACTTCATTTGGCTAAATTTATGTCCACAGTATAGCCTGTTATTAAGTGTCTCCTAGATATATTCATTTGTCTTTAGAATTCTGTCAACCAGGGGTAGAGGTCAATACTGAATACAAAATTTCATTTTTCAGGATGAGAGGGGAACTGGTACTCATTTCTTCAACACCATGAAAGGCACTATGCCATAAGAACAGGAAATCAGATCTAGCACCTTCCTATGGAGTCTAAAATTCTGAATAAAAATTAACAGCATTACTCTGGATGACTTAAAATGACCAAATAAAAACTGCTGTTTTATTACGCATATTCCACATCTAAGTAAAGTGATCGTTGAGGACTTTTTTTTTTACATCCTAAGAACTAGCCCATGCCATGTTTAGGTATTTACAGAAATCTATTAGTGAGTCTGAGTTCATTAAACTAGTTCAAGTTAGCTATAGTTACATCAAACCAATTGGAGATTCAGAGTTCCTTCCATTAGCAGGGATGACTAACTCTGCGGAGAATACACTCCCTAGAGCTCATTCCAAAGTCAGATTATGGCTAAGCATCTTAAAAACCATAAAATATCCTAAGCACTATGAGTTAGGCAAAATTCAGAATGTATTAAAATAGGAAATGTATAAGGTTCCCCATTCTTTCTCAAAACACAAATTATAGGAAAATGTTCAATGTGGTATAAAGGAGGAGAAAAAAAGAACTATTTTATAGGTTTAAGGAATTATTCATTATTGAACAGATCAAAACTAGTTTCCTTCATGATATTCTAAAATACTGATTTGAGAAAACAGAAACATGTTACAAAATTTACAAACATATTTGTGGTGTCCTTAAGTGACAACAGGAAATAAAACTGAATAAAGCTATTAAAGAGTTAACACTACCTTTCAGTGTGTATTTACAATACCTTCTATCAATTTGCTGATAGCATTTCCTGAGCCACCCCAGACTGGGCATTTTTCTTCGAGTTGTAGCACCATTTAAATAAACTATCATGTAGTTTTCTGCTACTAACAGCTCCAAAGTGCCAATAACATACCTATAAACACAAATTAAGTTTAAGCCTTACATACTGCTTTGCAGAACCAAGACAATTATCAAATTATGCAATGCTCTTCCTTCCCTTCAATGACAGCAAAACCAATTAAAATTTCAAAACTGCATTAGCTGGTATAATGAATATGTAACTCTAAAAGAGTTATCTTTTAGAAATACACATATAAAAGTCCGAGATGAACTGACATGATTTTTGGGCCCTGCTTCAAAGTTATACAATGGGAAGAGCAATGATTTTGGGAATGAGGTATAAACCAGTTAACTGTGGAAGTGTGTGATTCATACACAAATATTCAATACACTTCTTTCTACCTTTATATAAGTTTGAAATTTTCCCAATAAGTTTTTTTAAAACACCAGTAACTTAAGAAATAGAATGACTCTGGAAACAGAATTGAATCAGTTCAGTTACATTTCGCTTTTTGGGAGTAAATGCAGTTTAGCTATATGATTTTGAGATAAAAATAATTTCTTCACACTTAATGTAAAATAAAGAAGTGGGAACAGATAATCTGACATATCCCTTCCAGTTTTAAACTGACAATATTCCTGCTGAGTTGGAAAATGAATAGTTTTATAATGCCAAAGAATAAGGACTTAAAGTACTGAGTGGGGATAATTATAATCTTCTCCCAGGTAAAGTTCACTTCCTTAGACTGGAGATCTAATTAACCCAGAATTTTGTCCATATTTTTTTGTGTAGGTATGCTTACTTAAAGAGATTGTCCATCAGGTATCTATAGTTAGGTTGACCACTTTCAGGCATAAAACAGACAGCAAACACAACAATGGCATTTAATCCATCCCCATAATATCCTGAAAAATAAATCAAAGATAAAATCACCCGCATGATTTTACTTTTCCAGGGGAAATCTGTACAGCTGATAGATTATAGTGGTTCATGTTCCACAAATTTTTTGATCAAAAAACATGTTGTTTTTTACCTTATAAATCTTTAAATCCCCCCTTCTCAAAATGAGAATAAAATCTGAAGAGGAAACAGTAGGCATAAAAACCAGAAACCCATTTAAAGTGGCATAATCAGAAAGCCAGTCTTATTTTGGTAAATAAACAAAAGAAGTGATATAATCCAAGCAGACATAATACGAAAACATCTGCAACAGTCTTAGGCAAGTAATGGTTAAAGTGGGTGATGCTGAAAAAAATACTTTTACATTCAACAATGCCTAGC
>CM053609.1:35523671-35535952 GCA_028646535.1 Procyon lotor | reverse complement strand
ATCCCAGAACCCTGATATTATGACCTGAGCCAAAGGCAGAGGCTTTAACCCACTGAGCCATTCAGGTGCCCCAATTCACTGTATATTCTTGTACCTTTTGCACATATACTGTGTGCATGTACTAACTATTTTTAAATTTGGTTTTATCCATGGGCGCCTGGGGGGCTCAGTGGGTTAAAGCTTCTGCCTTCAGCTCTGGTCATGATCCCGTAGTCCTAGGATCGAGCCCCGCATCAGTCTCTCTGCTCAGCAGGGTGCCTGCTTCCCCCTCTCTCTCTCTGCCTGCCTCTCTGCCTACTTGTGATCTCTGTCTCTCTCTCCTTCCGTCAAATAAATAAATAAATAAATTTTTTATTTAAAAAATAAAAAAATAAATTTGGTTTTATCCTTTTACTTCAAACCTGTTGTTTCTAAAATTACATGATAAATGTTTATTATATATACCTTTTTTACTCTTTAAGCATTTACATTTCTGATATTGCACTCAAAAATATGAACACTCTTTGGGGCGCCTGGGTGGCTCAGTCGTTAAGCGTCTGCCTTCAGCCCAGGTCAGATCCCAGGGTCCTGGGATCGAGCCCCGCATCGGGCTCTCTGCTCTGCGGGAAGCCTGCTTCTCCCGCTACCATTCCCTCTGCTTGTGCTCCCTCTCTCGCTGTGTTTCTCGCTGTCAAATAAATAAAATCTTTAAAAAAAAAAAAAAATTATGAACACTCTTTGATACCTCTTACCTCCATGGCTGATAACTTTTTTATAGGGCTCAATTGCCTTCATATCAACCCTGTGGTCCTGTTCTCCAATTCTGAACATACGCCAGCGTCGTCCATCTTCTTTTTCCTCTGCTGCTGTGTATTCAGTAATTGAGCCTTTCCTAATAATTTCAGTAGTTTTGGGTTTTGGAAGATCATCTGTCAAAATAAAAGGTTTTTGAATCACAAATTGTTATTTATACAATAAAAATCAAATTACATGTTAACCACTTTACTATCTAATTAGATTGTTCAGAGAATTTTTCATTATACCTTCTGTGGCATTTTAAGTATTTCTTCTGTAACAGAGGAAAAGGCTTGTTAATTGATATGAGGCCATTTTATGTTTTTGGAAATCATAGTTAACTTTTTTTGAATTGGCTAATTCAGAAAGCAATTCACAGTGCAATGTATGTTCATGAGTTCAAAAAAGATAATTCATACATGCATCAAAAATCTTAGTACATTGGCCTTACAATGCTGTTCGGATTCTACTTACAACACTGTTCTTGGTAGTTACCATGACAGGTTATTTAAAGTAACTGAGAGCAAACTGTTTTTTTGTTCTTGAGCACATAAATTATTCCCCAAACACTGTAATATCAGATAGAAAGTGGTTAACCAGTCGATGATTATTTCTCATTTGATCAGTTTTATTGAGCAGGAATTTACTGATAATATTCTGATGCGTACATGCAAAAGTCTATTTTAAATTGACATTAGCCAAAGCAGAAGCACCAATGATCAGGTGTAATTTATATTTCAAGATTGCACTTTAGCAGATTTTAAATGAAGTAATGATTTTCAAAATTTTAGTATCGTAGTCCTTACCAAAAGATGGGGGGAAGGGGAACCTACGGCATGTTAGTTGTTTGTTTCCAAGATAAAGCTGTTAACGGAAAATATCCTCCCAGGAAATGACTACAGCAGCATTAAAGAAAGAAGAGACAAAACACATAGGCAGAAAACTATTTCAGTATCTTTTTAACATATTACTTATTACTGGATTGCTTACTGAACCAGTAAAATAGGAAAGAGAAAAGGAACAAAGATACAGCATATCAAGGATCTCACTCTTTACTGCAGATAAGACACATAGTGCTAACCACTGCTTTCAAGTAAAAATCATGTTAAAGATGGAAACAACTATATAAAGATACTGTAGACAGAAATTATCTAATTGAAGAAAAGATGCAAAGCAAAACAGATGCCAATTCCTTTGAATTCTAAATAACTAATAATAAGGAATATAAAGTTTGGGGACTAAGAGTATACATTAATTCAAGATGGCTATTTACATAGTGCAGCACTATCAGGCAAACCTAATTAAAAAAATCACTCTAAAAGATCTCCCTTCAAAGCTCCCTCTCTGCAAATCTTTAACTACTTTTAGCATATTCCCTATGTTACATGTCTCTTCAAAGGTTTTTTTCTTAGCTGATTGACTAAACAAAACAACATGCCCTAATTATCAAGCAATATTTTGGGAGCAACATGAAAAAACCTAACTTCACGATACTGGGCAATTAAGAAAGAAAATAAAGCTGCCCATATAATCTACTAAAAATGCTTTTGAAAGCCATGAGAATATTCAGTGACAGCAGAATTTCCTATCTTAGTCACAAAATATGGCAGGAACTTCAGAAAGAGTAACTTCATATTTCAACAAAATCCCTTAATCATTGATTTTAGTTTCAGGATCAAAGTTTTTCAATTATCCTAATATAAGACTGCTATTCAAAAAACACATATGTATATAGAGATAAACAATTGTTAATAAAGATCAGATAAAGCAAAGAAACATTTACCTTCCCACTCAAATTCATTACTGTTTTCTGATGGCGTGTCTAAGCCATCTAAGTCAATCTCCCCACTTTCATCCAAGTCATCTGACAGCACAGAGCCATCGCTAGGATCCAGGGTCAGGCTAATGTCTGGAGCCATGAGTTTCTTTCTTACTTTATTTCCATTAACTTCTAGTGAGCAATGGAATTGGTAAAAAAAAAAAAAGTGAAAAATAGATTAGAAGGAATGTTCACATGCTCAAGTTGAATAGGAGAAAAGAAAAAAAATTTTTTGAATATTTATTTTTTAGGGCACCTGGATGGCCCAGTCAGTTAAGCATCTGCCTTCGGCTCAGGTCATTCTCTCAGGGTCCTAGGATCTAGCCGTGAAGCAAGCTCCCTGCTCAGTGAGGAGTCTCTTTCTCCGTCTCCCTCTGTCCCTCCCGCTGCTCATGCACTCTCTCTCCCTCTCTCTCTTTCACACTCTTTGCCTTTCTGTCAAGTAAGTAAAATCTCAAAAAAAACATTTATTTTTTAGAGAGAGTGAGAGTGCGAACATGTGAGCAGGGGCAAGGGCAGAGGGAAAGGGACAATCTTAGGCAGGCTCCATGCCCAGCGCAGAGCCCAACGCATGGCTTGATCTCATGACCTTGGATCATGACCTGGGCTGAAATCAAGAGAAGGATGCTTAACTAACTGAGCCACCCAGGTGCCCTGAATAAGAGAAAAATTCTAACCACTTCATTCTTGAGAAAAATAACATTAATCAAACATAATCCCAAAGCACTAATTTACAAATCTTGGATTTTGATCATTATTGCTTCTACCTCATGGGAAGACAACACATTCCAGCAAGGATATGTCTTTTTTAAGTAAGAGAGGCAAACATTACAGTCAGCTTACCACTAAAAATGATCTCCTCTCAACCTTTTACTGTAGAAATTTCCCAAGCCCAAGGGTATGTTTTTGCAAAGTTAAATTTCCAAAGCATTAAAAAAATGCTTTCTTAAACATTCAACTTATCCTTTGGCTCTGTATAACAGAATAAAAAGTGAGTATACTTATTTCCCTTTACAAAGAATTGTGTTGAAAAAAATAGCACAAAGTCTACCATTTCATTGAAACTTAAGTGCCAAGTTCTTACCAGGTTGGCTCTCTGGTCGACTTACAGCCAATATATCTGCTTCCATACTATCATCCTCTGGTAAAGGTCTAGAAGATACAGACATAATTTTTAATTCACAAATTAAAAAAAATTTTTTTGAGGTTCAAAGAGCTATTAAAAATATCTTATATAAAGTGGTTTCTCAAGCTTCAGTAATTTACAAACGCCTTTTAAAGACAAAATTTTCACACTGTCAGGTGGTTTACATATTTATGCAAGTAACACATAAAAATAGATATAAATTCCTTATATAATTGCTCTTAAATACAACTACAAAACAAACCTAAAAATTATATACAACCTAAAAAACATATACCTCAAACGCACGAGCTTAACGTGAAATACAATACAATGTGTGGTGAAGGTAAACTGTTCTTCGCGTGACAGTATGGCAATGATGGCTACAGTTCTTCTGAGCTCAGCATTTCTGTAGTATTACTATTATCACCATGTGCTATGTAGTGACTTAGTACTTCCACCAGTTGTCCATACTCCCACTGTTAAGGGACCTTCCTATGCCCTGGGATGGTCTTCTGACCAAGATGGTATGGAAGTACAATTGTAATAGAAGGTCTGCCCTTGCCCTTTTTCTCTTAACCAAGCTGGTACCAATACAACTATAAATACAAATGCAAAAGTGTCAAAGTAGCTGGCCAGATAATCTAGAAAACCCTCATTTAGTAAATTTTTTCTTAAAATAGAAACATAAAATTTAACAATTTTTACAGACATCTAAAGACTCCCTTCTCCCAGGAACCTCTTAGACTCATTTAAGAAATACCACATTTAGGCATTTTTTGTAACAGCAAATAATTTGAAATTTAAATGTTGAAAACAAAAATAAAAGATTATGGAAGATCACATATATATTTGGTGGAAAATAAGATATAAGAAAATTCATCTAACTATTGGAAAGGAACTTTCATTTTCTAGTATCAAATGAACACCTTCCGACACTGGGTTTCTGTAAGAAGCTCAATATTCATTTAATAAGTGACATCTCAGTAAAGACATTTTGAAGTTCTGTTTTAAATCTGTTTTCATTTGAAAATATTGCTCACATTGGAAAATCTTCATCTTGCCATTCTTCTTTAAGTTCCACACCTTCCATCCTTAGCTTAGATTCAATATCAACTACAAACTCCTGATAATCCGGAGACCCAATGTCCTGTGAAAAGAGAAAAATTTGTAACAACATATTTTCCATGTTACTTTTCATCTGCTAAAAACGTGCAATAATCTTATACCTTAGTTCACACTTCCACCCTAGTCATGGACTCAATTTATTGGGCTGCAATTACCATTAAAAAAAAAATGAATATCAGAGTATATATATTCTAGTAAAGTTAGTACTATTTGTAGTAACGGTATTGGGCAGTGAAAATATTTGTTTTCAGTTACATTTATGCATCTGTGTCCCAGGTTGTGATTTAAATTTCATTAAGTTTTCTGAATTATGTAAAAACAATCTGGGGGGGAGGCACAAGATATAAAAATAGATATATTCTCTACTCTAGACCCATAATTAATTTTTCTGTCCTCTGGACAGAAGTTGATCCTAGAGATTGCACACTAGTAAATTGCATTTACATTCATGATTCAGTAAAGCCAAGTGGTATGTGTGCTGTATCTTTTTAAAACTGATGTATAATTAACATTTTTAAAAATTATTATTTATTTGACATAGAGAGAGAAAGCACAAGCAGGGGGAAAGGCAGAGGGAGAGGGGGAAGCAGGCTTCAGGGTGAGCAGGGAGCCTGATGTGGGGCTTGATCCCAGGACCCGGAGATCATGACCTGAGCCAAAGGCAGCTTAACAGACTGAGCCACCCAGGCGCCCTTCTAATTAACATTTTTAAACTGAAGCATAATTAATATGTATGCTATTTTCTATACTTCCGACTCTGTAGTTTCAAGGCCATCATTCCAGAGCCATTTAAAAAAGGCTACTTAGTAACTATCCAGTAAATGAATGCTACATTTTGATTTGCTTCATATCTACACTAAACTTTTCCCATGTAGTTCAGCATAAGTTTTCAGACACTGGACTTGGTGACTATTTCTGTTCATGCAATCACACATGCTCACCTGGGCCATTCAGTTTTAGTTTCAGTCTGTCCAAGGTAGGGTGTGGGACCCTACACCCTCACTTCACCAAGTGAAGAACGCAGAGAGATTGGTTTGGTTGATGGAATAAGAAGTGAAAGTTTAAGTATATTATTTAAGAAGTCATAAAGATCAATTGGTTAGTGAGTACAACCAAAACTCTGACAACTTTAGGGAACAAGAGGTGTGAATGAGCTAATATTTAGTTCAATTGCATTAGAGCAAGTCAATAGATGACTGAAGATTTTTAAAAGAAAAAGGCAGTAAAACATGTATTCCTTAAGAGATAAAAAGTAACACTACAAGTATTAAAAGCAAAAAGAGGTTGGTCCCAGTGGAAGAAGAAAGAGGGTGAGATGGGGAGAATGATAAATTCATAGTGAATCCTAAACTATCTGACTTTTAAAACCATGTATATATAACTTTAAAAATACTTATCAAATAAAACCATTTGGTGCCAGTCCTTCACTTCGATTAGTCTTGTAAAACAAAAACATGATGTCTACACACTGGAGTATTCCTCAGCCATAAAAAAGAATGGAATCTTGCCATTTGCAACAACATGGATGGATCTCGAGGATATAATGCTAAGTGAAAAAAATCAGTCAGAGAAAGACAAATACCGTATGATTTCACACATATGTGGGATTTAAGAAATAAAACAAATGAACAAAATAAAAAGATAAACAAAAAACAGACTTAAATACATAGAACAAACTGGTGGGGAGGTGGGTGGGAAATGAATGGAAGAAGTGAGGATTAAGAGTACACTTATCGGGCACCTGGGTGGCTCAGTGGGTTAGAGCCTCTGCCTTCTGCTCAGGGCATGGTCTCAGGGTCCTGGGATCGAGCCCCGCATCGGGCTCTCTGCTCAGCAGGGAGCCTGCTTCCCCCCCTTCTCTCTGCCTGTCTCTCTGCCTGCTTGTGATCTCTCTCTTTCTCTGTCAAATAAATAAATAAATAAAATCTTAAAAAAAAAAAAAAAAGTGTACACTTATCATCATGAGCACTGAGCAACATACAGAATTGCCGAATCATTATACTGTACACTGGAAGCTAATATAACACTGTTAATTATACTGGAATTAAAAAACTAAAAACTAAAACACAGATGTGGTCACGATTTACGGTTGCTTTATCTGTTGTTATTACAACACTCAAAAGATGTACAAAGCTGTAGAGAAAAACCATTATGCTCTAGAACAACAAAATTACACTGGTAATTTTCTAAAGTGTTAGATTTCACATGGTAAACTAAATTTTATATCTCTGCCAAGACTGGGAGGCTCTCTTCTCAGTTTGAATTCTTATACTCAAGGAAAGGTTTCACACATTCTCAAAAGGTTTAAATTTTTGAAGACCCACTTTCAAGCACAGAAAAAATGGCAAATGGTCTTTTCCTTACCAGCATATTTGCTTGGAAAACTCAGTATTTATATATGTAAGTCATTTTCAACTCTTCGGGTAAACACTGAGCCAGCTAATGTTGAGAAATTACTGAAAAACATACTTAAACTATAGTAATCTTGATTTATTTACCACATTCTCTGTTTCTAATACTTAACATAGTCTACACCTCAACACAATCTTCACTGATCACTTCACTGATTGTTCTCTGATGGCAACTTCTAGAGAGAAGAAAAAAAAGGGATACCTATCTTACCAATCTCTTATATTTTGAACACAGAACTAGTATAAAAAATCCCCAAATTATGGCCAACAAACCCAAATACTTAATGCTTATTTCCTTGGAAATTAATGCTCACATGAGACTGAAACATTCTATTACTAAAGGTTTAAAACTGTCTCTTCCAAATTTTTAATTCACTGTACTTGTCAATTTTTTTCTGAGGTCTTTTCTAATCACTCTAAACTGAACTAATACACTTTCTAAATTCAATAACCAGAAAACAATTTCAAATTTATTTTGTCTCACTTTTTTACAGGTGTTGGAAAAATACTGGATGTTCTTGTTGTCTTTTTTAAATACCCCACATACTCAAAAAAATTTATCTCAAATATAAAAATTTATCTCAAATATATTTATCTCAAAAATAAAAGCAGATTTTGAAAGTTGGTATCAGTATATTCCCAACACCTCACATAGTATCTGGCATATAAGCCTGTAAATGTTAGTTATATAAATATTGTAAGGTAGGGCACTGGATAGCAGGCCTTTGTTTTGCTTTACCCCTTAGGTTTATTTGTCTTATTCAAGTACATTATTCAACAGGCTTCCTGTTGTTTTACCCTCAAAAAGTGTAATGAAAATATTTAGGGCAACCCACACACATACAATTATCAATTTCTGTTGGTAAAATCATTCCTCATTTGTAAGAGAAAAGATGTAACTTGCGAAATTATATAAGACAAACCATGTCCTTTGGTTCCCCTACCACTTGAACAAGTCTATCACCTGAAAACTCTAAACATAGAGAGCTTGAGTCCTTCAGGCCTCTCAGCTGATTCATTCTACTTTTACTTTAAAATCATATTGAAGCATGTGATATTAATACACAAAGCACATGGACATGGACATTTAGTTCGGGGATGATCATTTAAGCTAGTTAGACAGCACCTAGGAGGAGAGCTACAGATAGATTCACTCTTGACCAGGGAGAAAAGTACACTAGGTAGACAAAAAGTTCAAACAATTGAGACAGTATTGTTCTTGGAAGCACTTAATCATCAGCAGCTGTTAAGAACAGGAAACAAATAAGAAAGGAGCAATATAAGCACAACTACTTTGAAGGAAATCAGGACAATGCTGACTCACAAGTTAACTGTGGCTGTTTCCCATTTTTTGTTCATAAATTTGGTAAATTAGAATGGGGAAATAACACTTCAAGATGTCATTTGTTAAAATAAACTAATGCAACAGGAATTACTTGATTTCTCAACATGTGGTACTGAGGCCACATGATCATTTATGCCGATTAATTACTAGAAATCCTTTAGATAAATTTAGAACACTAGCTGACCTCAGTGAGGTTAATAATCAAGAAAAATGGATTACCTACTGACACAACTTCTGAAGGGAGATGTGGGTAGTAAATTCAACCAAGATGAAGAAGAGGATTTCTCTATGTAACTAAGCAATATAAGCAAAAATTAAATATTGAAATCATATTTACAACTGTCTGAATTATAAACTGTAATCTTACATGCAACTTTATTATTATGTAGTTTAATAGTGCCGCTGGAATAGGTGCTAATAACCACCATCTATGCTGAAATCACTTATTACTGGGAGAAGGAAATGTCCAGGCAAGTTTTTCACTTCCCCATTTAAACAAAAGGGCTTCATTCTAAATATATATTTTTTAAAGATTTTATTTATTATTTGACAGAGAGAGAGAGAGCACTAGTAGGCAGAGCGGGAGGCAGAGGGAGAGGGAGAAGCAGGCTCTCCGCTGAGCAGGGAGCCCGATGTGGGGCTCGATCCCAGAACTCTGGAATCATGACCTGAGCTGAAGGCAGCCGCTTAATCAACTGAGCCACCCAGGCGCCCCTTCATTCTAAATATTTATGTTCACGTTTCTCTATGAGGCTGGCAACACTTGGTAGCGCTATAGAAAAATACTTTAGGCTAGCTTATCTGTTTACAAAGATCACCAAAACACCTCCAGAAAAATCTTATACACCTGCCACTGCTTCCTTGAAAGCAAGGTCATGTAGGTTTTTAAGAATGAAATGACACGATGTGATGTCACCTTATAGCTAGCTGTTAGAATGACCATTCTTGAATAGACAAGGAAAAGCAAAAGTGGTGTGGAGAAAAAGGAGCCTCTGTGCACTGTTGACAGGAATGTAAATTGGTAAAGCCACTATGGAAAACAGTATAGAGGTTCCTCAAAAAATTAAAAATAGAAATACCACATGATCCAGGAATTCCACTTCTGGGTATTTATCTGAAGGAAAAGAGATCACTATCTCAAAAAGATACATGCAGGCCCATATTCACTGCAGTATTATTTACAATAGCCAAGATATGGAGGCAACCATAAAGAAATTGTGGTATATATACACAATGGAATATTATTCAGCCATAAAAAGAATGAAATTTTCCCAGTTGGGACAACATGCATATAGATATTGAGGGCATTATGCTATGTAAAGTAAGTCAGACAGAGAAAGACAAATACTATATGGTCTCACTTATATGTGGAATCTTAAAACACACACACACACACACACACACACACACACACACACCAAGTTCATAGATGCAGAGAACAGACTGGTGGTTGCCAGAAGGGATGGAGTTGGATGAATGGGCGAAGGGGGTCAAAAGAGACAAACTTCCAGTTATAAAATAAATCAGAAGGATATAATGTACACCATGGTGATAATAGCTAATACCGTGTTACATATCTGAAAGGTGCTAAGAAAATAATTCTTAAAAGTTTTCATCACAAAAAAATTTTATTGTGTGGCAATGAATATTAAATACATTCATTGTGGTGATCATTTCCCAATATATAAAAATATTGAATCATTATTGTATGTACACCTGAAACCAATATAATGTTATATGCCAATTGTACCTCAATTTACGAAAAGAACAAAATGAGATACTCTACCTGAAACGTTAACACAAAATTCAAGAAAAATTACAACAGTACTTTCCTCAAAATTGTGAAAATAAAGCAAAGGATAATTATGCCACCTACAAACAGTACTTCTATGATCAGTATGCAGAACATACTAGAGAAGCTCTAAGACCTTTAAGAAGATTAGAGTCTAATATTGATCTCTGACACTTTATTGCAGTTATACATATTTGTTGTAATATAAAATTATAACTGGAATATTACTATCATCACATTGTACTAGTATTCTGCTTTATACCATGTAAGCTTAAGACAATTTTCGATCCACGGTCAGCCAAGGTTAATTTTTCGGAACTGGCTATATATACTTCCTTCTTTAGATGCCCTCCTTCATCGCTGCTCCTACCGGCATTGCTGCAGCGGCCGTTAAGGGAACCACTTTCCTTTTCACATTTACTAACCACTTGTACAATTATCATCCTCATATGTTCCCAAAACCAACTTTTGTGAGGTATAAAACATTGGTGTTATTATACCGGTTTTATCTTATATGCGAGGCAAATGACATTACTTCTTGGTTCTCAGATTAAATGTAGACAGTTTCTAATACAGCACGCTGTTTCCAGCTCACTGGGAACTTTATACAGAGTAAGCCTGTAATGCCAGATTTAGTTACATTTAACTTCAAAGGTCCTCTAACACTTAAAGACTACAACAGCACTGACTTAGGTTCAAGATCCATGTTTGCAGAAGCGGACCCGTCCTACTTCCTGTATAGGCCCAACAATGTTAGGCTGCAATGGAGGAGGTTATGAAGAACAAGGAATAGTTTACAAGAAATGTAAAATGTCAAGAACTAAGCAAAAGATGTGCGAATTCATCAAGAAGACAGTAAATGAGGTAAATCAATTGGGTAACTTCAGTTATCAACGTTATCCAGTTGCATGTTGCAGAAATTCTTACATAAAATTTTAGAAAAAGAATGTGTATTGAAAAAGTTAACAAACGAGGCATTAAGAGAAACAGAGATCCTAATCAAAAAAGGTGAGGATGGAAAAAAAGCAACTCTAAAATGCAATCACACACTTCATTCAATTAACTATAAGGAAGGCACTGTGACTACCAGGACGAACAGGGCAAAAGCCGTGCTCTGAAAGGGCTCCCGCAACAGGCAGACAAGGGAAGTTTCAAAGCAACGATGTAGAAGCGAAAAAATTTAAAAGGAGCTTATCTAGTAGATCTCCAGCTGCATCAGATACACCCAAGAAACCCAAACCATTAAGCAAAAGGTAACGTCTGAATCCACGCAGGAACTTGGCTTTTAGACGTACGAGTCTACTAAAGCCCTCATTACAAATGCTGCTTCCGTATCTATTCCCCGAGGGTACAGGGCACATCAGACGTCGGAGTTTCTTTGTTCTGTACGAGGACTGACGCTGGTTTTACATAAGCAACCAAGTGGCCCGGTCACCGTACCGAAAGCAGAGTGTGTGCAGCAGTGCCGAGAGGGGAGCAAGTTCCATCCCGGGCACAACAGCACAAACTGCAAAGGGGTGGCCGGGGCGGCGCGGGGGGGTGGGTGGGTGGCAAGGATAGCAAAGGCAAGCAGGAGACGAGCCAAGGGCGGGGGCCTACACTGGGCGGCGGATCCGGGAAGCGCCTCCGGAGCAGGTTCCCGGCGCCCCCTACAACGGATAACCCTCTGGGCTTCCTCTCTCGGGCTGTCCGGGGGGCATTCACCCCTCCGACGTTCGCCCCAGGCCTGCTCTCAGCCCAGACCTGCCGTGCCCAGCCTTCCCCGACCGCACTCACCCGGGAGGAAGCCTTGGCTCCCTCGTCTTCTTCGCCCCTCCAGGCCGGCGACGTGGGGCTGACGGCCAGGGCGCAGGAGGTAGAGCCGAGAGGAGCCCGCTCCCCTCGGACCG
>CM053609.1:35493322-35517128 GCA_028646535.1 Procyon lotor | reverse complement strand
TCTGTTGCTCTGTCTCCTTGTGCTCTCTCACTCTGTCAAATAAATAAATAAAATCCTTAAAAAAATAAATTAAATAAAATCAACATTTGAGGTTACATGACTGATATTTATATAGGTTTTATAATTAACCATCTTAACACATGAAGACTAGAACAATCTAAAATACTTCTCTTAATTTCTAGTACAGCTATAAAAGCATACAGGCTATTACTAAACATGACTCATCAAGATTTTTTTAAAAAGATAATTTAGTTATCTCTTGTCAAGTCACTATTTAATGTTACTTTCTATATTTGCTGTGATAAGCATTAAAATCTGTATATTGGTTGATAAATCATTGTTTAGGAGTGTCTAAAGGGTTCAGTAAATTGTATGAAATTGCCATAGTGTAATAAATGGTTATTTGATAATGAATGAAATTGTTTGAAAATACTGTTAAAATGTCAACTTTAAATATATAGATCATCACTCAAAAGGAAGGCAAACATGGAAACCACAGTGACATCATAAATATACTGCAATAAACACATTTATTTATATCGGGCAAGTTGTAGGTACTTTGTATAAATGTGTACAAATTGATATATGAAGTTAATTTCAATCTGTAAAAGTAATTGCATTGGTTTAACTTATTTAACTCTCCTTACAATAATATTTATTGCAGAAAAAGAAGGTAAAGAAATAAATGATGATAAATAGATAAAATACATAGGAAATGGGAATTGTTTTACAATTTAATTACACTGTCACATAAAATTATCACACAAATACACCAATCCGACAGCAGAAATACATTAAAACTCTATTATCCAATGCAGAGAACAGTTTTTTATTGGTCTTCATTTCATTCGCACATTTAAAATAATTTTTATTTCTTTCTACTAGCACAAAATGTGAAACAGTGTCAAAGCAAAAAGAGTAAGTCAGGCACAAATATTTTCTAAAAGAAATGTTCTGTTTTGTACTATATTGTAAAGATTGACATAAAAATCTAAGAAAAGGGCAGCAAAAGCATTCCCAGTCCCCCATGATAGGTATATTGAAGAAACAAACTCAGGAGCTTAATAGAAAATGAAATTAATTGGTTTGTTTTTAAAGATTTTATTTTTTAATTTTTTAAAGTAGTCTCTATCCCTACCATGGGGCTTGAACTCACGACCCTAAGATCAAGAGTCATATGCCCTACCAACTGAGCCCATGAGGCACCCCTAAAGTTAGGTGATTGGTGAGATATGTGCAGAAGTCAAGAGATGCGGACATAACTTAGTAGCTGTACCTATTTAATAGCAGAATACTTCATCCTGGGCTAAATAAACATACGTGGCAACGATTCATTGGTTTTAGAAACCCGACTCAAACATTTATTCCTCAATATTTAGTAGGCATATGCTAGGTGCAGGGAGATTACTTTGGCTCTGTCCTAGAAAAGCTGATCATCTTATAGTGGAGGTGAGACACGTTCATAAGAAATAAGGCATTTATGTCAGGCTTGGTTGGTTACTTATCTGTTGATCTGTATGTCGGGTTATTTTGCTCTAAGTTCTCAACCATGAATTGGGACTTGAGTATAGTGTCACAAAACTTTACAGTAAAATTCTTAAAACTCAGTATAAATTTCTGTCTTTGATATTTAATTCTAAATATTTTTGCAACACGTTTAATATTTACTCTTGTAACATATTTAGGTTATTAGGGCAAGAATAATTTTATTTATTCTATTGAAATACTAACTTTATAATGACGAGTACACAATTCAGTTTTGGAAAAGTGAACATGATAATTAAACTAAACTAGTCAAAGAGAAAAAATCATTGAAGGGATGAGTAGGAATTGAAAAGAATTACGAGAGTGAAAGCTTGAAGGTTTAATGCAATTAATAATAGAAAGTGATTAAAAATCATATCATGCAATTTCTTTATGAGGGTCAAATATTTAACCATGGATAACAAACTAACTTTTTAGATGATATTTAGTTTTTATGAAACAAAGTCATATTTCTTTTTCTCTCTCTTTCTCTCAATATCCACTCATATAGAAGGCAACTGTGTGGGTCTTTCAGTCTGGGGTTTAAATAAGACACTGTAAACACAATGCTTGGATCATAACAAGTTGGATTTATTCTAATTTGTTATAAAATGCCAAATGGGGAGCATAAATGATGAATGAGAAACTAGAAGTTTTCATGGACTAATTGACTAGACAAGGCTTATCTGAAATTAATTATGCTGTTCTCTAAATTAAAAAAAAATCTCTGATAAATTTCTAATCACTGGTATTTGAAGCATCTCTAGTACTATAGGTATTACAGAGTCATTTTATAGTTCTGTCTGCTGATATGTATATATTTTCATTTTGTATATATGTATATATTTTTATTTTATATATATTTATGTATAGGTTCTGTTACAAGTACATTTCCAATGGGCATATTTTTTTCTCAAGCAAAACAAGGAGAGGGAATGATGGATATACAGTTGCATTAGTGTTCAAATTGTTTAGAAATTTTAAATTGATAAAATAAGAATAGCCCATTTTTAGTATGTTACTTCCACTTTTATTGCTGTTAAGATTATTTTTAGGAAGTCAAATTTAATGATGAGAAAAATGTAAGCATAATTCTTATCAGAGAGAGGAGTATCCAATTTTTCTTAATGGCATGATGTATGGTAATTAAAGGGTATTCTAAATCTTAAGGGTTTCTAGGCTCATTTTGACTTCAACTGGTGAATTCATTTGTAGAAGAAAATAAGTAGACACTGAAATAGGTAAAATACAATAATAAAAGTAATTCAAACATGACAATGGAAAATGGAGATGTTTAAAAAGAAAATTTAAAGTATCAGATATTGATGAGAGTAGGCTCATAAAAATGTTATTCCTAGAATGGTTTTCATCTTCCTATAAATTAAATAAATTGACTCACTTTTGAATGTTAGAGTCTTCAAAATGATATGTATATACTGAAAATATGATCTTTTTTATTGGCTATTGCTACAGAAAGGGTCATAAGTAATGCCTGCCATTAATAGAATTTAGAAGACTATCATTTATTACACTTCAGAATGGCTTGTTATATACAATCGCTATTTAAGAAAATATTGAACATGGGATGTAGTTAATTTTTAACATATTGGAAATATTGTTAATTTAAAATTCAAATTCCTTATTCTCAAAGGGAACAGTGTAAAATCATTTTAAAAAATTTATACCCCTGTCTTAAATTTAAAGGCGAAATCCAAGACAACCCACATAGCAGAAGGGAAATGCCTGCATCTCTCTGAACATATAAGGTGCCATCATACTAAAATAGAACTCTTTTGCTTTTATTTTTTTTAAAGACTTTTTTAAAAATGGTCTATACACCCAACGTAGGGGCTCAAACTAACGACCCCAAGATCAAGGGTCACGTGTTCTATGGAGAGGCAGTCAGGATCCCCTGCTTTCATTTCTAATATCCTGTTAGCTTTAATGCTTTTGCTAATACTAGTACTATTGTTCCTTCCTGCGCTACCTTGACTCCAATCTCATCTGACATTCTTTCCTACACTGTGTCACTTGGGTACCTGGAGAAGTTTTGTGTGCTTGAGTATAAAATGTTAAGAAGAGAAAGAGGTAAATCCTCCTTCTTTTCCCTAGGATTAGAGATAAGCTTTAGAATAGTTCACTCTCTCTGTTTATATGGAAATTACACTCAAGTCAGGGCAAATAAAGACAGGAAATTACCAGTTGTGTCTACATTTACATCAGCAGAAGTATGAACTTGGGAAGGCTACATGGACCTTCCTAAGACTTGACCTGTCACAGATACCTGTGTGTGCCTATAGGCAGAGAGAGACCTCTTTAAGATACAAAAGTAGGGGTAACAGTGCCCAGGGTCCTGTATTTGGAGTACTTCTAAACTCTTTCTGGGTTTAAGCAGCTGTTGCTACAAGGCACCAGGGAGAGTACAGGAGGGAGGAATGCTACCAGTTGGTAATAAAAACAGATTGGAAGCTCTGGTGTACATTTGCATAAATATGCTCTCTGGGTTTGGCAGGCTCTCCTTGCTTTCAGATCTCTTTATCATCTTGAACATGAGCTGTTGAAGTATTTTCTTATTTTCCTCTGTAGTACAGCCATTGTTGTTGTCTGGGTCAGACTTTTGTGAACAAATCACTTATTTTGCTTAATTTAAGTATTTCTTGCTGAATTTGGGGGTAAGAGTTCAGAGAAAGAGGATATTACATAATGTGCCTTGCCTCTAACCTTAAAAAGCTCTAAAGATCTGGACAGCGGCCTATTTCAGGAGACAAATAATAAAGCTATTATAGAGTGCTTGTTGGTTTATTGTAATTTTCATTTGCTTTTTTTCGCTTAAGTCAGACTTATCAAGATATAACTTACGTATATTAAAATTAACCCCACTCTTAGATGTATAGACATACATTTTGAAAAATGTATATAGACTTGAAAATACCACCACAGGGTCCCCTGGGTGGTGCAGTTGGTTGAGTGTCTGACTCTTGGTTTCTGGTCATGATCTCAGGGTCATGAGAATATAATAATATGAGAATGTCATATACATGGAATCAGACAGCATGTTGTCTTTTGAGTGTGGCTTCTTTCTTTTAGCATAATGCTTTTTGAGATTTAACCATGTTGTATGTATCAGTAGTTGGTTCTATTTTATTGCTGAGTAGCATTCCATTGTATGGATATATGATAATTTATCCATTAATTGATGGGTATTTGAATTGTTTCCATTTTTTGGTGATTTTGAATAAAGCTGCTATTAGCACTTAGGTACAGGGCTTTGTATATGTATATATGCCTTTATTTTGGAGGGGTTAAATACCCAAGAATGGTTTCTGGGTTGTATGGTAAGTCTATCTTTAACTTTATGAGAAATTGCTAAGCTGTTTTCCAAAGTAGCTACACCATCTTTCATTCTCCCCTGAGATGCATGTCAGTTACAGTTGCTCTTCATCCTTCTTGGTATTGTCAGTCTGTTCTGCTTTGACCCAGTCTAACAGGTATGTAGTGAAGTATCTTGTAATTTATTTAAATCCTTTCATATTTTTAGCATTTGATCCTATAGGGCAGTTCAGTGAAGTTTTAAATGATTCTGTCCACAAGGAGCTTGTCTCCTCATTGAAAACCTAATACAAACACACACAAAAATCAAAAATCAAATGGAATAGTTCAATAGTAATCCAATATAGTCTCAAGAAAGATATCAGAAGGAAGTTTATGATTGATTTCCAATGAATTATTCAGCTAATCATTGCTATAGCAGTTTACCATTCCTGAATGTTTTTTATGGATACCAGGTCTACTGGACTCTTCCTTTACAATCTGTTACTGGTTTCTTCTTCCTGATTTTGACTGTTAACATTTCCGTGCAGGCCTTATCATCTCATCATAGATTACTGTAGCAATTTCTAACTGGTTTGTTGTCCTCTGGATTCTTTCTACTACAGTCAGACCTAGTTAGAGCCATTAAACTAATCTGCGTAAAACAGTATTTCTGTTGCTACATAAAAAATTGCCACAAATTTAGTGGCTTAAAACAATACTCTCTTATTAGTCCACAGTTCTGTAGGTCAGAAGTCTAGACACAGTGTGACTGAGTTCTCTGCTTAAGGTTTCACAAAGCAAAAACCAAGGTGTCGGCTGAGCTGCCTTCCCATCTGGGGCCCTCTTCTGTGTTTATGCGGCAGAGTTCAATTCCTTGTGGCTGCAGGATTCAGGTTCCCATTTCTTACTGGTTGTCAGCTGGGAGATGTTCACAGTTCCTTGGGGCCACTCTCATTCCTTGACAGGTGGCCTTTTTATCTTCAGATGCAATAATGGAAAGGCTCCCTGTCATCAAATCCTTCTCATTGTTTCACATCTTTTCTTTTTAAGCAGAGCCCAATCCCATTTAAGGTTTTACCAGATTAGGTCATGTCCACTCAGGATAATCTACTTTTCTTAGAGGGAATTCTTCCATAAAATATAACATAAAACATAACCTAATTATGATTGTGCTACCCCATCAACACACAAGGTGTACACACCAGGGAAGGGGAATATTAACAAATTACAATATTGGATAGATCTAGGTCAAGAAATTTTGTCTGTGTCCTTTCTCCTCCTTACAGTTTCATTTTCCCCTAAATTATATCCCTAGGCCAAAGCATCCTTGAGCTTGTGTGGAGGAGATTCACCCCAGTCATGGCTTCAAACAGTGAGAAGGGCTCTAGTCCCCCACTTCTTCTTGGGTACTTTACCCTTTGGTGTTTCATAGCAGCCAAACTACTGAGCTCTTCTATATGCTTCCAGACCCAGAGTGCACTCCATATTTTAAGCTCTAGTCATTGCAAGGTTTTGAGCAGAGGAGTGACATGATTTGATGTACATTCTAGAGAACTCTTCTGGCTGCTGCCTTGAGAATAGGCTTTGGTGACCAGTGGCGCAGCTGAGGGAAGCAGAGGGGAGGCAAGGAGACCAGTGAGAAGGCTGCTGTACTTTTCCAATGATGGTGGCTTAGACCAACAGAAGGAAAAGCAGAGAATCAAGGATGACTGCTAGAGTTCTGCTATGAACAGCTGGGTGGATGGGGTGCTGTTCACTAAAGTTGGAGAAAAGCTATCTCTTTTTCCCAATGAGTGAGGTGGTTGTCCAAACCCAGGTGATTAGGGTTTGTTGCGGGCTCCCAAATGCAGATGTGAAACAAGCATTTAGTTGTAATTTGGCCTCCAACAATGAGGTTAGAGGTCTACCAGACCAAAGGATCAGAGCTCCCAAATAAGAATGGGTGCCTCTAACATTGGAGTGCATCACCCTCGGTTGGGAGTGATAAAGTGATCCTTTGGTAATGATAGTTGAGGACTGACTTCCTCTAGACCCAGCGTAAGCTTCTGTTTCTGAACAGTCAGGGCCATGCGCTTGCCTGCATCAGCCTGTGTCCAGTGCTTCTGGGGTGGGGCCCTTTTCTGTGTGACACCTCTGGTTTAATTCCATTACCTTGGCAGTTAGCCTTGGCATCTACACTGCCCACGAGAAATCAAACGATAATTCAGATTCATAACTAAAGTGTCATTTAGGGCATGTCTCTGTGCATAGAAAGTGAAATCAAATGTTGAGGCAATTAGGAGAATTATTCAGGCAAAGACATTTCTTCCTCCCTTATATGGATATTTCATGAAAAATCTCTAGGCCTGTCATTAACTAGCTCATTACTTTAATTAACCACTTCATTATGTAAGTGTAGACACAGCCTTAAAATTATTTGTACTGTTTCTTCCTGTGTGTAAATAACTGCGAAGTAAAAATATTAATTTATGAATATAATTGTGTAGGTGATCACTCCACATTTACTCAGCACTAGCAATTAGTGCATGCAAATCAGCTAAGACAAAAGTCTCTCTGATCCTGTTCAGAATACAGGAAGAGTTAATTTGCAAGAATGCCTGCTTCTCACCCATTCGATTCTCAAAAGTCACGTTCCTGCCTTTGAAAATCAGAAACTGACCATATTTGTTGTGCGTTTTCTGATCACTGTTAATGCCCTTGCAAACAGAGGAAATAAAATGCTAACAAATCATCATCCATTACCTAATTATATTTATCTAGACAGATAAAGTTGGGGGGAAAGAGCGGATTTTTTTTTTTTTTAAAGAAAAGGCATTTCTCATTTGGCAAACAAAGATGAAATTTATAGCTTAATTATTCCTCATGGTGCCATACAGAGTGTTTTCTGTTAATCATACCCAGGTCTTGAGACTTTTTTCCTCCCAAAGAGGTGTAAAATGTGTGTTGATTCCCAATTAAATCAGCTCTCCCTCCAGTGGGGATAGTGCTAATGGGATTTAAACATTCCTGAGGCTTCACCAGGGTCCACATTAGGAAAAATTCTGACGTAGATGGAATATCACTCCTTTAGCAACATAAACATCAACTCACAGAGAATAGTACAACCCACTGCCTTTGACATCTTACATCATGGAAGCTGTTAGAATTAGTCACCTTCACTAAAAATCATGCTTGTGGCCGAATAGCAGCAGTTGAGTTGCCTCGATCATTGGACAATATTTGGACATTTATTCCTATGTTATCTATTTAAAAATATACCATGCTGAAGTTTTATAAGATACATTCACAGGTCTGTGTAAACTGAGCTACATTCCCTGGCCATTGTGACCACCTATATTATTCACTCTTTGTGCGCCGTGGGAAGCATTCAGGCACCAGGCTTCCCTTGAATTAACCACTTTAATTGAAAAGGCACGGATTGGAGTGATTAAGGGAGACGAAGGTAGGTATATAACCCACTTCTCATTTAATCATGAGTTCAAGGTTTCAATTTTTATTCTCCTATTTACTGCAATTCGTGGCATCTCCACCAGAGGGAGCAACGTTAATGTTGGGAGAAAAAAAAGCAAGTAGCCTTCTATCAGTACTACTCACAGAGATGGTAGGTAGCTTATCTATCAGATGCTTGTATCTAAGTGCCAGCCACATGCTAGGCATTTTACAACATTGTTTCATTATTTTTAATCCCTTCAGTTTATATTATATTCTTTATTTTCTAATAAAAATATTTTCATAAATTTCAAAATTTTTAAAGTACAAAAAGTATACAGTGAAAACCTCTCTCGGCCACATTTGTCCCCCAGCCCCTCAGCTACCCTCCTACATGCAACTAATGTTACCAGCTTTTTGTGCTATTTCATGGGTACTTAATGTTATCAGTTTCTTTAGAGCTAATTTATGCATATGAATGTAAATGAATATATTCTTTCCTACCCTTTTATTTTTTAAATTTTATGTATTCATTCATTTATTTTATTTATTTTAGAGAGCGAGAGGGAGAGTAGAGTGGAGGGGGAGAGGGGAAGAGAGAGCATCTTAAACAGGCTCAACACCTGGTACAGGACCTGACGCAGGACTCGAGCTCATGACCCCAAGATCATGACCCGAACCGAAAACAAGAGTTGGATGCTTAACTAACTGAGCCACCCAGGTGCCCCTCTTTCCTACTCTTTTAAAGATAAATTCAAGTATACTATACACATAGTTCTGCACTTAATGATATATCTTAAGATTTTTCCCTATCAATACAAAGAGATCTTCTCCAATCCTTTTTATGATGTCATTGTACAGATATACTGTAATTTATCCTATCAGTTCCTCATTGATGGACATTTACATTATTTAAGAACTTCTGTGATTACAAACAAGGCTACAGTGAAGAAACCTATAAAGACATTATTTCTTAAGAATGCAAGTTTACCTGTAGGATAAATTCTGAGAACTGGAGGACCTGAGTCAAAGAGTGTACGTATGTCTAAGTTATTTCTGACCATAACACCATTTCACACACAAAGCATCAGAGACTGGAGTGACTCACTCAGGACACAGTTCTTAAACACTGAAATAAAGATTTAAACATAACTAGTTTAAAGTTATGCTTTACAAAAATCTTTTACAAAATTGCTTTTACAAAAATCTCCACATTGCTCTTTTACTGGCCAGTAAAATTTTTCCTCAATAATAAATAATAACTGAGTACTTAATATGTATAATGTTTGTGGTGAATGCTTTGTCGGATTCTAAGGAGTGAGGACATGGTCACTGTCCTCAGGAAGTTTACAATTGAGCAGTTTTAGTAAAACATTGAAAGGAAGTGAATGTAGCTATGGACTACATCTATCTATCTATCTATCTATCTATCTATCTATCTATCTATCTATCCATCCATCTCTATCCCCATCCTCATACTATATATAATATATGTATACACATTTATACACATATATAAAATATATAATTTAAAGATAAACAATGGATATGAATATTTAAACAAAAGACATTGAGTTATCTATTTAATGAAAAATATGCACATTAAACTAGCTTTTAATAATTTAAAAACATGGTGTTACAGGGATAAGTATTGAAAAGAAAATGAACATTCCTAATTCTATTACACAGAGATAACTACTATTAATTTTGGGGTATGACTCCTTCCATTGTTCTTATTTACAAAATAGGATCCTCTTTTAAATATTGTTTTATCATCTATTTTTTTCTCTTAACACTGTTTAATAACTATCTTCTCAGATCATTAAATATCTTTCCTTAACATCAGTTTCATAGTTTCAGGGGTTTCTGTTATATAAATTGAACTATAATTTATTTAAATCTCTTATTGTCAGAAAATAATCTCCCCACATTAAGTATGATACACAATACTGTGATGAACATTTCGGACTGGGTTTTTTCTTTTCTTTTCTTTCAATCCGTTACTCAGCACTCCACCCTCGCCCGTCAGTATCTGTCTGGATCTCCCTTTTGGGCAAATTCAATATTGTAGCTACTCTTAGTGAGGGGGGAATTCCCAGGGTTCCCTCCATCCTTCCCCCCATTTCTGGGCATGAACAGAAATTAAGGGGACCTGGTTCTTCCTCACCTCACTTTCTTTTGGTGCCATGGTAGGTTCAGTCAGTCAGGTATATGCTCCTAGGACTTTGGATCCTTACTGAGTGAAGGCACAAGCAAAGGGAACTTTGGAGGCCAAGATCATTCTTATGGGTGTGGTGTTGTTGAAGGGCTACTGCACCCGTGGGGTGGCCTTGGTTTACCTGGCTCTCTTGTAGCCTAGCTTTCAAGCATGATTCTCTAGCCTTCTGTCGATTTGGTCAGCCCCCAAGATCTTTCAATATTGTCTCTCTTTGCTTAAGATAGCCAGCATTGGTCCTGATTGCTTACAACTGAAAACTCTCAAGAATGCAATGGTAATTGTAAGCCTGATCCATGATTATTTTTTTTAGGTAAAGAAATCATTCATGAAAGAAGGGAAAAGAAGATTTCTTTACATAATAAAATTCTCTCATGTGTTTCAGAAAACCATGGATAAAGTCAGGTACACTTGAATAATTTAAACATTGTTTATTGACTAACTTATTGATAACCTTTTGGCATCTTAATGACATGGAAAGTTGTATATTTGTCAAGAAAGCCCTTTGATACTTCCAAGGTGATAATTATCTATCTAAAAGTTAGTTGTATCTAGCTTTAAGCAAACTCAATATATACAAAATCAGATCTGTTATTCATAGAAATAGCGAGGGAAGAGAGGCTCATTATAAGAGTGAAATATAGAACCTAGAGTTCGTGCCCATCACCTCCTAGCAGTGTCACCTTGGGGAAGTCACTCGACCTCATGGAATTGCTTCTTGATCTGTAAAAATGGGGTGGTAACAGTGCCCACCTCACAAGGCTGCTGCTTGGAGTCTAATCTGCAGGACATGTGAGACATATGTAAACGTCTATTATAATCTGTAAAATGTTGAATAGCATTTATTTTATAATTGCAGGAAATCAGAATTTCTGGTCTTTTTAGAGGTTGGTCATTATTTTACATCTGACATGTTTCCATCAAACACCCTAAGGGTATTCAAGTTGATTCCATTTATTAAAATTCAGCTTAATTACTTTAATTACTCAAAACTATTTCTTTCCTGTCCTTTCCTTCCATTTTTCCATTCATATGTGGTTAGTATCTAGGGCATAAAAGTGAAAACAAAGGTGATAGTCATTTATGGTTCAATTATAACAACTTGACTCAATGCTTCTTCCAAAAATCTATACTATGGATTGAAAACAGAAAAGTTTAATCAGTTGCTTAGCTTCCACAGTGCTCTGCCATTGTGTCTTATAATTGGTTATCCTGATACAACACGAGTTCTTGAAGTCAGCGACCTGGTCTATACTCTCTAGGTTGCCTTACAGACATATAACTGGGAAAGGAGATCAGAGGGGATCAGGCCCACAGAAGCAGATTGCCCAGTGGAGAGAAGGGAGCATCTACTGTCATCCCTTCATATCATTTCAAAGGACATGTGGAAGACAGGGAAGTTCTGGGGACACCGTTCTAGGGATGGTGAAAATGGACAGCAGAAAGGATGAGGATGTGGGTATTTAGGTCATCAAAACCACAACTTGCTCATATTTGTTTTTCCTGTTATCCTTGTAGTGTTACAGGTTTTCCATTGAAGTGATTTATTTCCATTTCTACTGTCATATGATATGTCTGATTCTTGTCATGTCTTCCTCTCTTCTTACTTTTCTTCCTCCTAACTGGCCTTCTTGCGCCCATCTTTCCTCTTTTTCAATTCAGTTTTTACATAGCTGCCATACACAAGAGATAGACTGTCAGTATTTATCAAATATAGTATAACATGTCATTACTAATTAATTTGTTTATTGGCTATCTCCTATCCTCCCTAGATATCAGCAGGGACTTAGTATGGTACATTTCTCTATCTCTAACCCTAGAACAGTGCTTGGCACATGACAGGGGGCTCAGTAAACATTTGTTGAATGAATGAGTGAACACCTTTGTGTGAAATGATCTTTCCTTTTTCCATCACATACTGAAATTTTATTTGTTCTTCAAGGCATAACTGAACTTCCCTAACTGTTCCTCTCTCCCAGTACTTTTATTCATATCATAACACGCATCAAATTCTGCTTTGTATTAAATTACACCTGTACTCCACTACTTTGTAACTGCCTCAAATGCAGACTCTGTTCTGCTCACCTCTGGTTCCCCTACAACGTCTAGCACCAATTAGCATTAAGTTAGTGAGTACTTTTAACTTCTTTAGCAGGTGATTCATGATCATCCTAAATGGTCAATCCAAGTGACCTAATTTAAACTGGCAGAGATTTCAATCGACATGCATATTGAACATTTACATCATACAGTTAGAATCTATAGGGGATACAGAAGGAATATAAGGCACACTGTCTACGGAGTTTACTGTTTAATTAGGAATATAAGATGATTCCATTGACCACAGTATTAGAACCACTTTAGGATTCTTGTTACAAATGTCTGTGCCTGGAAAAAAAAAAATGTCTGTGCCTGAAACAAGACCTCCTGAATCCCAGTTTCTAAGGAGGTGGCTGAAAACCTGCGTAATTGTGAAGCTTCTCAGATAACATATTCTCAGCAAACTGTGAATTAATGAAAGCCCCAGTTGGCTTTGTTCCTACTTTTATTCTCAAATGGTGCACATGATTCCTCATTATAGATGCAGTCAGCCCCCAGTTCCTAGGACTAATACTAGGTTTTAGATCCACATGCAATGACTTAGTATCAAATCACTTCTGCTACAAGTTGGGTATCTCATTCATTCATTCATCAAAATTCATTCATCCATTCATCTCAAAATTTACTTAGAACCTTCTGGGTTTATTGTATACCCCTGAGCCTTGGGTCTCATTTGTAGACTTCTCCCTTCCTCTTGCTTCCAGTCCTCATCTGTTAATTTTCTACTAGAAAAGTTTCCCTTTGGACTAAAGTCTTATCCTGCCCTCGGTCTTCCTCCCCTCAGAGGCTGGAGCTCTGTTCTGAGCTGTAGGCCAGTGTTTGGGATCCAGCTTTTGGTTGACAATGTTCCCAGAGGCTGAATGCTTACCTGACTAGTCTCAGGCTTTCTGGGGTGCCAGATAGAGAGCCTCCCCATTGTCTTCACTCACTGAAGTAAATGGACACAATCTTTACATGGATAGTAAGGTTTGAAAGATATATGAGTAAGTGGCTTTTCTAACAATAAAGTGTTATACAAATACTAGTCATTATCATAAAAAATAGAACATACAATGACTTAGTATCAAATCACCTTTGCTATAAGTCTGGTATCTAATTCATTCATTCATCAAAATTCATTTATCGCAAAATTTACTGCTATCTTTAGTAAATGCAGGATGTTATTAGCACAGAGGTACTGGAATAGGGTTATCTGCAATTAGCCCATCGGAAACACAGGAGAACACAAATGAACATCCTCCTAATGGTTGCAAAGTTAAATAGAAACACGGTCTCATAAATCTACCACATTCAGAAGCATTTGAATTGCAACTGGCAGATTTACTTAATGCTTACTTGAAGCTATACAAAAAGTACAAATACTTTTTAAAAAGTAAACATGTTTTTCACTAGAAACATGTTTTTCACCAGAAAACACATAGTATAGTAGACATGATTTGTTGTCTAATCAACAACCATTCTATTTTCTCATATTTTTTCCTGCTGGCACAACTGATTCTCATTTCAGAGACTGAAATGTCAGAAAGGTACTTTCCCAGCTTCCCTGTAACTAGGGCATTGGCATGGGATCCAATAATTCCTGGCCAAGGGACCTGAGGGGACGTCTGGTGGTGAAATTCAGTGAAGTGTTTCTCCCTGATGAAAAGGAAAACATTGCCCTTTCTGCCTTCCGACATAGCTGCTAACTTGATGTTTGGGGCAGCAGCAGCCACCTTGCTACAATGAAGGGACAAGTCTGAGGATGATAGACAATACACTGAAGATCACTGAGCCTTAAGACAGAAAGAGCCTGCATCATTGATACCACTGTTGAGGGACTGATTTAGCCTTGTCTGCAGTCTCCTTGAAACTGTTACCTTTGGTAAATGGTCTTTCTTTTAGCCATTTTCGGTTAGGTTTTCTATATTTGTAGCTAAAATAATCCTAAATTTAAACACAGTCTTTAAATTAACTATCTTAATTTGTTACTGCTCTGGATATTTGTAAGAGACAGATTTGATTCACCTTGTGTCTTTCCCTGATTGAGACTTTGGCTTGAGGAGAAGCTTTAGTAGAAGTGTTGTTGAGTGCTGCATGAGTTTATTATATACATTGTATGATTTAATTTTTACAAACCAAGTTCAAATCATTCTGCCACTGCACATGGTAATAATGATTCTGTCTTATAGATCTGGTAAGTAAGGTAGTATGTGGTGTACAGACCTATCTAGGGAGGGGTGTTAAAGTTAATATTAGAGCTCTGTGTCTATGACTTGGTTTTGCTGCTAAAATTTCTGGATTCATGATACAACATTCTGACTTGCATAGTTAAAAATACCTGCCAAAATACCATGACGTGCTTAAAAATATCCTTTTCACTGGAAGCATGCTTGGAATTCCTGTTTCAGTTAATTGGAGATATATGTGTGCATCCAGGTATGAATACACAAAGGCCCGTTATTCATTTTTTTTTTTCAGCTAACCTGACCCAGGAGATGTTTTTCAAAGTCTTCATGCAAAAAATGCACTTAGTGTATATTTCCAATGTTGGGTTCTATACATTAAGTGAAAATGTCCATAAGTGCAAATTTACTCTTTGGAATCTAATCAAGATTCTCATTTTATAGATATGATTTCAAATTCATTTTCAAGGTTCTTCTTCTAAGAGTCATGGCCAATGTACAAGTATTTTGCCTTTGCAAAAGATAAGAATGTTGAACACACTTCATTTCAATGAATATGATTTAACAGGATCACAAATTCTTTTAGTATGAGTTCACTAAATAAGAGAGATACTGTGTACTCTGGCAACATTACTAATTAATCAGTCTTGTTAGTATTTGTAATTATTCTTTAAAATGAAATTTATAATCATAATATGACCCTGAGTAAATTAAGAAAAGCAATAAAAATATGTTGACGCTCATAATAGCAAATGGCAGTTATTTTAGTGATTTTTATGTCTAGAGGAATAGTAATTAGAAGATCTAATCTATTTTAAAGTTTCTATCATAAAAATGTGAAAGGCAGTGCTTCAACTATAATAATATTATTTTTCAGGAATATGATCAATGAACAACAGATAACATAATAAAGAGAAAAGATAAATAAGGTTTCCCAAATATGACTATTTTCCACATTTTAAAAATGGAAGGTAATCTTGCAGTGTCTTGGAAGTACATTATATATCGTTGAGGCTAACTGATTTACAGATGAAGCAATTATGCCTTGTAATATAATCTTATCCATTTAAGGCTGGAAACTACCAAAGTGCATGAATACACATTAAAAAGCAAAAATAAGTTTTTGCACTATAAAGAACATACACAGAAATTCTTTGACAATTAGAAAATATAGATGAATAAAAATATAAGTGAAAATAAAAATGTAAGCAAACATAGTTCCATTACTCAAGAGATTACCGTATTTAATGTATATTCTTTGACCTCTATGTATCACGTACATTCTGTTGTTCAACTTCTACAAAATGGAATCATAGTTGTATAGTTTTATATTCAATTTTTTAAAATTTTGAAATGCTTTAAAATTTAAGAAATTTTGAAAGTACAGAACAAAGAACTGCCTAAACTCATCATCCAAAGATCCTACTTAACTACCAATAAATGTTCCTTTTTTTTTTTTTATAGATTTTATTTATTTATTTGACACAGAGCGAGATAGCGAGAGAGAGGGAACACAAGCAGGGTGAAAGAGAGAAGCAGGCGTCCCGCTGAGCAGGGAGCCCGGTGCGGGGCTCGAACCCAGAACCTCAGGATCATGACCTGAGTTGAAGGCAGACACTTAACGACTGGGCCACCCAGGCTTCCCAACTACCAATAAATGTTCTTTATACAAAAAGGATCCAATCCAGAAATAGCTGTTGCTCTGGTCATGTCTTTTTAGTCTCCATTCTGGGACAGTTCCCCATTCCTAACTTGATTTTTATGACCTTGACGCATTTGAAGATTATGGTTGTTAATCTTATTATTAGTAATGAGTATGATTATTAATTGTTTTGTCAACTGTCCCTCAATTTGGTTTTGTCTGATGTTTCCTCATGATTTGGATTCAGTGTGTGCATCTTTGGCAGGCAGATCTCAGAGGGCTGTTGGGCTCTTTACCGCATCTTTTTTTTTTTCTTCTTTACCGCATCTTATAAGATGGCACTTGACTGGCTGATTAGTGGTGGCGCTGACTCTTATTACTTGAGTTAGAAGGTGTCTGCCAGGTTTTCCTACTATAAAATTCTTATTTTTCCTTTGTAATTCACAAATATTTTGGGTGCAGATACTCGGAGGCATTATTCAACCAACTCTCTTCCACTAGTTCTGGCATTCCTTGATGTTTCTTAATTAAGTTTATTACTACTATGATAGTTACCAAGTGGTGGTTTGCTACATCTATTATTTTTTCTACATTTGTTAGTTGACATTCTACTGTAAGGAAGAGCTTTTTCAAATTCTTTCATGTGTTTATTCATTTATTTATAACAGAGTGGATCCATGGATTTCTACTGTTTTCAATGGGGTAAAATCTATTACTATTATTAATTATTCTGACAATAAATTATCCCAAATTTGGCCAGTGGAAGCCCCTACAAACTAGCTTACATGTCCTTCTGACGTGTTCCCATTGTTCTCTGAGCACTGTCTTCCTTTCTGGAACAAAGATATTCTAGGCTTATTGTGTATTTTCCCTGCCCTAGCTGTAGAATCAGTCATTTCTCCAAGGATCCTCCCTTTTTAATGGAGAGTAGTATAGACACCAAGACCTCAGCAGTGGTGTGCTTAATGCTAGTTGAGTGCTGATGCTCTTTTACTGGAATGTTGATGTCCTCAGGCACTCAAGAGTGGACAAAGTCAGGAGGTATACATATACACATATATAATACATACACATTTATATTTGGTTTTATGTTTATGCATTCCAAATAAAATGAGCTCATACCAGTATCTCCAATTTCAGTACAACACTACAGGATTAATTCTAATCCTTCCTCTTTTTATATTTGTAACTCTCTTTTCTGATAGCGAGAACCTGGTTCTCTCAATCCACTGCTTAAGCTGCAACTTAAGCCATCTCCCAACCCCTGCTGTGTCACTTTTAAGTTGATTTAAAAAAAACCACCTAAGTAATATATAATTATTATCTTTCCAAGTCACTAAATGATTGTCCCCAAGACAATTTTTAAAGGCCAAGTATTATTCCACCAAACATATTATGTGGACATTTAGGTTGCTTGCAAGTGATGGACATTCTTTTATAGAATGTTTATGCAATCCATCATTAATATCCCTAGAAGGGAAATTACTGGGTGAAAGGCAAGCCTATTTTTAAGACTCTTAAGTTGTAGCACCACATTTTAAAGTCAAGTAAAATGATACGAATTTGGATCCCATATTTTTTTTACAAATCACTTTTACAATCACTCTTTCATGGGTTGGACTAAAACGGAACTTTGCACTGGCTAAAGTGGTAATTATACTGTAAAACAAAAAGTACAGAAGAAATATTTACTCAAGAGAGCAAATAGTTTTTCCACGTCCTTACAAGCACATTCATCTTCTCAGGAGCTAGTTCCTCGGTGTTGCCCTGATTCAAGATAGTTTGGCGAGCACTACAGGTGACAAGAGGCTGCATTGAATGCTAGGGAAGCCACTAAATTAGTGAATTAAAAATCCTTAATTTATTCATCAAAGGCAGGCCCTCTAGGACTTCTGTTTGACAGGACTTCATTAAGGATTAATTTTCATTATTTAAAAAACACTTTTAAAGGGCACTTAAAAAAAGTCTACAGTTGAGTCTAATTTCAGAATGGCCTTTCCTTTATATATTGTGGTACATTTTCTTACTGGAATACTATATAGCACATTTTTATTATAAAAAAGAACTTGTGCTTACAGAATAATTGTGAATCAAAATATTAAGAAGTGGCTTTTTTCCCCCCAAATTCTAGAACAGTCTCTTCTCTTGTTTTTTGTTTTCCTTTTTTTAGGGAACATGAACTTAGGATAAGTACATACATTGGCCTAGATGCCAAAATTGCATCTACCTTTTTAAGGTAGACTATGCTTAAAAATCCAGACAGCAGCCCAAATTAGGGCTTCTTTGTGAAAGAGAGGAATTCACTGGTTTTACTGAACTGGGTGCCCACCTCCCACCCCTGAGACCCTGAGCTATGTGAGCAATACTTCACCCTCAAGAAAGTAGAGAGCAAGATGGTGAACAAGTTAATAAAACAAAGACCTACTTCCACTAAATTAAGAAAATGAGAATTTAGTTTATCTTTTCCATTTCCAAGCAGGCCCTAAGTCATAACGTCTGTGGAACGCAGTCTGATAAACCAGTGGGCCTGGGAGATGAGACGAGTCCTACATCTACAGCAGTTCCTACCTACAAGGGCTGAAGTCACGGCGAGTGGGTTGGTTCCTTTATCTGCCAGAACATAAACATGAAGGCAGTCTGAGGTTCACATTCTAATACTTCTTCTTTCCTCTTCCACCTTAAAACTTTCTAAGAGTTCCTAATGAAGACTGGCTCTGAGGGCCTCTTAAAGTCACTCTGACTCAAATCCGTGAGTCCCACTGACTCTTGGCCTGGGGTAAAAGGATCCAGTCCTTTGAAAAAAGTCTTCTCATTTCTCCAAAGAAGAGCACAGTGTCCCATTTCTGCTGGGTCTCGTTTATCATTCCCAAGAAAAATCTTCTGCAGATGGACAGATTGTCTTTGAAGGACCCTATCATGTTCTGTTTTTCACAGGCTCTCATACAGGAGCTGCCCTCCCTTTAACTGTCCTTTGGGAAGTTCTTAGAAGACTCACTATATTTCTTACAATCTTTGAAGGCAAATTTTCAGAGTTTAAGGACATAGTGAGATGGTAACCAACTCGTTTTAACCTGAGTGCTGGAAACACTGGATTGAGGTTCTGATTCTGAGCTTCACCTGGGCTCAATGGTGAAAGGGTCCTGGGGCTGACTGCTACAGTTCGATAGGTTTGGAAGGAGGTGGCTACTCTTGTGCCCCATAATGCTTCTTCCAATCCTTTTTTGGACTAAGGACAGGGCAGAAAGAATTCACTGTGACAGCCTGTGTTTCCTGTATTCTGTATCTGATGCCTGTGTCCCTCTGACCATAGGAGGGTAGTGTGATAGTACACCCAGTTTCCTGGAGAACTCCTTCAAACAAATGCAGGTCTCTAAAATTCAACCTTCGTAAATTTCCCAGATTATACCTGAGGTCCTTTTTCTGCACGTGGACCTCACACAGAGGAGGCTGAGGAGAAAAGAGCAGAAGATACCTACTTTCATATCATCTACACCATGCATTAAGAGAGGAAAAATGTCCCATCACTGTCAATGGAATGAATATTCTATCAAAACGGCTCTCTCGTTCTCCAGTATTGAGATTAACTTTACCTGCTAAACATGGTAAAATTTATTTCGGTGGCCTATCACCACCATCTATCAGCATCCGACCCCTATCTATATAAAACAATAAGCATGATCTTAAGGCACTCTTAGGGGCTGTCTAAGAGATGTATATTTGCTGACATACAACCTGACTGAAGCCAAACACCATTACCCCTGTGACTGATTGGAGGGCGGCCGTAACTGAACAGTTTTATTTCCCTCCAGCAGCTGAGCTCCCTGACCATGCGAACTGAGCTGACATGGCATTTCAAGTCCTGTTACCAACTCAATGGTTCTCTTGTTAAAAAAAAAAAAAAAAAGCACCTCTTCATTTAGCCTCTCCATCTTGATCATCGCTGATGGGCTATCAATAATTTCAAGTTGGTTGAACAGTTGGCTGAAGGTTAAATAAATTCTGCTGGCTGTTTGCCTGATTGTACCCAAGCGGAAGGATTCCAATTTGAAGCAGTTTTCTTGCAAGTGCGTCTTGGAAATGTTTCTATAGTCGAGAAAGTTAAGAAATTCAGTGTGGAAGGCTCAGGTGCACTTGAAATGGAACCATACTCAGGAGCCACAAGAACCCTGACACGAACAAAAATGAGGTAATTTTCTAACTTCAGACTTTCTGTAGAGTCATTTAGAACCCAAAGAGCACACAGAATTAATTATCAGGAGGGGAAATTCTCAATATGCTATGGCACTATTTTGGATATTGGTACTTGTTTTAAAAAAATGAACCAAATTATATTTCAGAAATTCAGCCATTAGCAACAAGTGTAGGGAGGTGTATCATGAGCTATAGTTATGTAGGTTTCCCTTGCTATCTGACAGAGGAACACACCTGTGAGACCTTGTATAAGCCAAAATAATATAAAATGAATAAGCAATTACCATTAATTTATATGGAAATCTTTTTTAGCATTTCCAGATCAAAAAATAACCTCTTTTAGATTTTTTTCTGATATCTTAGGACATATCTTGCTAACAGATACACAAAATAAATCAAGATAAAACCCACAGGTTTGACACAGTTGGAAGCTATGGTGGCTTCATGCTGAGCAGCTGATGGTAGTTCCTGGGGGAAGCAGCCCGGGGGCACCACTGTCGCAGCTTGGGGTAAGCCTGCAGCTGGGAAGGCTGGCTGCGAAACATAGGTAGAATGCTATTTTTGGTTTTCTCCTTGTTTTCAAAGAGCAAAATCCTCTTTGGGTTTCTTTCTTTCTTTCTTTCTTTCTTTCTTTCTTTCTTTCTTTCTTTCTTTCTTTCTCTCTCTCTCTCTCTCTCTTTCTCTCTTTCTCTCTTTCTCTCTTTCTCTCTTTCTCTCTTTCTTTCTTTCTTTCTTAAGATTTTATTTATTTACTTGACAGAGAGATCACAAGTAGGCAGAGGCAGGCAGAGAGAGAGGGGGAAGCAGACTCCCCGCCGAGCAGAGAGCCCAATGTGGGGCTCGATCCCAGGACCCTGAGATCATGACCTGAGCTGAAGGCAGAGGCTTTAACCCACTGAGCCACCCAGGCGTCCCCTCTTTGGATTTCATTTGATTAGTGAGCACAGGTATTAAAGTAGGTATTTCAAAAACATGTGGCGTGACATGGACTTTTGAAGAGCAAGGGTTACCTGTATCCTGTAAAGTTTTCAATTGCTAAATAGTAAATTTTTATAGTACTTTATTCAGGGTGCCTAGGTGGTTCAGTAGGTTGAGTGTCAGACTCTTCGGCTCAGGTCATGATCTCAGGGTCGTGAGATGAAGCCCAGAGGTGGGCTCTGTGCTGAGCGTGGGGTCTGGTGAAGATTCTCTCTCTCCCACATTATGAAGCTTCCTCAAAATGTTGAAAATAGAACTACCCTACGATCCAGCAACTGTATACTAGGTATTTACCCAAAGGATACAAGATTCGGGATACAGGCACCCCAATGTTACAGCAGCATCATCAACAATAGCCAAACTATGGAGAGAACCCAAATGTCTATTGACTGATGAATAGATAAAGAAATTGTGGTACACACACACACACACACACACACACACACACACACACACGAATATTACTCAGCCATCAAAAACTGAAATCTTGCCATTTGCAACAATGTGAATGGAGCTACAGTGTATTATGCTAAGTGAAATAAGTCAGTCTGAGAAAGACAAATACCATATGCTCTCACTCATATGTGGAATTCAAGAAAGAAAAGAGATGAACAAATGGGTAGGGGGGAAAGGAAAAAGGGAGAGAGGGAAACAAGTCATAAGAGACTCTAATGACAGAGAACAAACTGAAGGTCGATGGAGGGGAAGTGAGTGGGGGATGGGCTAGATGGGTAATGGGTATTGTTGTGATGAGCACTGGGTGTTGTATGTAAGTGACTGAAACACAGAATTCCACTCCAGAAACCAATAATGCACTGTATGTTAACTACCTAAAATTAAAAAAAAAAGTTTCTCTTTCTCCCTCTCTCTCTGCCCCTCCCCTCTTCTTTGCCTAAAAAATAAAAAAATAAAAAATAAAAAAAATAAAGTATTCACATTCAGGAGATGATTTTCTTTTTTAAAGTAATTTTTTCCCATTTTACAAAAATAATATGCACTGATTATGGAATATGAACAAAGCACAGGTAAACAAAAAGAAAATAAAAATCACCCATCAGTTAATTATTTTCAGCATTTTATGGTACATCTTCCTAGTCTTTTTCCATGTACATATATTTATAACATTTTCTTTTGCTAAAATGTGATTTTTTTAGTGAACATAAATGTTGCATCTGTAAAAAAAATAAGCACATAGAGGCTCTTTTAGTTATTTTTTGAGCTTCTGGAAATTATTTAAAGTTCATCTGCTGTGAGTTGATGCTGTCAGAACCTTACAATAAGTTCCTCACGAAGCTCTCAATTTCTCAGGTCCTTTTCATGATCCCCTGGTTTTTGAACTGTAATTTTCTTTTTCTATTTTTAGAGAGGGTTAGAGAGAGAGAAAGGAGGAGCAGAGAGAGAGAGAGAGAGAGAGAGAATCCCAAGCAGGCTCCATGCTATGGAGCCTGACACAGGCTCGATCTTATAACCCTGAGATCGTGACCTGAGCTGAAACCGATAGTCGAATGCTTAACCGACTGAGTCATCCAGGCACCCCTGAACTGTCATTTTCTAATCTCTGATTTTGACAATAACAGTGTATCTGGTTTGCCTGGGTCTTAACTAATTTATTTTAGATACACTTACGCAAATTTCCAAAGAATTTTGAAAGTTACAATATTTTTGGCATTGCTTCACAAATAACAACCCCCTTCTCCTCCTCCTGAATAGGTTAGAAAGATTCTCACACCTATATAGTCCCCAGGATGATGGTGTCCTGCGTCAGCCTTCAGGGGACCCTGTACTGTCCCTTCTGCTTTTCACACAGGAGGCAGTTCTATATAAATGTGAGCTACACCATTTTCAATTCCCTGGTAATTCTGGCCTGGTAGAACTCAACAACTGTGGTAAACCTCGGTCCTTACACACTTACCCCAGGTCTTTAGGCACTTACCCTTCCCGTATAGTTGCCACCACAAAAGATGAAAGTTAAGTTGTCCAGAGAAAGTGAAGACTACACAAGATATTATCTTGGTTCCTATGGCTTTCTCTGACTTATTAAATTACCACATTTTTCTGAGTGATAAGGGAAGATAATAACAAAGTGGAAATGGAAATGAATTTCAGCGATTTAGAGTGTTGTTACTCAAAGCGTGCTCTAGAGGCCAACAGCACTGGCATCATTTGGGAGCTCGTAAAGAATGCAAAAATTTCAGAAACCACTCAGATCTACTAAACTGGAATCTGCATTTCGATAAGAGCTTCAGGTTAAAA
>CM053609.1:35451950-35492822 GCA_028646535.1 Procyon lotor | reverse complement strand
GACACTAATTTTTAAACTGTAAAAAATAGCTGCAGTCTATTCTCTTAGCTTGGTCACTGATGCTGATCTCTCATGAGTTGGTTTAGACTGCACCCTGAATGGATTTAGAAAGGTCAATCGGATGACTTATCAAAGTCTCTTCAAGCTTAATGATATTAATAGAAAAGCAAAAACAAAAAAACTTCTCGATGACTTAGTATTTGCCAGGCTGTTTTAAGTGTTTTAAAGTAACTCAACACTCATAACAATCCATTAGGATAGGTACTAATCTGTCCCCATTTTACAGCTGAGGAAACTGAAACTTGGAAGGGCTGAGTAATTTGCCCAAGACCTGCAGAAAGTGAGTAGCAGAGCTGGAGTTCAATTCAGACTAATTAGCTCCAAAGTGCATTCTTTTCATTACTATGCATATGACTGCGTAAGAATACAACATGGTCACACTGTATGTGAATTCGAAATATGGGAATTTGAAATCACATAATACGAAAACATAAGTTGACTCTCTCCCTATGTAGAAAGTTTCAAATAATGCTATATTCCTCAATGGAAAAAAAATGTCAAAAATCTCTTAATTTTGAAGCCTCCTGGTTGAGTGACTTGTAAAACTGTGTTTGCACTATTGCCACATGGTGGCGCCACTCCGACTAGGAAACAATAGCTGTAGGTCAGCTCTAGAGAAAACAAGTCTTGAACTGTGCTAGGCCTTTGGGAATAACCCTCGAATACAATGTAACCTGTGTGAATTTCACTAATGTACTGTTGGCCTGGTTCACACTGTCTGGGTTAATTTCAAATGAAAAATCTCAGCTCTGTATATTATCCTCACTGTCATCTGAGATGTGACATTAATTTCAAAGTTTACCTTTCAAAAAGGCAGCACACTGAAGAAAGGGCCGGAACATATTGTAATTCTGCAGCAACTCAGTACTTTTTGCTTCTACTACTACTTCTCAACCAGACTTTGTCCGTGAAATACACAAACAAAACCTGGCATATCTGGTGCCCCGTTTGTGCAAATAATGCAAATTGTTTCAAGTTAGACAGTAGATATCCATCCAACAGTAAAACTGTTGTTGTTGTGAGATTTACATTGTTTATCTTACTGACAATCTATCTCACTCAAAATGTTCTTTATGCATTTTATTAAAAGTTAAAGAAAAAAAAGAAAAAAAAAGTTAAAGAAAATTCCAAATAATTTTGCATATATATGTATATATATAAATATATGTATATGTATATATATATAAATATGTATATCCTTTAAGATACTGGAACCTACTGTGAAGCATTTTTTAAAAAATTTTATTTATTTGACAGAGAGAGATCACAAGTAGGCAGAGAGGCAGGCAGAGAAAGGGGGAAGCAGGCTCTCTGCGCAGGTGGGGGTTCAATCCCAGGACCCTGAGATCGTGACCTGAGCTGAAGGTAGAGGCTTTAACCCACTGAGCCACCCAGGTGCCCACTGTGAAGTATTGTTAAACCAGGTTTGGATATTACTAATACAGGAAACTAGCAGACCCTCAGTGAACGTTTTTCTGCTTGAAAAGTTTATGACTCTGAAGCTAGCAGTTCTATTTGCTAGAGCATGAGATTAACCAGAGACTCATCCAAAGTAGAATTTCATCGAGAAATGAAATCCAGATGGTCTTTCTATTGCTAAGGTGATCATCAGAACACTGGAGTCATAATTTACTGAACTAATAATCATTTTACTGTTAAGTTCAAGGCAAAAGTGAACTCTCCGTAAGAAAACAAGTTATCTCCTATCATTTTAAAACTGTCAGTTTGTTCACGGGTCAGTCATTAATATATGTACCAATATACTAGAAATATAGATCTAATAAAATAGGAGGTTATAGTAAGTCATTAATTAAGACTGGGGGCTTTTGGCAAACTGTCTGAATCAATTTTACAGATTCACGTCAAAAGTGCTAATAGTAGTTGAAAGGTTTTTTTCCAAAGGATAGCTCGCAAAATTAAAAAAAAATCCATGACCAAAACCCACATATAAATATAAAAATGGGCATATTTAAATTTCTTCACTAAGCCCCTGGATCTGCCTTGTTGAGACCATTTCACACAGTGTAAATGGGAGGTGACTACCCACGAAAGAGAATAAATGAAAAGTGGGTGTTCCTTGTTCTCCTCTATGACCTCCAGCAGGTGCTTCAAGGTACAGAGATGATGGGATGATATTAACAAGGCAGCTCATTCAGCTCATTATTAAGAGAGAGGAGAGCAGTGGGAGGTTAGGTCAGTGCCAACATCTGCTGAAGACTTACCATGAGCTGCACACTTGGCCCAGCACCTAAGACAGGTAACTTAGTGGACTGGTTTTGAGTAAAACACTGGAGCCAGCCTTCTTCTTGGGCTTTCATTTTGCCTCTACCATTTATTTGCTGTGTGACCTCAGGCAGGTTACTTAACCTCTCCATGCCTCAGTTGCCTTCTCCATAAAACAGGGAGAATACTAGTATTTACCTCCGAGGATTGTTGTAAGGATTAAGGGAGTTAATGCAAAAATACTTTGAACAGTATTTGGTATAATTTATTTATTAAAAAAAAAAACAAGAAAAATAGCTTTCTTTAGTCTTCTTCCAATCTCTCAAAGCCTGCATGCATTGAAGTCGACCTCCTGAAGCTCCATGTGTGAAGTTATTTTCTAAAACTACAAGTGAGCTTCAGTCAACCTCACTGCCTCCTGGATTGCATTCAACCTCCTTGGCCAAGTTCAGAGACTTTTTACAACACGTTCTCTCTACTATGCCAGTTCCTGAATCTTATCTGCAGTCAGCCCTACATTCCAGGCACAAAACATTATTTGCTCTCCCCCAAATCTGGCAAATTCCATGCCTCCGAACTTTACTCATGCCGGTCCTTCTACAGGAAATACTCTCTTTGTCTAGTCGGTGAACTAAGTTAAGGCCTAGCTCAAACATTTCCTCCTTTAAAAAGCCCTCCCAGACCATTCCTCTTTGCCTGTCCCTCCTCTTCTAGCATCATCCCCCCGAGTTATTCTCTATCATCTCCATCCTTTCATTGATACTGTTATATATGTCATTACATTAGATGCCGCGCTAGAGTAGAAATTTCTAGAGGTCATCTGGTTCCCCAAACATCAGGTAGCTTTATTGTATGACAGAATGCTATAGGGTATTGCTTTTCAATGCAGCCCCCCCAATCCCCGCCATCATCTTGAACTATTCTCATCCTGGATTTTGATTTCCTGGAGAAACCTAGATTTTCTAGTGATGTCTCTATCTGGGATCACACAAATTTGCCCAAGCTCCCACAGTGGGAGCCAGCTCTCACAACTCCTTCCTGGTAATTAGGAGCTGGTGCTGGATTCTAGCTGTTTCCCCGCCCCCCCCACCCCCCCCACCCCCGGCTACCCCTCCCTCCACAAGGGCTTATGCCTCATACAGACCACTGGACTTCATGTTCCTGCAAGCACTTCTCATTTGAAGAGGGCTAGCTGCCTATTACAGATTTTATTTCTCTGAAAATGAACAGGAATAAGCACAAATGACTATATTTTGGATTTGAATATTATATTTAAGCAATGTAGCTAAATACAGACCACAAGAGCTGTTGCTGACACCTACACGAATCACGACTTCTAATTCCTTCGGCTTAGGTCATGATCCCAGGGTCCTGGGATCGAGCCCTGCACTGGGCTCCTTGCTCATCGGGGAGTCTGCTTCTCTCTCTCTCTCTCTGCCCCACCCCCACGCTTGTGCATGTAGTCCCTCTCTAATAAATAAAATTAAGAAAACATAAAAGACATGTTTCTTGGACATGGAGACAGAAACTAATGTAGTACTGTGAGTGGTCAAGAGTTTTGAACTCACAGGTAAGAACTACTTTGGATGGTAAAAAAATAGGGGTTGATGTATTCTGACCATTTGTAAAATGTCCCTCCCATTTTCTATAGCTAGGAATGAGGTGCAGGACAACAGACGTCACTATGAACATCCAGGAAAGAAAAGAAGTTAAGGGTCTCAGTGATTATTAGCATGAATCCATGACGATGCCCATGCCATATTTTCTGTAGAGGAGGTGTGTGAGTCAACCCAAGTGAGAGTACTGGAGCCAGTGTTCAGTGCTTCTAGTTCAGAATGACTTTTATCTTAGAGTATATTCAACTTGCACCTTATTAGGTATATTGTGTTTATTTTAAGTTAAAGGTAGGGTGCCTGGTCAAAGCCTTCTGTAGTCATTGCCAGCCTGGAGCAGTGAGGTGGGAACTGAAGGCCTCCAACCAGGTCATTTTGCCTCTCTTTAACCTATTTCATAGCTTGCCCAACAAATTCTGCTTTTAGCTATAAAATAGGTTTGTTTGTTTTTTTAGAGAGGTGGGGGAGGGGCAGTGGAAGAGGGACAGAGAATCTCAAGTAGACTCAATGGACAACGTGGAGTCCAACTCGAGGCTTGATCTCAGGACCATGAGATCATGACCTGAACTGAAACCAGGAGGCAGATGCTTAACCAACTGTGCCACCCAGGTACCCCACTATAAAATAGTTTTGTTGGGGATAAATGTTGATATTAGAATTAGTTTATTAAAAAATCTTACTTTAACACAATTTTTTCCCCAGATGTGCTATAAAAAGAAAGAAGGCAGAAAACAACCACTTAACCGTGTGCACTGTTTCATGACATGTGCCTTCTCACACAAATCTTCAAGTAAAGTATTGTTTCTTCCTTTTTCTTTACAAGGAAAGCAAGTCTTGTATGGTGATACAGCCCTAGGTGGGGGAGTGAGAGTTTAAACCCCCGTCTGTCTACTTCACCAGCCCTTCCACTAGACCAGGCAGGGGCACACTATGACCTGTGACCTGCCTCCTACTTCTGTCAAGTATTTTTTTCTTTTTTTTAAATTTATTTATTTGGGGGAGAGAGACAGAGTGCGAGCATGAGTTGGGTGGAGGGAGAGAGGGAAAGAGAATTTCAAGCCCACTCCACACCCCATCCCAGGACCCTGAGATCATGACCTGAGCCCAAACCAAGAGCCAGACTCTTAAGTGACTGCACCACCCAGGCATGCTTGTTTCTGTAAAGTTTTATTGGGACACAGGCATCTGCATTCATTTACCTGTTGTCTTTGGAGGCTTTTGTGTAGTGTGACAAAATTGGAGGGTTATAAAATCTATGCATGGCCCATGGGCCTAAAATATTTACTGTCTGGTTCTTTACAGAAAAAGTTGGCTGATTCTTGATCACCCACTCTTTCTAAAGAACTGTCATTTGTACATTTTTGAATAACATATGGGGTAAGAAATTAGCGAGGTTTTCTTTTGTCAAATTTGCTTCCCCTCATCTCATTTCAATACTAAAAAAATTTCAGAACACAAGAAGATGATAAAGAAGAAGGTAATAATGATTTATAATCCTGCTGTCTGGAGATAACTATGGCCATCCTTCAGAAGTTTATCCTATGAGTACATGAATGTTTGTGATTTTTTTTCCCCACAGTGAAATAATACTATAATACTGTACTGCTTTGCTATTTTCCTTTTTTACTTAATGTATTTTGGACATTTTCTCATGCCAACAAATATGCACTCATCATTTTAATGGCTGCTTAGTGCTTGATTTTATGGTTTTGCCATATTCTTTTAGATTTTTTTTTTTTTTGGTGAAAAGGAGGAGAAACTCAACAAATTGCTTAGTGCTAGAGTAAGTTATGACTTAAAAACCACTATCCAAAATTGTAAAGATTTTTTAATTACAGTAAAATTATAGGTCTATTTTCAACTTAATCTAGTGTTGAGCTCATCTGAATGTGGTCAAGTCTTGAGGAATGTACAGTATTTTATCCTGTAGTCTAGAATCTGCGAGGGCTATCTGACTACTTCCCGGTGACCCATGTTAAAGTGAGCATTTTATATCTAGACCAGCTCTGTTGATATATTGCCGGTTCCACGCCTGGATGTTTTACTTCCCTTGTTATGTTAAAAGGGAGGCAAGCATGCTGTTTGCTAACATGGCATAATTAGATTGTTATACCAAATAATAGCCACATCTACACTAGCGTTTTGGCCTGGAATATAAAACAGTACATACTGTGGAATAGGGAATGCGAGAAACTGTTACATACAAACTCTTCATTTTGTCAATTAGGAAATGGGGCTCAGAGAGCTGACTTCTAGAACGGTGCCATTTAACTATTAAGTGTCTTTGTTCTTTTCATGATTAAGTTTTAAAAAGAGACAGTTCTCCTTTTTGAATGAGCTCTTACCGGGAGCACCAATACATGACATGGGTCCAAGGACAGCTGCTCCAGGGGAAGCGGAGTGGAGGGTGCAGGTACCAGATCTGGCTGGCTCCCTGGGTTCAAGATATCAAGTATCCTGCTACTTGCTGGGGTCAATTGGGCTCGCTTCATGTCTCTCCTTTGTGTTGTCCTTACCTATGTTAAGAAGAGTTTTCAGGGGCACCTGGGTGGCTCAGTCGTTAAGCATCTGCCTTCAGCTCAGGTCACGATCTCAGGTCTTGTGAGGAGTCCTGCTTCGGGCTCTCTGCTCAGTAGGGAGCCTGCTTCTCCCTCTCTCTCTGCCCCTCCTCCCTGCTCGTGCTCTCTCTCTCTCTCTCTCTCATATGCTCTCTCAAGTAAATAAATAAAATCTTAAAAAAAAAAAAAAAGAGCTTTCTGTCTGAGAGGCATTTGATTGGATTTATTTTCTCCCTTGTCTGTCAATCATGTCTAACTAGGAGGGAAAGAATAATATTTGGGGCTAAATGCATAAAAGCATTTGTTTCTCATAGACCTAAAGGTCAGAAAGATATTTTCCCTTGATACTATTTCAACTTCAGACCAGTGTTCTGGTGATGAATATTATTAATGATCAAATACATCAGATGAAACCTTCATTTTTGTTACTCAGTGACACTTGGCCACAGAACTGATCACAGTAAGCAGATCACAAAAAAATTTACTGTATAATTTTAGGGACATTTTTATTTGAACCTTTTATGAAAGGTGAACCATTCTATTACCTAATCCAGTGGCATAAATAAGAGTTATTAAAACCCATCTAGATTATTACTTTATTGATGTTCCTCACCTGCACATCCTATAATATACAATGTTTATCTTGGAAAGACAATACCTTGCAGCACAGAAAGAAAATGGAAAGCCAGATCTTCTCTAAGAGAAAAAGCAAGATCATTATGTAAACAGCAGCCGGGTCTCATCCAGAATATGTCACATAAATATCACATCATGAAACAAGAAATGTAAATTATTGTACATACGCTGTAATGGAAAATTGTATTATACATTAGTGGAGTCACCCATTTATCTAATCACAATCAGTTCCCATAAAATCTCATTTAGGAAAGTTGAATGCAATTCAGGGGAGGTGGCTATGGGAATTTCAATCACAGGAACCAAGGATGGAGCGAAATCTTACCAAGGTCTGTGAGTCAAGGTCTGCAAGTCAGCTTTTACTGCTTTCAAATAGCTTTCATATCTCTAGAGTTATCTATATCTGAACTGACCAGCCCTGCCTCTCACTGGGGGGTGGGGAGGAGTCCTGAGAAGACCTGAAAAGACTAGCATACATGGCCTTTATTTCTAAATCCTGGTTCAAAGACCATGGTCAACCCACAGCACCATCTCAATGTCGTCTGGGTCTTCTCACCCCTTTTTGACCAGAATGTGGTTACTTACACTCATTCATTTGTTCCTAGATTCTCTTATTCAAGAAATATGTACTTAGCTTCTACTATGCCTAGGCTTTGCGCTGTGAGGTGCAAATGCATAGAGATTGAAACACTGTGCCAGACTTTAAGGTGCCACCAGAGTAGTGGGGAAAATAGGAGTCAGAGAACAATCACCCCAACATATGTGTAATTTCAATGATGGATGCAAAAAAAGGAAAGACATGGCACAGTGGGAATGTAGAACAGAGCTGGTTTGTGGATGGCATACCCAGGAGTGGGCACGGGTGGGGAGGAAGCAAATATCAAGCAGAGGGAACACTCCATGTGTAGGTTTGGACAAGAGAAGGATCTTGGAGCATGGGAAATACTGGGAGGAGGTGGGGGTTGCTGGAGCCCAGTGCCCTGGGGGCAAAGGTCAGCCAGATGAGGCTGGGAAGCTGAGAAGGTGGGGAGAGGCCGCAGCCAACAAAGCACTAAGGATTTTGGATTGTATTGTACAGGCAATCAGAAACTACTGAAACAATTTTTAGGGTTTTTTTGGGGGGGAGGTAAGGAGAAAAGACCAGAGAAATCCACCATCTGATCACCATTTTAAAAGGTCTCTCAGGGAGATGAACCATGAGAGACTGTGGACTCTGAGCAACAAACTGAGGGTTTTGGAGGGGTGGAGGTGGGTGGTTGGGCGAGCCTGGTGCTGTGTATTGAGGAGGGCACGTACTGCATGGAGCACTGGGTGTGGTGCATGAACAATTAATCTTTTGACACTGAAAAAACAAAAGTATTTGGGGGGGAAAAAAAGAAAGTACATGGAAATGAATGAGAAAAAAAAAGGTCCCTCAGGCTGCAGATGAAGAGAGAGCAGGGAGGCCCGTTGGCAGTTGCTGCAGGGGATATGATGGGCTGCTAGTGAAGGGACTGGGGAAAAGTGCACGGATCTGAGAGAGATTTAAAAGTTAAAGTCAACAGGGTTAGCGATGGGTTGGGGCGTGGGATGTGGTAAGGGAGGGAAAGGTATCAGGGACATCTTCTAGGTTTGTGGCTTGAGGATCTGGATGTGTGACATTGCCAAGCCCCGAGACAGGGGACAGGACAGAGGACCAGCAGCCTCACTGCCCCATATGCCTTCTTTGCTGGACTCACTACCATAAAAAAACGATAAGCTGTGGACCATAGCTCTTCCCTATAATGATGACAAATGGAAGGCTGGAAGCTACTTCCCAGCAGTCTCTGAGACAGCACCGTCAGTTCCCTTTCTGAGTTTATCAATATAAGATACGTTAATGGATATTAATATTAGGTCATGGTAAATACGAATTCAGTTGTGTTTGAATCTATCACCAACTGTTGGAAGAACCTCACTGCCATTCCCTTAGATTTTCAATGGATAAAACACAGAGCCTTTAAAAAATTTCCTATATGCAATGTCTTGATGATACGTTTTGATGAGAGAGAGTATATTTTTGAACCACTGTGAACAATAATAATCATAATACATTATAATTTATGGACAATCCATGGCTGAAGGCCTCTCAACGTTTTAAGAGGAGACAACTAAGAGAGTCACTAGATAGTAAAATAAGGCAATGTGCCCAAATAAATAAATCCCACATTTGGTTCATAAATAAACTCCTATGCCCAGGACTCAACATTAAAGAAGTGCTATATATGAAATTGGCAGATTGGGCAAAATGATTCTTCTCACCCGGAAGTACGCTGCAGTCATGCAGGCTCAGTACTAGGATAGAGCCTGGACGCTCAGCTCTCTTGTGGACATTATCATCCTACAGAGCCAACACTTATCAGATCAAAGGCTGCCTATCATCTTTCACTAGCCTCACCCAGACAAGCATCAATATGCCAATTCCCAGCTTACCTGGCAACCAGGACGCAGGCGTGAGAACTAGGCCCCACCAACAGATGCACCTGCAGGACTGACTCTTCTGAGCCAACTGAGAAAACTCCCGTGGGTAGCACTGCCATATTTGCTGGGGTGGTGCGTGGCCCAGGCGCTTGGTGCAACAGAGGCAATGGGGGATTTACCCAGGTGGTTTTCAGGGTAAATTCCTGGTGCAGAAGTGGGGCAGGTGGAAGCACTGTCCTCTGGTGGTTAGGGAGGCACTATCAGCAAAGGTGAGTTCTCACCTGGCCAGGTTCGTCCGGTGAGTCAGGCCTTGCTCCGGGAAGCTCAGCCTCATGCCCTTGGCCTCCCTCTCATCACTGGTATCCTCCAGCCTCTCTGAAGAACATCTGTCTGTATGACCTCCACCTAGCTTCAGCAGCCAGTCTCCTTTTACAATACTCGCTTTGTCCCTTTCCCCACCTTATATGTATGCTTTTTGGTTCTCATTTTTGCTCTACCACTTGAACGCTGTCTGCCTGAAGGCTGTCCACCTCCTGACCTTTACTCCTAAATACTTTCAGAGCACATCTCCTTAGCCTAAGTATCATCTCCCGCAGAGCCGTGACACTGTTATCAAATCCGAGAAAATTAATATTAATTTCATAATACTATCTGGGACACAGTCTGTATTTAAATTACTCCAGTTGGAGAATCTCTCTTACAAATTTTTTTTTTTTTTCAAAACAGGATCCAGTCTAGGTTCAGTATTTTAATTGGTGGTTACGTCTCTCTAGTCTCTTTTAGCCTAGATCTCACTTTTTAAAGTTTATCCCTGATGTTGGCTTTTTTTTTTTTTTTTAAGAGATCAGAGGGAGGGGCAGAAGGGAGAAGGAGAGGGAGAATGCTAAGCAGGATCCACACCCAGCACAGAGCCTGACACAGGGCCCTATCTCAAAACCCTGAGCTCATGACCTGAGCCAAAGTGAAGACTCCGACACTTAACCCACTGAGCCACCCGAGTACCCCTGACATAGATGTTAACATTTTTTTTGGGCAGGTATATTACATCAGTAGGGCTGTGTGTATAATGATAGAGTGTTCCACTATCTGTGTTTGTAAATTTGATCACTTGGTTAGGATAATCACTGCCAGACCTCTCCATTGTAAATGTATGTGTTTTCCTTTGTCAAGTAATTTTTTTTTTTAAAGATTTTATTTATTTATTTGACAGAGAGAGAGATCACAAGCAGGCAGAGAGGCAGGCAGAGAGAGTGGGAAGCAGGCTCCCTGCTGAGCAGAGAGCCCAATGCGGAGCTTGATCCCAGGACCCTGAGATCATGACCTGAGCCGAAGGCAGAGGCTTTAACCCACTGAGCCACCCAGGCGCCCCCTCTTTGGCAAGTAATCTTATAGTAAGAAATCTACTTTTCCTCTTGTGAATATCTTCTTGAAAACCTTTCACCTTAATGATTTAGTATCTATTGATAATTCTTGCCTGGCAGTATCTTTCTTAAAAACTTAAAAAAAAAAAGATTTATTTATTCATTTGAGAGAGAAAAAGCTCAACTGCATGTTTGCATGGAATGGGGGCATGGAGCAGAGGGAGAGGGAGAGAAGAAGACTCCTTGCTAAGCGAGGAGTTGGATGGCAGGGCTCTAGGTCAAGACCCTGAGATCACAACCTGAGCCGGAAATCAAGAGTCTGTCGCTCAACTGACTGAGCCACCCAGGTGCCCAGCCTTCCTGCTTAAAAACTCTTCTCCTTTATCAGGCAAAATTAGTCTCTATTCCTTACAGCTAAAGATTCTGACTTAATAAGCCCGCCTATTAGTAAGAAACAGCATGAACCGGAGAGCCAGTATTGGCTCATGAAGGGGTGGTGTCACTTTGAGCAAGGGCTTGGTCCCGTGCCCAGCTCTGATAAACTCAGTCCCAGAGTACTGTTCTGAATCTAGCCAATTTTTAACTGATCTCCACCATGTTCCATGACTCTTCCTAATTATGTCCTTTTCCTCTGCTCCATTTTCATATTCAGGAAGCAGTGAGGCAACGGGAAAGAGCAAGGGGTCTGAGATGGGATAAGGAACTGAGGAACTGCACCACACACCCTACACAAGGCCGGCCTATCCGTGTATAAGCATTCTATCCATACCCTCTTCTAGAAAATGTTTCATTTTGTGGCTCTTTCTGTACCAGCACTGGCAGCCCAGCGTTTGAACATATTTTACAGTAGGTATTCTGGAACGTAAAACCTAGCAAGGCTCCGAAATCTGACCGCTCCTGTTCCCAGGTGCCAGCTGCCTCACGGGAGTCAAAGAATAAGGCAATGCCAGCCTTCTCTTGGGGGCACACACAGGTCTGTGAGCTATAACGTGGGTTGCTTTTGTTGGATGCCTCCATGTGGGTTTCTCATTTCCCACTCAACCTATCTTTTCTTTTTCAGTGGGAATCTCCTTGAGAGAAATGAAGCACTGACACATAAGAGACACATTTAATTTCATGGTGTGGACGGTGAATAAATACCAACATATACAAATATAATCACCCATAAATATACACATTTCTTAACTACACACACACACACACACACACACACACACACACACACACTCAAAAGACAATGTTTTGATGGGGTGATTCCCTACAGGCTGCAGAAGAAATCAAGACACCTAGAGGCCAACTCAGTTGCCTCCATTTCTAGTTAGTCAATGTCAGAGGTAGAAACAAGTCTCCAATTATTGGATCATTTCTCTTCACCATAACCAAGTTCTGTGAAAAGGCATCATGCAGAGCTGGCTTGAAGAAGCATACATCAGGCACAGTTCATTCCGACCTTAGACTCTCCATTCAGACCACTGCCCACATGAAGCATATTTTACATTGTAGCCACTTGGCCACCTCCAAGCCATGGCACCCCATAGCTGGATCAATAAATATCAGAGCATCCAAGCCTCATCACGCTGGATGGAGGTGACCCCGAAAGTCCTGTACCTGATTACCAATTCCCGTAGATGCCCTCAGTTTTTAGTGTAATTGATGTGTCACAGACTTCGTCCTGTGATTTGTTATGGCCTCATTGATTAACAGGGAGCTGACAAAGCCCAGTGTTTTCCTGCTGTTCTCTCTGGCAGGGATGTTTGTTCAGCAAACAAGAAGGATGCGGGGGAGGGACGAGAGCTCTAGGACTCTGCTTCTCCCTATGTCTCTTCTCCCTTTGGAGTATGACAGAATTCGCCAGGGCTGGATTAATCTGACGGGGGCTTAAGGATGTGGGTCCCATTCCCACTGGTTCCTATAGCTTCCTAGAGGAAATGGCAGTGGCCTCCTTCAGTTTTATGTCACTGGAGGCTTCCAAGAATTTATGAAAAGTTACTGACTGGCTCTCTTGGAAAAAAACAAAAACGAAAAATAATGCAGCCTGTGGCAAAATGAAGTGACAATGATCAAAGAAGTTTCCTCTGGAGATGTGTAGTAACAGGGAAAGACGGGAATAAACTTGGAATGATGGAAAGATTTTAGTTCTTGATCTGGGTGGTGGTTACACAAGTATATGTGTGTGTGTGTGTGCGATATACACCTAAGACTGATGCACTTTACTCTGCATATGCTATAATCTTACTAATTTTCTAATTAAAATAGAGCCTGCTGTAACGGAAAGAACACTGTATTCAGACCACCTTTCTCTCATTGTTTACATCTTGGCTGTCTTCACTTCTTTAGCAAGGCCTTCACTGCCCAGAGCCAGTGATATTAGGACTCTGTTATAGGATGAGTGTTACCAAAATAAGGTCAGGAGATCAAATGATGCTCAAAAGGTCAAGACTCAGGACTAAGGCCAAAGTCAGGTTAGAGTTCCAACATCCAAAGGTCCAAGGTCCAACATCCAAACCAGAAAACAAAGTCATGGTCCCAAACCAGGCACGAGTGGTCATCAGGCCAGCTACAAGGGCACCTCGGATGTGCTGGCCCAACACTGCATATTCCAGTCTATAAATAGCTATGAGGCAGATCAGCTTAGGGGTTTGAGCCGACTTCCTGAGGTGAGAATAGACCTGGGCAATTTTGCTTTCTAGGGGATCACTGGCAATGTCTGGGGACATTTCTAGTTGTCACAATGAGAGGGAAGATGATTCCTGGCATAGAGGGGGTAGAGGCCAGAGATGCTATTAAATAACCTAGCCTACACAGGGCAGCCCAAGCCCTTCCCCACAACAAAGCATTATCCCATCCAAAATAGCCATGTGCCCAGGTTGAGAAACCCTGGAATAGAGCAGGCTCTAGCTGAAGTGGGGAGATCTGGGAACTCAGGTGTAAATGTGTACAAATAACTGTGCTCTTTCTGGCCCTGTAGGAGCCAAAGGCCAGGGATCCTCCAGAAGGCAAAAACCTATCTGTGTATAAGCATTCTATCCATACCCTCTTCTATAAAATGTTTCATTTTGTGGCTCTTTCTGTACAAGCACTGGCAGCCCAGCATTTAAACATATTTTACAGTTGGTATTCTGGAACGTAAAACCTAAAATTAGTTGGCGTTTTCCTCACTGGCTGAGCACCTAGCTACTGGCAGTGCTGTCTGACAACCAGTCCTTCTTGGGCTCCAGGCCAATTTCTTTAACGATTCTCTCTAATTTAATTCGTATTTCCCCACCTCTCTTTTAAGTGCCACCCAAGCTCATTGAGCCTAATATTTGAACCAAGCATATTTAATGACTGTCCCTTCATTAAATGTTACAAGCTTTTTAAGGCCTTGGCAGGCAGGTGCCCTGTTCGATAACCTGGCGCCCTCGCAAAGTCAACAGCCAGGGCCAAGTTCATCCCTCTGCTTCCCATCTTACAGTTGGGGCTGGAGCCCTGTGGGTGAGACAGACTTTATCGCTGGGGAATCGTAAGTTTTCCAGGCCAATGGATTCAGCACTCTGGCTATATCTCATGCCTTGACACTAGATGTCAGCGAAGGGTAATTGTTGTCTCAATTTAGAGGCCAGCTCAGGTAGCTGCTGGCACCCTTGGTTCATGTTTTATAGCAAAGGTGAAGTATGGCTCCGTTCCCACTGCACACATATATTACAATAAAAGGGGATATCGGCGCCTAGTGTTTTTAAAGGCTAGTCATAAAAGATGAATAACGAGGCAGTTTAAAGCTAAAAGACAGCTGCCAAGCTCAATGGCCATGATGGATGCCGAACACCCGGTGTGGAGAAAACCCATTCCTCCGAGACCACCATCCAAAAAATTAATTACTACAATTCAGCATCTTTAAATGTGCCACTTAATATACTGCTACCATAATTAAATTTCCAGCCCTGTGACCTTGAGACCATTTCCTGAGATAATAAATGAGATCAAGGTTTAATTGATGCGGATGCAAGTAGAAACTGTCCAAGGATGCAAAGAGCCTCCACATTGTGAGTCAAGGTTGGGGGGCGGGGCTGGGGTGGTCAAGGTGGGGCAGAGTTCCGCCACAGTGTTGAGCTCGTCCTTCTGTGATGCGGGGTGGGGGGTCTCTTAGAGTTTCTGTGTTCACCACCAGAACAGCTTAGTGAGGTGGCGACAGCCCTGATCCCTTCCTGGGAATCAGGAAGCTGGTGCTGGGGTCAGGGATGTGTTGCCAGGATCCTTAGACCAGTCACTTCTTCCTGGGTATTGGACGCTTCTGTTTTCTGTAGGAAGAAGGGCCAGACAACACATTTTCTGCAGTTCCTTCTGGCCCTGATGTTGGTAAGCTGTTGGCGAGACATGCTAGCTGCCTCACCCACCAGCTATCCTTTAGACACCATAGAGTAATTCACCAGGTTTCTCTGTTAACTACCAGGGGGTTATGACTGCTGACCGTGGGTGAAAGTGGTTGCTATCTCCCCCCGGTAGCATGTAGCATGTCACTGTCTCAGTAGCCAAGTTCCTTGGAGGGCTATGGATGTCCCTTGTCCAGCTATACTTAAGGCATGAATCTGGATAAGATGAAAACAGAAGCAAGTATGAAGAGGGGAGCCCCATGCAGTCAGAGAGCCGGGAGTGGGAGGAAGAGTGGGTGAGACCAATCTTGTGCATTGGGCCTCAGGTACTTTCAATTAAAAATTACATTTGGTAATTAAAAATTACCAAACACCAACTAGGCATTGGGGCCTGTGCTGGGGGCCGGTCCTTGCCCTCAATTTGCACATAGCATTTTAGGGAAATGAAAATGAGTCAATTTACAACAGTGTCAGGGTATAACAATACAGATATGGATAAGGCACTGCTGATCTAGGTGGGGCCTTCTTAGCTTTGCTTCGTCCCCCATTTCCAGTAGCCTCTCTGAACACCTGCCAGTTGACTGGTCTTTGCAGCAGTGCCCACCGCCCAATATAAACATGGAAGCTACAAGCCTTCATTCATCATAGCCTAAGAAGGGTCTGTCTGTGTTAGTCTTCTCCTCCATAAGTCAATGCTGAATAAATCATCCAACCTCTCTACCTGTACACACACACAGCATATGTCCAAGGCAGTGGGTTTTGTACCTGAGGGCATGTTTGGCAGTGTCTGGAAACACCGGAGTGGGGATCACAGGTGGGGGTGGGGATAGCTACTGGATAGTGGAAAGAGGACAAAGATGCTGCTAAACGTCTCACGATGCACGGCCCAGTCTCCCCCCACAGAAATCCCGGCCTAAGGTAGTCTAACTACTTAAGGAGTCAACTCAGCTAGATGAGAGTAATGAAATCAATTCCACATCTCTTGTGACTTTGGTCTTAGTACATCAAAATAACTGGTTTCACTCATTTTGTTTTCCTTAGTGAATTACTCTCCCATGAATTGGTGAAGGCCCAGCATACAGTGCTGCCAGTTGGTTAAAGCAGGTGTCGATTGTTCCCAGAATCCTGAGCCTCATTCCAAGTAGGGCTCATGGCAGAGGCAAGCAGTCATTAGAGGGCACGGGGATGATAATGACAGACTTCTTCTGTCTGTCAAAAAGGAAACTGACCTAAGGACTAAGCCTGAGAGCACTCAACACATGGAGTCAGGAAGATAAGGAAGAACCAGCAGGAGAACCATGAGGAGGAATGATCAGACCCAAAGACTAGAAGGAACTAACTCCCAACTAGTCAAGAGAGATTGGAGCCCTGTAGATAAAACAAACCAAGGATTTTGATGATGTCTAATGCTGCTGAAAGGTCAACCAAACAGAGACAGTGGATTTTAGCATTGAGATCACTGGAGACCCAGACAAGATCTTGTTCTATGGAGGGACAAGTGATGTGATGGGGTTCAGTAGAGGATGAAAAGAAAGAAATCACTGTGTCTTGAGGAATTCTGCCATAAACAGAAACAGAGAAATGGGGCTGTAGTGAGAAGGGGGTTGTGAGATCAAGAGGTGTGTGTTTGCATTTAGATGGGAGATATTATAACATGGCAGCATACTGATGGGAATGCTCCACTATGAGGGAAAAATATCAGTGATGCAGGAGTGAAGAGGGGACACTTGGCTTGAACAATATTTTTGGGTTAGTGAGAAGGAATGCGGCTTAGTGCACCAAGCTGGCCTGAGATGGCAGCATGGATAGTTCATCCATAGTGTGTCAGTTATCTACTGCTGTGTAACAGACTGCCCTAAAATTTAGGGGCTTAAAACAACATGAAAACCCACATTTATTATCTCACACAACTTCCTAGAAACTTAACAGCATCTAGGCTGGATGGTTCTGGCTCAAGGTGCCTCATGAAGTTGTAGTCAAGATGTTGACCAAGGCTGTAGTCATACAAAGGTTTGACTGGGGGCTGAAGAGCTGCTTCCAAGATGAATCACTCATACGACCGGCAAGTTCATGTTGGCTGTTGACAGGAAGCCTTGATTCTTCACCAGATGGACCCTCTCCATAGGGCCACTTCAGTATACTCACAAGATGGCAGTGATTCAAGCAAGAACAAGGCGGAAGCCTTAACGATTTCATAATCTGGTTTGGAAGTTACACACCCTCAGTATCTCCACATTCTGCTTATTAAAAATGAGTCATTAAATCCTAGTCAAGGGGAGGGAATTTAGATTCCACTTTTTGAAAATTCTTTGAACATCAAAGAATTGGTGGGTATATTTTTAAACTACCACATATAGTAACAGGAAGGAAGTTGGCAGATGTGGGTACAGATGTTGGTGAGGGGGAATTGGTAGATGTTCTTTTCTGAGTACTTCTGTTTTTAATGAAATGGTAAGCAAGGATACAGCTGAGTGTGGGCTGGGGAGAAGGGCTGAAAGCTGGAGGAGGGATGGAATATAGGAGATAGCAAATAGTTGATGAGATCAGGAGAGTGAACGGACTGGTAAGACTTCCAGGTGAACTAAGCATCCCCCTAGGGGAGTGATCATGAACTTGAAGGGTAGTCACTGAGCAGTTTGTGCGTCTTTCTTCAACGAGGGAAATCTGAAGATGTACTGTGAGAAAAGAAACCCTGATCTCTTTTTTATTTTTCTTTTTATTTAAATGCTAATATACACTTATTTTTTTTAAAGAACTTGCTTGTATTAATAAACAACATACTTGTTTGTATCTCTCTACAATTTATTTCATTCTTTCTAGTTTTCCCAAATGAACCAAATGCAGGATTTCTCCTCCCTAATTTAACATGAGCAAATGTGTATAGGTGTGAATCAGAGTCTCTCCGTGCCCAGAGCTGGTCAGGCCCCACAGTGAGTACTGTTTTCAAGACAGACTCAGCATTTTAAGAGAGTTTAAGTTTGTACTTGATAAACTGGAACGTCTCAAGAAGAAAGTACCCAGCATGGCAAGGTTTCTCCATCTCATCAGGGAGAAATGAGAGAAGGAGCTGAAATGTCTTGGAAGATATGTGGTCACTGTCTTCAAATACCTGAGAGACGGTGCAGGGTTGCTGCCTCTGGCTGTGCTTCAGTTTCTCAAAGATGTCCCTCTCCAGAGGGGTCCTCAGGGGTAATCATCCAGGGACAGGGTGCTCATCACAGGTTGCTGGACAGAAAGCATCACTTCTGACATTCACCTGGAGTTGCTTTTCTGAGGGTATCAGGCCACTCTTCCCAGCTGGATAGAACTCAACTCCCTCCTTAATGGGACAGATGGTGGGAACTCGCACATGGGGTAGATGGGGCAGTGAAGTCCCATCTCAGGGCATGCTCTAGCCATACCAGACTGAAGCTGGAGGACACTAACAGCCCCTCACCTTCCTGTCCAAATGCCGCCTGCATTTGCAGACCTCCTGCACAGGTTCTGTGTGGCAAAGGCAGTGGCTGCATTCTATTGCTGAGGGCTAAACAGGAACCATTGGTAGAAGTCCCAGCAGGACAGATTTCTGTTCTTGTGAGGAAAACGTCCCAGCAGGTGGAAATACTTCAACAGGATAAGGACTCCCTACAAGTGGTGAGCTCACTCTCCCTTTCAGGAAGCATCTGCCAGGCTCCTGTGGAAAGAAAGCCTGCACCAGGCGGGAGGTTGAATGGGTTGACTTCACTTCCAAGGCCTCCTCCAACTCTCCAAGGCTGTGATCTGGTCACTTGGGGTCTTCTCATTGAACAAATATTTATTGAGCTCCTACAGTGCGACACCCTGTGCACTGAACCCCTCTTGTACTTCACTTCCGGCATCTTCAGACTCGCCTCTTGCATGGCCACATAGTGGGTTTCTGCAGACTGCCATGGCGTATCTGATGTTCATAAAGTCCTTCAGAGGTACCTCTTTTAGATAGTTGCGGCTGAAATTTTTACATGACAAACTAGCATTTGCTGTTTATAGTTCATCATCAGAGACCCTGAGCCACAGAGACGACAACCAACCTGTTGAAGACTGTATTTATTTGGTGGGGAATTTATGATTTAAGAAATAAAAAAAAAAAAAGAAATTGAGAATTATGTTTTCCAGAATTATGTTTTCAGCTCAAAGGGTCTGATGTGAGGTTTATGAGTTTTTTAAATTCTTTGTTTGTATACTTTTTTGAGGGGTATTTTCCAGTATGTGAGCTTTTGTTTTAAGTGGGCTCCATGCCCAGCGTGGAGCCCAACACAGGGTTTGAATTCAAGATCCTGAGATCCAGACCTGGGCTGAGATCAAGAGTCAGATACTTAACTGACTGAGTCACCCAGGCACCCTAAACATATGGTTATTTGATACTAATTTGTTGGTTTGGAAGTTTTTCTTTGGCATCAAATGTAGTGTTATTAAGTTTCTCATAAAACATAACTTTTTGTAAATTGATTTTTTGATATGTAATATATTCACACAATTCAAGCTTTCCTCTCCTGCCCCACAGCTCACAGTTTCCTTGTGATGTAATGAAGTTTCTTATTTATTCTTCCAGAGGATTTTTATGCATACTCAAGCCAATATACATGCATGTATTTTTATTCATGTTTTAGTAGTATTTTTACATGATAGCATAATCTGTATGTTTTATGTGTCTTTTTTCTCTTAACATATCTTTGAGATCTTTTCATTCCAACATATAAATAAATTCATCATTCATTTTTAGTTATATAGAATTCCATTGTATGTACACTGCAATAAACAATTTTATACAAATGTCACATATATGTGGGCAAATGTATCTGTAGAATAAATTTTCAAGAAGAGGAAATGCTGCATCAAAAGTCACATGCAGGGGAGCCTGGGTGGCTCAGTGGGTTAAAGCCTCTGCCTGCGCCTCAGGTTATGATCTCAGGATCCTGGGATCGAGCCCCACATTGGGCTCTCTGCTCAGCAGGGAGCCTGCTCCCCCCACCACCTGCCTCTCTGCCTACTTGTGATCTCTCTCTCTCTCTGTCAAATAAGTAAATAAAATCTTTAAAAAAAGAAGTTCACGTGCATTTGTAGCTTTTTATTTTTTAAGATTTTATTTATCCTTTTGAGAGAGAGAGAGAGCACAAGTGGGGTAAGGGACTGAGGGAGAAGCAGACTCCCCAGTGAGCAGGGAGCCCGAGGTGGGGATCAATCCCAGGACCCTGGGACCATGTCCTGAGCCAAAGGCAGACGCTTACTGACCCAGCACCCAGGCGCCCCGCATTTGTAGTTCTGATGTACACTGACATACTTCCCTTCACTGGTCTTGCCTCACTACCCACAATGTATAAGAGTGCCTGTTTAGGCACTAAAATAAACTTTATACTTTCTAAAAATTAATAAATGACTTGAGATGTTTTTTAAATGAAGGTTAAGTGAGTGAGATCAACCTTTATCCACCTGAAACATATTTTCAAGAAAGAAGAATTGGAATCACTATTACTCTAAAACAGATCTACAAGAGAACATTTTATAACATGAGCCCTGAGGTTCAATTTCTATTCCCATCACCCAGGGGTTCAGAGATTTCTTTTCCAAGGAGTGAATGCTCAGTCTTCTGATATCCCTTTTTCCTTCCCTTGTGGATCAGTTAAGTGAGTTTCTCAGCTCCCCTGACTGCCAGGAAGGGAGGTTCTCTCTGTGGCTCATCACAACAGGTTACGATGACATCATACGCAACGAGCCCTGTGCTTCTCTCTCTCTCTCCTGGTGTACTCCTTGAACTGATTTCTTTCTCCTGGGACTCTGTCTCTACTTGGGCACTTTCCTACTGGTAGCCAATCCCTTTGTCAATTCTTTCTCATTTTCTCATAATTAGTAGACCCTTGAATCTACTTTAACCTGCATTCCCTGTTGCTCTAAAGAGTTCTAACCCTTGCTCATGTCATTTATCTGATGTTGAATTTTACAAGTCAACCTAGCAGTTGTTGCTAAATAGAGATTTTAGTACAGTTGACCCTTGAACAACATGGGTTTGAAACGTGTGGGTCCGTTTACACATGGATTTTTTTGGATAAACAGTACAGTACTGTAGATGGATTTTCTCTTATGATTTTCTTAATAACTCTTTAAAGTTTAATTTGTTGTAAGAATAGTGTGTATAGTACCTATAACATAAAAAATATGTGCTAATTGACAGTTTATATTACCTGTAAGGCTTCTGGTCAACAGTAGGCTATTAGTAGTTAAGTTTTGGGGGGGGGTCAAAACTATATATATTTTCAACTGCACAGGAGGTCAGTGCCCCTAACCCTCACGTTGTTCAATGGTCAATTGTGTATCTCAACAACCATATTTACACGTGTCATTCTTTCCCCAACCAGGAGTAACATACATGTTTAGAAGGGGGCTCGCGCCTTCCAAGGGAGTAGGCATTTGTAGTCTTTGGTGCCCAAGGACAGGAGCCCCACAGAACTAACTGGTGTAACTGGTCTTTTGGACTTCGGAATTTACTAGCAGGAGCTGCTACTTTTGTAGAACAATGGTCATTTGCCAGGCACTTCACATTCACTAGCTCATTTAACCCTGATCATATACTCACGATGAAGCTACTGTTATTAATCCTATTTTACAGATGGGGAATCAGAGGCTTACAGAGTTTAAGTTACTTACCTAAGGTCACAGTTCACACCGAGCCCAAACTCAACATCCAGCCCCACTGCACTGCTGTGGACGCAAGGAGAGGTCTTGAACATCCATAAGAAGTTTCTTAACCCCTCATTTTCTCAACATCCTCTGTCCCTTCCACATTTGGTTAAAAAAAAAACAACCTCGTAATTTCTCTTTCTTCCTTTGTCTTTAAATAACTATTATACTGTTCTTTATAGTAGGAAAGACAAAGGAACAAGCAAGCAGCACTTGCCTTGATTGATGCTCAACTTCCTCTTTTGCATCCTCACTGCCATGTCTCACAGGCTGTCACAAAACCCACTTCCCAACCTGGGGGGAGATCATAAGAGTACATGCTGAAACATGAAGACAAAGGAAAAGCAAAGAGGAAGTCGTACCTTTTAGATGCACGTTGCTGGATTCAACAAATGCCCCAGGCCAGATGGATAATTGCATGCCTCCTTATTTTAAGGAATTTTTAAAAACCTACTGAGGTTGGGGAGAGATAGTCATATGAGTGACTATGACAGAAGGCACAATGAAAATAACTGTTTACATCTCACAGAGCTCTTTTTGTCCCCCTGTGTTGTGTCTCTTACGCATAGAATTCCACAGACAACCTTATTCAAAGCAGATTTCCCTTTAAACAGGAAGACCTCCTGAAGAAAGGAAACATACAAAATTGGGTCCCAAATTATTTGCTAGTGGATTCTTTGCAACTGTGACTGCATTTACTTCTCTTGAGTCCATCAGGGTGAGATGAGAAAGATTAATGAAGGATGCCAACCGAAGTGTATTGCCTTCTCCTCTATCTTTAAAAAAATAAAAGTATGATGGCAATATTATAGAAAAAAAAGACTATAAAGGTGTCTAGGAAGGAATATAAGTTCATCTCCACAAGGAATCCTATTACTTTATAGTCACACGTATTGAAGCTTAGGAGCTAGTTCTGTAGGCCATAAGCTCTCTGCTTCCCAAAATAAAATAAACAAAAGCCCGAGACATTCTGTCACCCCTTCCTTTTTTTTTTTTCTTTTAAAGATTTTATTTATTTGACAGAGAGAAACACAGCGAGAGAGGGAACACAAGCAGAGGGAATGGTAGCGGGAGAAGCAGGCTTCCCGCAGAGCAGAGAGCCGATGCGGGGCTCAATCCCAGGCCCCCGGGATCTGACCTGGGCCGAAGGCAGACGCTTAACGACTGAGCCACCCAGGCGCCCCAACCCCCTTCCTTTTAATACATCGTGAGATAAGGAGAAAAGATGGGTGAGAATGAAAGCTATCAAATGATGCCCACAAACTCCAAGTCATCCTCTCAAGCAGATCATAACTAGGTAAGACTGTCGACAGGTAGGCACAAGCTGAGCGTGGTCTAGCTAGAAGCCAAACAGGGGAAGCCCCAAACCCAAAGGTCATGAATTAGTCTGACTTTAAAATTGTACATTAATTAAAGGGTTCCAACTGTTCAATTCAGTCAACCAGAAAAAGCCCTTAAGGATTTAAGTCCGTTGCTGTAATGACACTGAACCACCTCTAGGAACACACTTCCCCGCCCCCCCACCCCCACTCCCATCTGCTGATTAGGTATCTTGTGCTGTCCACGGAAACCCCAAGATGGCATTCTTGTCTTATTTTTCTAAATGACTCCTTTGGTTAAAAAACAAAACAAAACTCTCTGAAATCCCCACAAGGTTGGGTGACCAGATTTGGGGGGAACTAGGGGGAAGTGACATTCTATTATTTAATCATCAGTGCTGAGTGGGTGGAAAAGGCAGTTGCCTACTGGCTATGATTTTAGGTATGCTAGAGGAACAGCTCCTTGTTCACAATGCTCTCTGCCTGCTGCTCAGCATGCAGCATGCAACGGGATTTTAAGCCCCCTTCCTAGGTGTTACCTCTGAGGTTATGAGGAGCGGCCCCCTTGACATTTATGAGTGGTAGTACAATAAGTCATTATCTGACAGATAAAAAAACAGGATTGTTAATCATCTAGCAGAGACCTGAAGGAAGAGGACATAGAAAAGATAAACTTTGGCTGAACCAGAGGGGCAACAATCACTGGTAACTTCTTAATTTGATTTTATAGGTTAGAGCTTCTGTTTACCTGTTAGCTTATTTTAATCTTCCCAACAATCCTACACGAGGCAGCAATGTCAGTCACCAGTCCCAGGCTATACACAGAGCAGTTCAGGGAGATGCTCTGAATGGTCTAACGCTATACAGAATAACCCAGAGCAGTGAGGCCACGGGGATGATGTGGGACAGAGTCAGGATGGGAGTCACCTCTACTCCCTTGTGTGTGTGTGTGTGGCCCTTTCCTCCCAGGTAGCTGCTTCTCACTGACATTTAAACATACTCAAACCTCTACCATCCCTTGCTCTGCTGTGAAATCCAACGGGTTTCGGTCTCCATTCTCTTGATCCCTAAGGAGAAACAATGGCGACTGATCATTCTTTTCCTCTTACAATACTTTTCCTGCCTAATGCTGAGATACTTCCTTGGTTTTCCTCCTAGCTTCTGGCCATCCTATTTCAGTCTTCCATGCAGGCTTATTTGCCTCTACCCCATCACCACACGGACAAGCTCCTCCTGGCCTCTCCTCATTCTTCTGTCCTTTCCCCTTCCCTCACTCCATACACCTCCATTGTGTTAACTGCTAGGGACTTGCAAATATAAATTTGCAGCTCTGACCACTCCTGGGAGCCCCAGGCCTCCCTGACTACATCTTCACTTGGTATTTCAAAGGCACCTCAAATTCATCATGTCGTGCTCCCAGACTCAAACCGGGTCCTCTCAGGTTTCCTTATGAGGTGATAGTCCCAGCATCCGAAATGCTGGTTAAGTTGGACTTAAGTTCAGACTCAGCCTTCTTGGACCCTTCTCTCTCCCTCTCTGCTACAGTCACCCATCATCAATTCTTCTCAGATTTGTCTAAATATCTCCCTAATGTGCCCACTTTCCATCTCTGCTACTGCCGCTGCACTAAACCTAAGCCACCACCAGCTGTCCCTAAGCCACCACCATTCTCCCTAAATGCTCTGGTTTCTTCTTAATCTCCACAATGAAATTAGAGTAATTTTTTTTTTTCCGGAACATGAATCTGGTCTTTGCTTGTTTAAAAACATGGAAGTGTCTCTCTATCGCCCTTGTGATTAGGATCAAAGTCCTTCAGATGTTTTAACTGGGTCCTGTGTGATCTGAGTCCTGCTACACCTCAAACCTCTCCCCAACCTAAACTTACCCTATGTATTCCAGTTGATTTCACTTTTTCTTGCTCCCAGGCCACCACTTGTAGCTTTTCATCAATCAGATATCAGATTAAGGGTTATCTTAGGGCAAAGCTCCCCTAACCTCTTCCTCTCTCCCTCCAAAGTCAAATTCCTTTGGTATTACCCACTTTCAAGAATGGTTACCACCCTACAAAAGTGCTCATCTCAGTTTGTTACATCACATGCTTTGACGTGATTACTTGGTTAAAGCATATTTTTCCTATTATGGTCTAGGCTTGGTTGATCAATATCTACTTCACTATTTCACCTAGTTCTTGTCACACTATAGATTTTCAAGGACAGCTAACATTATCTATATCACACTTCAGGGGTCTTACAAAGTGATGTCCAATTTGGTTACTTTTTAATATCAAAGAAGTCCCACAGTCATTTTTTTTTTAAAGATTTTATCTATTCATTTGACAGAGAGGAGAGAGATCACAAGTCAGCAAAGAGGCAGGCAGAGAAAGAGGGGGAAGCAGGCTCCCTGCAGGGCTCAATCCCAGTACCCAGAGATCATGACCTGAGCCAAAGGCAGAGGCTTTAACCCACTGAGCCACCCAGGTACCCCCCATAGTCATTTTTAACATAAAAAACAAGATGATACAACCTGAAAAATAAACATCTGTTCACTGAAACACCTATTTCTCTGAAATAGACATCCAGGTACATCCCATAGGTTATCATTGCTTTTTGTCATCAGGAAAAGGAAAAAATTCCATAGATAGAAGGTCTTGTTGCAGAAGATGAATTTCCTTGTTCAAATCAGGAGAGTGGCTCAATGCTGGTTGCTGAGAGGATTTATGAAAATTTCCCTAGTAAAACAGGACTACTGGAAAGGGAACCAAGAACAAGGAAATTTGCAGAGGGAGGAGGGGAGTGGGAAAACAACCACGTTATGTGGGACGAAGAGTATCTGAGCCTCCTCTACCTCAGAAAAGTTCGATGATCAAAATAAAAGCATTATAATGACATCAATATACCATACACACATAAAACACTCCATAGATTTTTCCTTAAGGGTAATCTGATAGAAAGCTTTCAGAATGAAAAAAGCTACAATTGGTAAGCATCATCTTCATGCTAAATCTAATAATTGCTAAATCCAGTCCTTGCAGTTAAGGAATGATATGCTTTCTCTGCAAACAAATTTGTAGCTAAGGAAATGTGACATTTCAGGGGACCGCGGTTTTTATCACAAACTTATACACTGTGTTTTCTCCCAAAGTACCTTATTCTTAGGGTGATACACACACCAGATTTCTGGGAACATGCCATTTAGTTTTTTTGAGCTGCCTGTTAGTAGTAGCCAGTTGTTAAAGATCTTATCTCTTTGGTCGCGTTCAACAACAAATTGGTGGGTTATTTCCTAAACCAATTTGTTTGGGGTAGAAATTCAATAGATCTCTTTTAAAGCCCTGAAGGACATAGGAAAATTAATATCTAACTATAAACAGAAACTGATGGTGGATAATTTATCTTTTGTATTTACTTGTGTTTATTCATTAAAATCCACTCATAACCTAGAAAATTAAATATTACTTTTATTTTTTAAATATTAAGCAGTTCTAACTTCTGATTTAAGACGAGTTGAGGACAAATACAAACTCTCAGATGTATTTTTAAAGGTAGAGTTATTTTCTTCAGTGTAATTTAGGATCTCTGGGATAAATAAGATATTTTACATACGCTGCTAGGAATAATTGATAGTTCAAGCTTCTGTGTGTTATACTTGTTAAAATATTTGCATTCAAAAGCAAAGCCAGAATGGTAGCTCAAGGCTATATGTATATCTTTCCTAAGGAACATAAGACATAAATAGCATTTTGAATTGTAATTGTTTTGAAATCCTAAATTTAAACATACAGATGTGCATTTTTAAAGAAAGAAGACATTATCTTCTCCATTCAAGCTTTTGCACTGATTCTATGTATGTGCCATACACTGTGGTAGGTAGTGGATATAAAAATCAGGTTGAGTGCCTGTCCCTAGGAAGTTTGTGGAGTCTAGTCAGGGAATACTGACTATAATTCGCTAATTGTAGTGTAGTAGTAAGTACTGCAACTGTGGTCAGTACTGGGATTCTGGGAACATGTAGGAAGGGCTCTGTTCTGGCTATTAGTGATAGTCACTGAGATCCTGGGTCTTCTTGACACATGCTAGGATTGCATTTCTTCACTTCTTTAAATTTAGGCATGACTTATTTTGGCTAATGAAATATGAGTGGATGTAACACAAGCCGCATCTAGGCGGGAAGCCTTTTTCCTCTGTGATGACTGACAGTTCTCCAGATGGTAGAGGCCTCACCAGGCTCCAACCCCAAGGGAGGATGATCTGGAGCTGAGCCCCCAGTTAATCAGCAGTGGGCATACTGTGTGCACCAGAAATTCATTCATTTGTTCATTCATTCATTCATTCATTCATTCATTTATTTTTAAGTCACTGAGATTTGGTAACAATAACATGTTTGTTATTGCAGCACAGGCTAACCTCTACCGACTACTACGTGCTTTTTGCCAGACTTGGAGAATTATAAGTTTCCCAATGTGTACAAAGCTGAGCTGAGACCTCAAGAATGAATAAGAATTGTCCAGATAAAGAACTGAAGGGAAGAGTGTTCCAGAGGTAAAAGTTCATGCATAGGCTTAGAGCAGGATGAGAATTCAGCATGTTTTGGGGAGAGGTTTTGTGTGTGTGTGTGTGTGTGTGTGTGTGTGTGTGTGTGTGTGTTTAATACAGTTAGAGTGGAGTGGTCCAACAGAGCTATTGGAGATTACTCTGAGTAGAGGTAACAGTAATTGCTTATCAAGGATACAATTCCAAAGGATTTCTGACTGCTTTATTTGGGCTCTTAGACATAGAAAGGAGAAATGAAGAACCGAATTGCTGTGGACCAAAATAATGGTACTTGCCCTTTACGGAAAATTCACCTGCAAAGGTCTCCTCTTTCCAGAAGGGGTATTTATATTCCTCACTCACTTACATTGTCACTTCACTCTGCAGTTACTTCTTTACATATATACTCAAATGAGTTTTCATCATTAAAGTTAGTTATGCCTGTGTCTGTGTGCATCTACTAGACTGTAAGCTCCTTGAAGGCATGGTCTGTATCATTTTCATTTTTGTTGTACTGTACTGCATTTTTGCATTGTAGGTAGTCCACAAATTCCTATTAGGAGAGCTACCGCTATTTTAGAAGTCTAAAAGCAGATCTTAGCCTTGACTAGCTTCTAAATAACTACTTTAAAATGAAAATAGATCGCTGTGCACAACTGGGGATATATGCATTTAAAAGTGCTCCAGAAACATGCTGAGGTCTTTTGATGACAGGGAAGGCTGTGGACTTCTAAGATCTACTGCCCAAGACCTAGATTTCAGGTCTACCACATCCTTGTGAGGAGCCCTTAGGTTTAATTTTCATAGGGTTGGTTTCCTAACTTGTGACCTGCAAGGAAAGTGTGCCACACTCACCTCTTGGGAATACTGGTGGACCCAAATAACAACTCAGAACTTTGAAGTGCTATACAATATAATGTGATATTCATGTTACTGCTGTTAGCAGCATGATTCTTGGATCATCAGAGGAAGTGGGTGTCATGCAAAGCCTGTGCAGCTGACTAGACCTGGGTTTGAATTCTTTCTTCATCAGTTAACAGTTGCATATTCTTGGTTGAGCAACAAAAACCAGCATATCACCAATTTCTCTCTGATTTAACCTAGAATACTTCTTCTATACAAATATTTTTAGAGAAGCCTGGCATACTAGAAGCCATTGAGCTTTGAAATCATACAGGTAGAATTCAAATCCCATGTCCATCACATATAGACATGTGACCCGGGGTGGGTTAATTAACCTCCTAGAGTCTCAATTTCCAGATCAATATAATAGGGACAGTATTACCTAGTTTCCCAAGGTTAACAGACTACTTGAAGTAGTAAGTGCTGACTTATCATGCCTTTGAAATGTTAATGTGTCCATTTACCACAGAACAAACATCGTCCCTAAAAATTCTGAATTCATGCTATTTAAGGAAAAGGCTTGCTAAGGCTCAACAACTTGTACAGGGCCCTCTTCTCTTATCTCAACATAGAGAACATGACTGGACAAAGTTAAACCTAGACCTCTGGTCAATGGGTGACTCACCAGACAAGAATCCTATTTACCTGGGGGAATCCAGGGCAGCTCATGGGAGCTCATCTTCCATTTCTCCTTCCTTTCTAAGGGATGGCAAGGACTTGTTTTCCCCAGGGTTGTTTGGGAATTTTTGGAGCAAAAAAAGGGGTTTGGAGGCCACATTCCAATAAAGACCGTAGCACCACATGGACACCTTGTGTCCAACAATTCGTTGTCTGTTTTCTGAAGTATACAATCTTGGCCCTATAAAATTGCTCACTGTGGTCATCTGTCATGGTCTACCCAACTGGTGCCCAGAGGAAAGCTTCTCTAGAGCAGGTAGATGAGCCAGGCCTCCAGAGAGAAGCAGATCTGCCCACGTGCCAAGCCTCTCCTCACACACAACCTCTGACATCAGTTCTTCACAAACAGACTAAGTAAGCTGTCTGCCAGGCCCCTGCTTTCGCTGTGAGTGTGGTTTGTGTGCAGCAGCATTGGTATCTCCTGAGATCTTGTTAGAAATGCAGACTTTCAGGCCCCACCCCAGACCTATTATATCCATCTGCATATAAAGAAGATTCAGGTGCACTTCACAGTTTGTGAAGCACTTGACTACAAGGTCTAAATGATGCCTGACACCAGGTGCCAAGGAGAGTCATTATTTGGGACTTACTGGGGAACAAACCCCCAAATCTCTTCACCAAAATTCTTGAACTAGACAAGACACTCAATTAAAGAAGCCCTCGTCTCTCTGCCCTACCACACATGTAGACTAGTCTGGGCGCAATAAAGTTATTATTCACTTTCTAACAAGGTCTTTCAGATTTCGGGAGTTGCATAAAATCATAGAGCTAGACAGTTTCTAAAATGTAAAATAACCTTCCTTTTTTGTCACTATTGGTTTTGGCTGATAGAAGTCATGCATACAGTCATATTTCAGAGAAATTACCATGCCTTAATGAGAACTTTAGGTTGAAGGAAGACATTTCAGTCAAATGATAGTGAAATTGATATGATCAAAATGAAATATGTGGCATATTTATCTAATCAGCTAGAGCTGCAATCTCTAACCATAGTCATTTACAGCTCAATCAACTCATCTAGTCATTATCAGCTAATGATACAATGAGTGATTACTCCCACATGGAGATAATAAGTGGGTTCATGAAAATCAGCACTTCTATTATAAAGTGTGACAGGTAGGACTGAAAATAAGGTCTCTGAATGCCGTTAGTGCCTGGCTTACCTGACAAAAATCTAATAGAAAAAAATGGAATGGCATAGTTATAAGATGAGGTACAACCCTTTTGGAAAGCAACTTAGGAATATGTATCAAGAATCATTAAGATGTTCCTACCTTTTTATCATGTAAAAACATTTTTTTTCCTTTTTTCTGTTAGTTTGAAACAATATCAAACTTTCAAAAATTGGAACTGGAGTACAAAGACCTTTTCCTTGAGAGTAGGTTGCTGATATGATACCCTTATCATCCTTGAATACTTCCAAGTGAATTTCCTACAACTGAATAGATTCTCCTCCATAACCACAATACAACATAAAAATGAAAAAATGAACATTAATACATCACTCCCATCTTGTCTTCACACTCTATTCAAATTTTACCAATTGTTTCAATAATGTCTTCATAATAAAAGGATCTAATTCTGAATGACATGTTGCTATTAGCTGTCATGGCCCTTTAGTCTCCTTCAATAAGGAACAGTTCCTCCTTCGCCCTTGTTTTTCATGGCTAGGACAATTTTGAATTTTTGTTATTAGTTTGGATTAGTCTGATGTTCCTTCACAATTTGATTCAGGTTTCGTGACTTTGGTAAGAAGATCAGAGAAGGGATCCTTCTGTGACTGAATCCTCTCAGGTGCCACATTGTTTTGATTAGTCTCATTACTGGTTATATTAACTAATCACTTCATTGAGGTATCATCTACCAGGTTTCTCTACTGCAAAGATATTCTCTTTCCCTTTGCAATTAATATCTATCAGGTATGAAGCAAATAAGATGATGTAAATATCCCATACCTCACTAAACTATTTCTATTTATATCATTTGGTTGTTTAGATTAGCATGAACTCCTTTATTCCTGGTTTTGTTTTTTTTTTTAAATGGGCTTTCATCTGTTACCTCATTATTTATTTTGCTGCTCAAACTGTCCAAGATTTGGCTAGTGGGGACTCCTGCAGGTTGGTTTTGTGTTGTTTTGACATGCTCCTCTTATTCTTTGAGCATTTCTCCTCTTCCTGGCACAGGATGGTTCAGGCTCATTTTGTACTTTCCCTGCACCAGCACTGATATCTTCTATTTCTCCAAGGAGCCTTGGTTCCCATTATTGGAGAATGATATTTAGAAGCCAAAATCTGGAAGCTAGATATGCTCGTTGCATAGTGACACTGGGAGTCATGACTCCCAGGCCTCCTCAGCTGCCAGAGCTAGAGGATGAACATCTCTATACATCTACAGGTAAGTAGGATATGCATAGAGTTGTTTTTATCTACATATTCAACCATGAACACAAACTGATACTTTCAAAATGAATCTGACACTGCAGGGTTTCTTGTAGTTTTCTTTTCAGTAATTTCCTTCTTTGACAATGAGAAATTGGACTTTCATCATGGTTAAGATATTTACATTTAAGATGAACCCACTGGGGTGAATCTCCAGTGCCTCCTGCTACCCTTCATCCCCACAGGGACACCCTTATTGTCCTTCTTTCAGCCTCCAGGACTTCCCTCACCCCCACCCACCATGCTTTGCCCCCTGTAGTAGCTTTTATGTTTAGCATATTTAATATATTTGGAGTTCAATTTCCTTCTTTTTCAGGAAATTTTAGGAATATTTGATTTATAAAAGCTTGTTTATTTCCTTATAGAGACTTTATAATTTAAATTATTATAGAGTTAGGGAAACATTTTGCATGAAATGTAAAGGACTTTCTGAATTATAGACACATAGACACATGGAGAGCATATATTTTCAGTTCTATAACTTTCTTAAAAGGTTAACAGTAAGATAGCAACACAAAAACTCACAGGTCCAGATATCATAGAGTTGGTTACTCTGCTGATGAGCATGAAATTCTACTGATTTGAGCTCAAAATAGACAAGCAGATATACAAAAAAGACTAACAAGTTAGATTTTCTTTTCTTTCATCCAGTAGAGAATAGATCTCTATAGTCTATTAATCCATTTACCTATATTACCAAATAATCAGACAATAAAACCAAATTTCACTAATTACAGCTGCCACCATAATTTATTCCTGTGAATAAGAAACAAAAGCCAAAAGCAAAATTAGAGGAGAGAGAAAAGGGAAAAAAAAAAACCCACCAAAAAAACACACCTCTACAGAAACAGAGAGAGAAAATTTCAAGTCTATTACTGCTTGAGATTTATTTCTGGAAGCTGAGAAAAGATGTGCCTGATCTTAAACCACCCCTCCCCTCTACCCCCTGCTCCTCCCAATAGGTGTACCCTCTGGCAATGCAGTTTACCTGGCTCTGTCAGGGATGCATAATTTCGTCTTGGTGGATGAATTCCAAGCTGTTAAAGGATAATTAAAAAGAAGTCAAGTCATGATTCTTATATAAATACAAAGTGAATACATATCAAAGAGATTTTAGTTAACTTATTAACTAATGAGGGAACCAGTAAGATAATACAAGCAGTTTTTATAATGACTTTTAGAAAAAGGAATGGAAAGAGAAAGGAAAGGAAAAAAAGAGAAAGATACAGAGGAAGAGAAAGAAAGAGAGAGAGAAAGAAAAAGAGAAAGAAAAAGCACTTAATACATAATTTTAATTCTGTAATCTAAAGGAAAAATCCAAATTAAAATTATAGTTTATACATAAAGATGTTCAGTTCAGCATTATATTTAGTATATGCAAATTGAAAGCAATCTAATTGCCCATCAATGAGGAAATGAATAAATACTGATAAACACACAGATTATTAAACAGTCACTACAAATGGTGGTTGAGGAACCCCTGGTTAGGAGGACAATTTGAGCATGCATTGAATCTAGCTGAGAGCTACAAAGTCTGGAAGCAAGGGTATGCTATGGTTTCAGTGACCACATATTTCAGTTCACTTGGGACAGCCTCAGGGTGCCCTTGTTGTCTTGTTATTAATCTCCTTTTTTGCTTTCAAAAGTGTCTCAGTTTAGATGATAAATTATATGGTCACTTTATCTATTCTTGGTTGGCTGGGGGACCAAATCTCATTCTCAGTAATTTTTCTGGGAAACATCTTAGAAGAGGAGACCACAAATAATAGGAGTTTTTCTGTAGTATTTACACACAAATTACACTTACATAGGTCAGAACAGAGGCTGGCATATTATAAGCACTCAAAAATGCTAGCTATTATCATTGTTACCATTACATTTGATGTGACTAGACAAGCTAAGTAAATATAGGGCACTGCTATGGCTGCTCTTTATGAGGGCAACCTTGGACTTGGAACTCTACCTGGAGGCATGTGGGCTCTCATAACAAAGATGTGGACAAAACTCACAGGTCCAGAGGTGACGCTCTCTGCTCTAACTACTCTTGCTATAGCTTGTTCATTATTTTCCTTCTACATATTGGATTCTACACATAAGAAAACTACAGCACATTTAAACTTTTCCTTTTTCCATTTCTTTGGGCGAAAATGTTTGAATGGGGATCTCAACAATTTTCAGACTCCTCTGAACTCATACAAGCAGATCAGCACATATCTTATGGAAAACTACTGAAAAGACAGAGTAGTTCAAGAGAAGTGGACAAATCTTAGCCATCAATTGTCTCTTATTACTGAAGCAACAGGAAAAAAACCATAGAAGATTTCAGATAAATGCCCTCATCAAGATGCAGGAAGAGTTTGACTCTATAAAGCTAGAGAGGACATGAACAGAGCACTGCGCAGAAAATGCAGCCCAAGAAAGATGTTACAGAGATGAGAAATAGGAGCTTGAAAGAGAAGCAGTGGACTGCAGATTGTTGTAGGAAACTGCAAGTTATAGATGTTCTCCCTTGACTTAGAGAAGACTTATGAGAAGAGTCGGACTTTGAAGAGAACTAACAGAAATTCAAAATACATTTACTAGGAATTCTAGAAAGAGAAGACTAAGCAGACAGAAGAGAAATAATAATCAAAAATATCACAGAAGAGAACTTCCACCACCAGCTGATGAAAGGCTTGAATATTCAGATCAAAAGAGTTAACTGAGTGGTTGGCAAATTAGTGCAGAAACTCACACCTAGAGAAGTTTTGTTGTATTTTTGAAAAAAAGAAAAAAAAATTCCTGTAAGTATTTACAAAGTAACATGAAATGTCAAATTTCTTTACTGTAACACCAGATTGAGAAGACAGTAGAGCAATAGCTACCAGATGGTTGAAAGGAAAGGAATGAGATCAGAGAATCTGATCTCTAGTGTAAAAGCCTCATAAAAAAATCATCAGAGGGGCACCTGGGTGGCTCAGTTGGTTAAGCAGCTGCCTTCGGCCCGGGTCATGATCCCGGAGTCCTGGGATCGAGTCCCACATCGGGCTCCCAGCTCCACGGGGAGTCTGCTTCTCTCTCTGACCTTCACTCCTCTCATCCTCTCACTTTCTCTCTATCAAATAAATAAATAAAATCTTTAAAAAAAAAAAATCATCAGAAATGCAAATATTTGAAACTACCAAAAACATATCTTTTAAAAAAAATATTTTAAAGATTTATTTATTTGAGAGAGAGGGAAAGTGCATGTGTGAGTGGGGGGGGGGAGGCAGAGAGCTAGGGAGACAGAGAATCCCAAGCAGTCTCCATGTGTTGGGTGCAGAGGCAGATGCAGGGATCACACAACCCTGAGATCATGACCTGAGTTGAACCAAGAGTCAGATGCTTAAATAATTGAGCCAACCAGGTACCCCTCAGAATAAAAATATTTTGATTAAGCAAGTGAATCAAAATAAAGAACTCAAGAATAAATAAGACTCAGTGTAAAAGAAATGGTAGAAAACAGAGACAGTGCAAATGTTAAAAAGCGTTCTTCAAAAGCATCACAATGTAAATGTAGTAATACTCAGAATCTAGATCTAAAGTCCCTGCTTACACTCAGAAAAGAAGTAGGATGGAAGGAGAGAAAGGAGGTAATATGGCAAATTTCACAAGTTTTATAGGAAGAAGTTAACAGATATTTTAATGATTGATCTTGACAAATAGGCTCAAACCTTTTTAGAAAATTTAACAATGTAGCTACAGAAAGAAGCACATAGAAAAAACACCATTATTAAAGGAAACATCAAGCAAAATTAAAAAAAAGAATAACACAAGACAGAAGAAAGCCCAACCATATTAGTTGACAACTTCCTAGTTATATATAAAAAAATTACATAGGCATAAAAATTATATAATTTTATTTTAAAATTAACACTAGAGTCTGTAGAGCAAGCAGTGTAAGACTTGAAAAATTAGAGAGAAGTACTAGGTTGCTGAATGGGAAAGTTTCATCTTGTATAGAGGTAAGTTTTTTCCAAATAAATCAATGTAATTATTGCAATTACAGTAAAAATCCTATGGGAATTTTGGGAGGCAATCTCAACAATTTTATTCTAAAGTTTTAGCTGTAAGTATAAATGAGATCAGCAAGGAATATTTTGACAAAGGACAATAAGAAGTACATAAGAACAAGTAGTCTCAAAGGCAAATTAACTGATGCAAAAAGAATTAAAATATGATTTATAATTTCTATGCAACATTAAATATATCGCAAATATACACTGACATGATAAGCTATATGATGTTTTCATGACCACTGAGTAGGTAACACACAGGTGAGGTTCAATGAATGATCAGTGCAACCTTGAATTTATATACTTTAGGTATTTTCTCATGCCACTTCTTGATATTCTCAGGTATAAATGATTATATCTCAAAAACAGATATCAAGTAATAACCACTACTTATATTTGTTTAATGTTTTTCTTACATATATACCTAAAAATAATTCTTTAATTTAAATTTTAAAAATACGGTTTCATAAACAATATCTCCAGTATCAATTTCTTTCAATGTTAGAACATTTATTATAATTTCATGGGACATTAATTCTCTGTGGAACACAGTTTAAGAAATGCTGCTTGAATATAGAGGAAGATCCTACAAATCACCAAGAGAATGACGGATATTTCCAACGGAAAAATAGTCAAAAAACACTAACAGGTAACTAATAAAATTTAAATAAATAAATAAAACTGGCCAATAAACAGATGAAAAATATTCAATTTTACTTCTAAATATAGACATCCAATTAAAGATGATTTTTCACTTATTAAATATAAATTGATTACCTGTTACCCCTCAACCAGTGAAAGTACTACTTTATACTGTTGATGAAAATATAAATCAGCATAAACTTTTAGGGTATCACTTAATGATAGATGTTAGAATCACTGAACACACGTAACAGGCTAGAAAACCCTGCATCTGGGATGTACTTAGAGACTTACCTAAGAATCTTTAGTTCTGTCTTACTTATAATAAGGAAACAAAAATTCAAAAATAAGGTATTGGCTAATTAAATTATGATGTGTACACACAAGAGAACACAATGTAATAATCCTTAAAATATTATGGAAGAGTAATAATGTCGTGAAAAAATTCATAACTACTGTAATGAAAAAATAAGATTTAAAATAATACAATTGTATTTATTTATTGGAATAAAAAGTTAAGATTTTTAAAATTCATTTGATGGAGAGAGAGTGAGAGAGAGAGAGACAGAGAGCACAAGCAGGGGAGCAGCAGGCAGAGGGAGAGGGAGAAGCAGGCTTCATGCTGAGCAGGGAGCCGGACATGGGCTCAATCCCAGGGCCCTGGGATCATGACCTGAGCCAAAGGTAGCCACTTAACTGACGGAGCCACCCAGGGGGCCTATTTTTTGAAATTTTAACCATGGCTATTTTAGGTGATTGAATAAAGTTCTTTCTGCTGTTCTTATTTCTCTTTTTCAAATAGTATTTTTTTCAATGATGAATAATCATTGTTGAGATTCTATAAAACAATTTGGCAGTATATATAAGAGCATCAAATATTAGGGGCGTCTGGGTGGCTCAGTGAGTTAAAGCCTCTATCTTTGGCTCAGGTCATGATCTCAGGGTCCTGGGATCGAGCTCCGCATTGGGCTCTCTGTTCAGCAGGGAACCTACTTCCCCCCTCTCTCTGCCTACTTATGATCTCTCTTTCTGTCAAATAAATAAATAAAATCTTTAAAAAAGAAAAAGAGCACCAAATATTTCTGTTACTTGATAGGGCAGCAACCTTGCCTAAAATAAACATGAAATGCACACAAATGTTTGTAAGCCATAATATGACTTAAAATACTATTTAAAGTAGTGAAAAACTGGAAACAACTGCAATGAGTTGACTAAACAAATTCTGTTACTGTCATCTTATAAAATATCAGGCAGTTGTTAAAACTTAGGGTCAAATAATTTTTAACAACACTGGAGAAATACTTTTGATACAATGCTAAGAGACACAAGCTATTAAATTTACATAATCTATTCTGTAAATATATATTCTATAAGTATATACGCTTTGGAAAATACTGAAAAAGACCATAGGAAGCAAGATGGTGGAGGAGTAGGAAACTGAAATATCATCAGGTCCCAGGAGTTCAGCTAGACAGTTATCAAACCATTCTGAATACCTACAAACTCAAGAAGAGATAGAAGAGAAGAAGAGCAGCAATGCTAGGAACAGAAAATTGACCACAGTCTGGAAGGTAGGATGTGCAGAGAAGTGAATCCGAAGCCACAGGAAGATAGACTTCAGAGGAGGGGCTGGCTCCCAGCAAGTGGTAGAGCATCAGAGCACAAAATCAGAACTTTTAGAAGTGTGCTCCACTGAGGGACCTAGCTCCAGAGGCTAAGCAGGGGGTGGGGGGGGCGGTGGGATGGAGCCCTCACAGGGACAGTGTGGTCTCAGGACCCACGGGGTCACAGAAAGACCCAGGGTGTCTGCGTGTGGCAGACTCCCAGGTATTGGAGCAGAGAAGCTAGCTACAGAGACAGAGCCAAGGAGTGTGCTCTCAGCTTGGGGTTACCTTAAACCATGATCCAAGTCACAGTCAGGCCACTGCTCTCTGCTGGGACCCCAAAAGTGGCAGATCTGGGGAGACTCCCCCTCCTTCCTGCTCCATAAGGAGCGGCATAGGAGCCCACTGCAGGAATCTGTTGGGTTTGGAGACTCCGAACAGGGCCATGCAGCAGAGACTGAAACGCTCGGTCAGGCTAGGTGAGCTCGGAGTGCGGTTGGAGACCAGGGAGATGGGAGTGACTGACTGCTTTTCTCTGAGGGTACACTGAGGAGGGGGGCCCTGAGCTCTCAGCTCCTACAGGGCTGGAGACAGTGAGGTTGCCATCTTCATTCCCGTCCTCCAAAGCTGTACAGAAAGTGTTCAGGGAACAAAAGCTCCTGGGAGCAAACCCAAGCAGATTACTTAGCCTGGCCCCTAGCAAGAATGGTACAATTCCACCTCAGGTAAAAACATTTGAGGATCACTGCAATAGACCCCAGAAGGTCAGCAAGAACATCCAGCCAAGACCAAGTTCACTGATTAGTGAGAACTGCAGAACTCCAGAGTTAGAAAAAAGCAACACATAGAATTTATGGCTTTTTTCTTATGAATCCTTTAGTCTTCCAAAGTCAAATTTTTAAAAATTATTTTTTTCTTATTCTATTTTTTTTAACTTTTCCTCTTTCCTATTTTTACATTTTTATCTATTTTATCTTATCAATACATTTTAAAAAATCTTTTTAAATGTTCATTCTTAAAGTCATATTTTATCTCTTCATTGTATTTAATCTTATTTTTTGTATGCATATAGGTTTTCTTTTCTTTAAAATTTTGGGATACAATTTCTTCTAATAGATCAAAATATACCCTAAATCTAGCACACGGCTTTGTTCTAGTCTCTAGCCTGATCATATTCTCTCCTTTTTTTTTTTTTTTTTCTTTTTCCAACCAACTTCTTATCAGTTCCTTTTTTAGAATCTTTTAAAATTTTCACCTTTACAGTCAAACTTCATCTTTTCATTGTGTTTACCCTTATTTTTGTGTATATATATGTAAGTTTTTCTTCTTTAAAATTTTGGGAGGCAGTTTCTTCTAACAGACCAAAATACACCCAAAACCAAGTGTGTGGCTCTGTTCTCTTAACCAGTCTAATATATATTTATATTTATGTTAATTTTGTCCCCCTTCTTCTTCCCCTTGGTTTCGGGTCTCTTCTGATTTTGTTAGCATATATTTTTCTGGGGTCTTTGCCACCCTTTTAGTATTTTGTTCTTTCATTCATCTATTCTTATCTGGATAAAATGACAAGGCAGAAAAACTCACCACAAAAAAAAAGAACAAGAGGCAGTACCAATGGCTAGAGACATAGTCAATAGGGACATTAGTAATATGTCTAAACTAGACTTCAGAATGATGATTATCAATGTGCTAGCTAGGCTTGAAAAAAGCATGGAAGATATTAGAGAATTCCTTTCTGGAGAAATAAAAGAACTAAAGTCGAACCAAGTTGAAATTAAAAAAGCTATTAATAAGGTATAATCAAAAATGGAGGTTTTTACTGCTAGGATAAATGAGGTAGAATATATATATTCTATATATATAGAAGACCAAATGATGGAGAATAAAGAAGCTGAACAAAAGAGAGACAAACATCTACTGGAACATGAGACAAGTATTCGAGAGATAAGTGATACCATAAGACGCAACAATATTAGAATAATTGGGACTCCTGAAGAAGAAGAAAGAGAGAGAGGGCCAGAAGGTATATTGGAGCAAATTATAGTAGAGATTTTCCCTAATATGGGAAAAGGAACAAGCATCAAAATCCAGGAGGCACAGAGAACTCCCCTCAAAATCAATAAAAATAGGTCCACACACTGTCATCTAATAGTAAAACTTACAAGTCTTACTGACAAAGAGAAAATCCTAAAAGCAGCTTGGGACAAGAGGTCTGTAATATACGATGGAGAAACATTAGATTGGCAGCAGACCTATCCACAGAGACCTGGCAGGCTAGAAAGGACTGGCACGGTATATTCAGAGCACTAAACGAGAAAAATATGGAGCCAAGAATACTATATCCAGTGAGGTTGTCATTGAAAATAGGAGAAATAAAAAGTTTCCAGGACAAACAAAAACTAAAATAATTTGCAAACACCAAACCAGCCCTATAGGAAATATTGAAAGAGGTCCTAAGTAAAGAGAGAGCCTAAATGTAATAGACCAGAAAAGGAACAGAGACAATATACAGTAATAGTCACCTTATAGGCAATACAATGGCCCTATATTCATATCTTTCAATAGTTACCCTGAATATAAATGGGCTAAATGCCCCAATCAAAAGACAAAGGGTATCAGAATGGATGAAAAAACAAGACCGATCGACATGCTATCTACAAGAAACTCATCTTAGACCTAAAGACACCTCCAGATTTAAAGTGAGGGGATGGAAAACAATTTACCATGCTAATGGACATCAAAAGAAAGCTGGGTTGTAATTCTTATATCAGATAAATTAGATTTTAAGCCAAAGAC
>CM053609.1:35433287-35451450 GCA_028646535.1 Procyon lotor | reverse complement strand
AGGGGTGGAAACCTTTAGGTAAAAGAAAAAATAGATTAATAAATTAATTAAAGCCTCTCTTTCTGAGTAAATGCAATAGGTCCTCACATAATAAATATTGCTTAGTAGTCTCAAGTGCCCCTTTTTCCCCCCTTTTCTTTGTGTCCACTTTGTGGTTCTAGAGGGACTCACAAATTCACAGTATTTGTGACAGATGCACATGACAGTAAAGAAAATTTTCCAGTAATACACAACTTGTATTACTCTCGCATTCACAGATTTGCAGGCTTAATACACCATATGTGAAGTGTGATACTTACTGATTCAATATATTAAAAACTAAAGAGATGTCAAGAACCAGAATTACAAATGATTTTGTTATACAAATATATAACAATAATTAAAAATTCTAAAATTACATTAGAAAGCTTCAGTTTCTTAAAATAATTTTGAACTGTGTGTTTTGATGGGCAAATATTTACATGTATGCTTTGGAGTGCTACTGCAGTTTATTGTTTGATCTTATAGATCATTAATGTTAGTGGGAAACAAATTAGGTGTCTTGATTACAACATAATTAGTGATTTTTCTGAAAGACAAATATGCTTTCAGTTTACTCATATGTGGAATTCAAGAAACAACATAAATGAGCAAAGGAGAAGAAAAAGAGAGAATGGGGGGGCAAACCAGGAAACAGACTCTTAGCTCTAGAGAAGAGACCGCCTGTTACCAGAAGGGAGGTGGGGGGGGGATGGGTCAAACATGTGATGGGGATGAAGGAGGGCACTTGTGATGAGCACCAGATGTTGTACAGAAGTGCTGAATCACTGTATTGTATACCCAAAACTAATATTCCACTGTATCTTAATTGGAATTTAAATAAAAACTTAAAAATTTGATTGAGAAATTAAAAAATAAGTGATTTTTCTGAAATGAAGGCAAGAAAAATACTTAATATACTTAATCAAGTAAGTATATAATAATTAATGAATTATGTAAGTCCTTATTTTATTCCTCAGCCAAAAAATTCACTAACCTATCAAAAGAATACCTAGGCAGGTGCAATATTAACTCAGTTATTCTTAGAATTTTGCCAACTGTCAGCAACATAAAAACCATAGTTTTATACCAAAGTTTCTACTTGGTTGTGTGAAGGTATAATTTTCAAAGTAGGAGGATGGAACCACAAGTACTGTTTGTAGGCCTCATTTATAATTTATAAGCATTGCGATATGGAAATGTATATATCTCAGTTTTACTCTTGCCCCAGCCACCAAACATGTTAGGGGCAGATTTGCCTAAATTTTCAAGGGTTCTGAAGTGGTCCGGGTTAGTGGCATGTCCTGGGTTAAAGATTAAATTATATAGGATTTTTTAGAAGTGTCTACTACAAGAATTGTGAAAATTGTACATGTCAAAACTTTCGCTAGGATACAGAGAAGGTGGTATTTCATACATTTAGGTGCTTACACTAGAAAATAAAAGATAAAAATTAACAAATGGTGTCCAACTAAAGGTTTTTATAAGGTAGAACAGAACAAACTTAAAAATGTGAAGGGAAGGGTATAACAAAGGTCAAAACAGTAACTAGTGAAAAGGTAAACAAATGATAGAATAAAAGAAAGTTGCTTCTCTTAAAAGACAAATCAAATAGAGAAATTTTTGGTAATAATGATCAGGAAAAGAAAAGAGATGATCACCATAAAGAAGAGAAGGGAAACATAACTATATATACAGTTGAAATGTAAACTTGTAATTAAGGAATACCATGAACAATTTTATGCCTATTGAATTAAATAATTAGATGCAATGGACAAATTCCTGGGAAAGTATGACTTGCAAAAGTGATTCAATAAGAAATAGCTGGCACTGTCTCTTAATTACAAAAGAAATAAAAATATTTGTTAGCAATCTTCCCCTAAAGAAAACACGAATTGTGTTCTAATGGACAAAACTAATATTCACAAACTGCTCTAGAAAATCCAGGTAGAGAAAACACTTCCCAACTTTTATAAGGCTTATATCTCTTTATACCAAAATCAGACAAGGACAGTTTGAGAATGGAGGATTAGAGGATTTTTAGGGAATTTCAAGTTCAGACATCGTCTTTATGAGATTTGACATATATTTAAATATTTTTTAATTAAATAGAAAATTTTAATTTAAAAATTTTAGCTTGAATTCACCCAGAATTTACTTAGATATGCAATGTGAGATGAATGAATACACACACACACTCACATTTTCCAAAGAGCTAACCTATAGTTCTCTCATTATATAGTAAATAATCTTTTCTCTTTAGTAAAAGTAAGATTTTTATTACCAGGAATTTTATTACTAGGTATTTTTAACATATGCTGACTCAGTTACTTGGGGTTTATCCCTGGTAAACAATGAAAAAGGATATTTTCATTTTGCTACAAACACACACACACACACACACACACACACAGTGAGAGAGAACCAGGCAATCATTCATTCAATTTAAGTTAAATTTAGTTTTAAAATTAGCCCACTTTATTTGAAGAGCTTGTGTCAATACCTTACTATCCACCTATCTTTTTAACTATCACAGTGACAATTTAATTACCATGGACAATTAAAACAGTTAGTATTATTTTGAGTTTTTTATGTTATAGTAGATTATTTCACATTAAACGTTAAATACCTATCAGTTTTCATTTCCTGTTAATAAATTCCCACATTAATCAACCTCAAATATTATAACATTTTCTAATACACACACACACACACACACACACACACACACAGAGTGAAGGAGGGAGGGAACAGAGAGGGAGGGAGCCCAAGCAAAGTGTTTCAGGCCTTTGCAGAAAAATTACTCAGGCAGCTGGTATCTTGTTGGCTTGGGGTTCTGACTGATGACAGACACCATAATAAATAATCTATTTACTAGCTCTTAACAACTAAATAATGCACTTATTTTTCACCATAACTGAATTGCCAATACTGTATTGACAAAGTGTCACAGGGCTGGGGTTAAACTGACCTCATGTCACCATTTTTCTTTCTACAGCATCAGTGAAGACCCCAGTAAAGACCCTTATTACTCTGATTAATGGAAGGCACTAAAGGTTACCAGTGAACTTGGTTGTATTTATTTATTTACACTTAATTCACTGGTAAGGGTGGATGGATGGGAATTCACCGGGTAATGGAAAACATAGTAATTTTTTCTTCCCTCCCACACTGTCTACATTAATGACTGCTTTTGCGTATTGCGGGTTGCTTACAGGTGCAGGCAGCTTCTGAGCCGCATTCCAAATGGCAAGAGTAGAGCATGCAAGGCACAGAAATGGAATCTTCCCAGGGCTGATCACGGAGTCTTTGCTCCATAAACATTTAACGATTTGGTTCGGAGACACAGACTCTACAAAGTAGACGGCAGCATGGAGTAACCTTCTATGTCTCTAAGGAAAGCAACCACTTAGAATCCCTGACTATGCCTTCTAAATACAATTTTCAATACCAGTAAAAAAAAAATTCTTTAGTCTTCATATAGGCAGCATCAAGGTGATCTGTTAACCTTCACCTGTCCCACAACTCTAGTTCAGGTCCTATCATGGGTGATACCTCTTAAGGCATCTCCCTGTCTCTAATATAATCCTCTCCTAGGTTTCACAAGACACCTAGAGCTACTGCAGCTCTCATCACACTACAGGGCCATCTCTCATGCATCTACTCCCTTTAACCCCACAGACCCACTTCCTCCTCGAAGTGCAAGAACTCCATAGTGCTCTGGCCCAAAGCCTCTAGTATTTTCATTCCTGATACAGTTCTTATTTCTCTGATCTGTTTGTATCTTCAAAGCTCTGTCTCCTAATTAGATTATAAGCTCTTTTGGTATGAGTTCCTGTTGTATTTTTTTAAAAAGACTTTATTTATTTATTTGACAGAGAGAGAGAGAGAGAACACAGCAGGGGGAGTGGGAGAGGGAGAAGCAGACTCCCCACTGAGCAGGGAGCCCAATGCAGGGCTCCATCCCAGGACATGGATCATGACCTGAGCTGAAGGCAGACGCTTAACGACTGAGCCACCCAGGCGCCCCGACCTATTGTATTTTTAACCTAGCAAGTTCTTAGGCTCAGAATAGTTGTTTATTAAAAGTCTGAAATGAAGTCAAACTTGCAAGTGAGTACAAATTTAACTTGAAGTCATGTATGTGTATGTGTATGAAAGAGGGAGCAAGAGATTCTTATTTATTCACCTATGTGTGCTATTTAGAAATATACATCCTCGGGGCGCCTGGGTGGCTCAGTTGTAAGCATCTGCCTTCGGCTCAGGTCATGATCCCGGAGTCCTGGGATCGAGCCCCACATCGGGCTCTTTGCTCAATGGGGAGCCTGCTTCACCCGCTACCATTCCCTCTGCTTGTGTTCCCTCTCTAGCTGTGTTTCTCTCTGTCAAATAAATAAAATCTTAAAAAAAAAAAAAAAAGAAAGAAATATACATCCTCTTGTAGATTGCACTGCAGAAAGAAAAACAATTCATAGACAAGCTCTTTGAAGCCCTATGGAAATAATCACATCAAACAATTCAATTACATTTCTTACTATTGATTAAGATTAATCTAGACCTTTGTATGAACAAAAATTTGGTTGCTGGGGTGGGATTTTATAGCTACATCACTATAAATTTATATTCACCATATAAAAATTGTCAATGTATATAATTAACCGTCAAAATATTCCCTAGGGTTCACTGTCAACTGAATTAACTAAAAAATACAGTTAGGTTTTAATTAGCCATTTTAAGGCCTGTAGAATTAGGTGCAGAAATTGGGGTGATAATTTCATATAAAAAAAAGTCCTCTTCTCAACTTTCAGGTTCACATGAGATTCTAAATACATAAATGTATACTTCCCAATGAAATCTCCCTCTCTCCCTCCATTTTTTCCTCCCTCCCCTCCTCCATTCCTTCCTTTCTTTTCATACCTTTGCAACTTACGTTTTAACAGTAAAAGTGAACATGCCTAGACAAGAATATTTGTCAAAGAGAGATTGCCAGCTATTCCAAAGCCTAAATTTTACCATTCCCAAATTTTCAATACTATTTTTTAAATGTTTACTGGAAAAATCTCTCAGCTATCTGTGATTTGAGTTCTTTTAATTATACTAAAAACAGTCTTATTCAAATATTTCCAAGGTCATAAATTTGCAAAAACTATTGGGTATTGTTGTCAGTTGATGACAAACTCAAAATGTTGTTTACACATCTTTTGAAATCTTTGAGTGTGCTAATATTCACACACACACATATATTCTGACTATGGTAATAAATCAATAAAATACCACACACTTGGCTGTGCCTAAGCTACATTTAGAAGTGATAGAAGTTTCAATTATTTGATTGCATTCATCTGGCCACGAAGCATCAGAATAAATTATGGAAGAGGCAGTTTATTTCAAAAGAATGAAGCTATTCTGACATTTTAACTGATGATTATTTGATGTACTCTCAAAATGTAATTGACTTGATACCAAGTCATTGGTGATCTGACCCTGAATAAGTTGAAAATAAAATGTGTAAGGTAACAAAGATTATTAGACTATTTTCCAGCTCTCATTCTGAAATCCTTTCTAGTTTCAGTTACCTGCCTTGAATGCGTACATTGATCTAATAACCTGAGGAATGAGTAAAACTTTTCTTCTTTTTGTGCTATGGAGCCAATATAACAGACTTTGAAAAGATTACCTCCAGTATTTGAAGGAACTGACATCTCTCTCTCTGCTTTTACCTCATTAAAAAAAAAAAAATGAGCAGTGCCTGGGTGGCACAGTCAGTTAAGCGTCCCTCCCACTCTTGATTTAAGCTCAGGTCATGATCTCAGGGTTGTGAGATTCAGCCCTGTGTTGGACTCTGCACTCAGTGGGGAGTCTGCTTGAGAGTCTCTCTCCCTCTCTCTCTGCTCCTCCCCCTCCTCCCTTCCCTTCTCTCTCTAAGATGCATAAATCTTAAAAATAGGAATTCAGGATTAACATGTTTTGATTTGGAGAGTCTCGTGACACGGTAGCTTCTTAAACACTGGCCTTATTTTTACTATGGGTCCATATCCTACCAAGGGACATTAGCACTCTCTAAATCTCAGGCAGTGGTTGTGGACCACAATGACCAGGGTTTGACATTCTGCTATATGACCTTAAACCAGTCACTTAACCTCTGTGGGCTTCATTTTCTATATTTATAATTAGGAAGTAGTAATATTCCGTTCAATGGGTTATTTGGAGGATCCAATAAACTAATGTATGTGAAAATGCTTTAAAAACATTATGCTATCAAACTGTACAACTATCAAAAGTGTGTTATTATTAAGTTTCCATCATATATTATTCCTCAAAACATTCTGCCCACAGAGTGTGATATCTGCTTGGGCTTATAGAAGAGGAACATGTTACTTCTCTCTGGACCAACAGCTTTACATATCCACCTTTATAAAAGTGTTTGACATACATAATTTTCCTGGCTTCAGTGTTCTCTAAGCTTCTTTGGTCAATTATCTCATAAATAAAAATACGGAGGATGCATGCAATTGAATATATTTGTATGTTTTACACGATTAAATACATTAGGGGCCTTAAGAAAACATATCCAAATAACAGTAATTTTAAAAGGATAGAAGAGACTTTGTATGTGTATATGGAAATTATTCAATTATTCTACTATTCAATAGAAAAAGACATACTCCATTTCTAACAAAACTAAGAAATAGCTAGAACCCCAAACTTTAAAAGAAATGGAAGGATTGCTGAAAGGAGTGGACATTATTGAGGAATACATTAGGAGAGAGGACACTCAGCACAGATCTTGGAAAAAGAAAAAAAACACACTTTTGAAAGGTGGAGGTTTACCCAGAGGTGCAAAACCTAGTATCCTGTACGCCACCACAGAAAGAGAGTGCAGATGCTGGCAGGAGGATCACCCTTTTACTTGATTTTATTCCAAGAAGAAGAAAAAAGTGAGCCTAAGAGAGAAATCATAGACATAAGTCATTTCTGTAGGAACCAGTCTGTCTCTTCCAGAGGGGGAGAAAAGTAAGTTTGCTTTAGAAAAACCTCATAGTTGCTAAACCGCACTGATCTGAGAAAAACAAACTTACACACAAAACTCTGTAACAGGAAAAAAAAGTCCCAGTTGGCTTTGGCCTTTCCCCAGTGTGAACTTTTGCAAATGTCTAGTTGAGGAAACACCCATATTGCAAAGATGAAAAGCCAAAAGAAACAGAGGATTAACAGAAGCACACGGAAAGAATGAAATGAGCATCAGAATATATTGCCATAGGAAAGATGAAAAGTATGAGCAAACTTTTCACCAAAAATTTAAAAAGCTTTGTGAAGCAATTGTTCTATGGAGGAAGAACACAGATCAGAGATGCAAGAGCTTAGAGAAGAGATCAAGAGACAACACAGGGGAAAGTGAAATGTGATCTGGCAAAGCTTAGGAGAAAGTTTGAAAGGAAAAAAAAAAATCACAGAAATTAAAGTGAAATTGGAAGAAGTACCAGGGAGGCTAGACACTGCTAAAAACACAGTGGGGAACAGAGGCTCGAAAAGGAAGGTCGGGGTAGAGGAAAGAAGGCAGGCAGGCAGGCAGGCAAATGAGTAAAACTGAGGAAAGAATTAAAGGATTAAAAAGGAAGAGATAGAGAGGGTAGGCAAAGGGGAATGGGAGTGAACATATGCATAAGTGGGGTTGCTGAAGAAGAAAGCACTGAATTATAACAAATACTTAAAATATAATTCATGAAAAATTACCTGAAATATAGTAAGTTGGTATCTACATAAGAAAGGACACATTATATTCTGGGGAAAATGAACACTGACATGTCCTAGTAAAGTTACTGGGCTTCAAGACAACAATACAACAACAACATTCTTTGGACAGCCAGGCACAGAATCATTTATAAAAGAAAAAGGTGGCCCCCAACTTCTCCATAGCAGCAGTCAGCGCTAGAATGATTTCTAAGTCAGAGAAGTAAAACCTGTGGTACCCTCAAGGAAAGAATTTGTACCCTAAGGATGTTATTTGGGTATAAGGACAACAGGCAAATATTTTTGAACATGCAAGGATTCAGAGACTATTATTCCCATTAGTCCCTCTGGAGGAATAGCTTAGAGGACAAACTTTAGCCAATTAAGATACAACAGAAAAGGGACGAACATGAGCACTGGACATATTAGCACTAAAATCAATGTGTAGTTCAGATAACAGAGTAGAATGTAAATATTTTGTGCGCTAAAAATTCAGACACAATATAAGTAATACAAGTTGGGAGGGTAAAGGCAGAAGAAGCTGGAAAATAAAGGCTATGTAGATTCATACACAAAAAACTGCATTAAAGGATATTATTTTAATATTGACAAATCAATTAATATATGCAAGAGTATATCTAAGAGTACAAAACAGAAAGAACATGGAGAAAGATGAAATAATTCCTAAAAATTGGGTGGTAGAAAAGAGAATGGCGAAGAAAGGTATAAATGCAATTCTCTATGCTATGAATAAGTCATGTATCATGCCTAAAAGAATTTGAGGTCTCATTATCATATAACCTTAAAAATTAGGGGCACCTGGGGGGGCACAGTCAGTTATGCATTCTGACTCTTGGTTTTAGCTTGGGTCATAATCTCAGGGTCATGGGATGAGCCCTGCATCAGGTTCCACACTCAGTGGGGAGTCTGCTTGGGACTCTTTAACTCTCTCCCTCTGCCCTTCCCACTCTATGAGTGCTCTCTCTCTAAAATAAGTAAATAAAATCTTTTTTATAAACCCTAACGTTTAAGAGTAACCACTGTTAAAAAAAATATATATAAAACTTCCTACTTATCATGAAAAATTGCAGAAATGGGTAAGTAAATAAAACACATGCTGAAAGATTTTCACAAAACTATAAAATAGAAACAATATAAAAATATGACAGAAGTAAAACAAAACTTATCTGTCACACCAGCAAATATAAATGGACACACTTCACCTAGTAAAAGGAAACAACTTTGAGAATGGATTACAAAGCAAATCTAAATTTTATGTCATACATAAGAAACACCTCCAAAGCAAAGGGATTCATATAGTTTGAAAACAAACGATGAGTAAAATATACTAGGCGAATGCACACACACAAACAAGTTAGTCATCTTCATGTCAGACAAAACTGAATACAGGACAAAGAGCATAAAGTGAGTAAAAAATGAGTTTCTTATTTTGTTAGCCTATACATGTAACCTGATCCCAGTAAATATACCTATTGAATTTATCTTGAAATGAGACAAACTGACACGCTGTTGTAGAAATTAGTTAGCAAGTTTAGCTAGGGGAAACCTGAAAAACTAGAGTAAGAAGAAGGAACTAGTTCAAAGAAATAAGAAAATGTCTCATAATATTCCAAAGACTTAAAACAATATATCACATAGAGAGAAATGGCACAGAATTGAAGGTCTAGAAATTGACATACACTTGGGTTTGTATGCATTATAGAATCAAAATCTAGCATATGATAAGATGCTACCTTGAATCAGTGTGGAAAAGAGAGCTCACTCAGTAAATTGTACCGGAATAAGTAGGTTGTCACATGGAAACAAAGTTAGATCTATACCTTACACCTTGTTGAGTAAATTAAAAATTGATCAAATATGTAAATACAAAAAATAAAGGTTTCAGAGTTCTAGAACAAGAAAATTATTTTGTAATCTAATAGCATGGAAGATCTTTATAATTATGACACCAAACTCAGAAGCCATAAAAGATAATGGATTAGACAACATTCAAAAAAAAAAGCCCTCTGAAAGTTAAAAATTACCATAAGCAAGGTCAAAAGACAAACTGGTAAAATAATACTTGCAACTCAAATTATGAAAGATCAATTTCCCTCATATAAAAAGAGTTTCGGTAAGAAGAAGACCAACAACTGAGTAGAAAAATGGATGAAGGATATGAATGGATAACAGAAAATATAAACCATAATAAATACTTGAAAATGTGCAAGACATTGCTCTTAAGATCAATGTAAAACAAAATTATATTGAAATACTTTTTTCCTATAATTTGGCAAAGATCAGAAAGCTCAATGGGGCGCCTGGGTGGTACTGTGGGTTAAGTGTCTGACTCTTGTTTTTGGCTCAGGTAGTGATGTCAGGGTTGTGAGATTGAGCCCCACAGCAGGCTCCACACCCACTGCAGAATCTGCTTAAGAGTCTCTCTCCCTCCACCCCTCTCCCACTGCTCTCTCTCACTCTCTAAATTAAATAAATAAATCTTAAAGAAAGAAAAAGAAAGAAGACTCAGTATCCTATTGTGTTGAAGCTGAAGGGAAAGAGGTGTTCTCTTACTTTGCTAGTAGGAGTATAACCTCTATTGTGGGAAATGTGGTAAATTCTATCAAAATCCATATACCTTTCACCCAGCAATTCTAGTTCTAGTAACTTTCACTTACAGATTTATTCACACACATGTGAAATGACCGAGGGCATTTCAATATCTTTGTATCTTGTCTGTAACAGCAAAGGACAGAAACAACCCAAAAGTCCATCAGCAGCCGAATGGTTAAGTCTGTAATGGAGCATCCAGTGTGTATTTTGGAATGATCTCCAATGACCTTAAGTAGGAAAGTAAGGTATAGGTAGTATATGTATTATGTTATTATTAGAGTATAAGGAGGGGTAAAAAAATATGACTGCTTGCATATGCATAAAATACTTCTGAAAAGAATTTTCAACGATGGGATAAAAATAAATACATAAAGCATTTTAAGATTTTCTTCCCAAACCCAAGGAGCTGACAAGGGCACTGAAATTTAGAGGCTACTCCTTCTGGTCTGTACTGTTCAATACAGTAGCCACTAGCCACAGGTGGTTTACTGAGCACCTGAGATGTTACTAATCCAAATTGAGATATAAAATATACACTAGATGTTGAAGACTTAGAACAAGAAAAAATAATGTAAAAATATCTCAATTTTTATGTCAATGACATATTTTGGATAGTGGTTAAATAAGATATATTATTAAAATGAATTTCACTTATTTACTTTTACTCTTTAATTGTAACTACTAGAAAAAGTTTTAAAATGGCATGGGTGGCATGCCTGATATTTTTGTTGGACAAGTGGAACTTAGGGAGAGCAGAGGTCATGCTCTATACACACCTGTGTCCATAACATACTACAATAGCAGAACTCAATAAAATTTTGCAGATGTTAAATGCATTTTGCTAAGAAGTAAACTACTAATTTCTTCAAATCATTAGGGATTGAGTGGGCAGAGTACATGGGGTAAATTTTCAGGAAAGTCACAAAAGGAAGCAGAGTGAAAACATCCACTGTGAGGATGTTTACTCAACACTGTATTCAGGGCTGACTCCATGCATTATAATCAAATGTTTTTAAAATCATTTTAGGGTTAGTATACAGAAATTAGGGAGGAACATTTGGCCATTCTCAGTACGAATCATTGTTACAATATATGATTGGATTAAAGATAACTCTGACAGCTATAAATCTAAAGTCTCATGTAAATCTGAAAATATTTTCAAGATTAAAAAGGGGAAATCTACTTAAATGTTCATATACATGAGTCTTAGTATGAACTTGAAAGAAAATTAATAGATAAGATGGTACTTGCAGTATTATTTGAAACAACAGATTTTTTCTTTTTAAAACAGATAATTTTTTTTTTTTAAGTAGGCTCCAGGCCCAGCACAAAGCCCAACATGGGCCCAAACTCACGTCCATGAGATTGTGACCTGAGCTGAGATCAAGAGTCGGATGCTCAGCCAACTGAGCTACCCAGGGGCTCCAACAGATAAAATTCTTTAAGAGATAAAACCTATTTTTAATTTCAGTATTTTATAGCAGTTGAAATAAATTAGCCACATCCAATTTCATAACATGAATTTAACATTTTTTCTCATTTGGAAGGATATATGCTTTTCCTTTTTAGGATATTCCCTTATTTTATGGAAAATATAAGTAATTTCAATAAACAAAAAGTATAAATATCAGCAAAAAAAAAAAGAAGGAAGAAGAGAAGGAAAAGAGAGAGGAATGAAGAGGGAAAGAGGAAGGTTTCCAAATATTCATCTGTTCTCATCTAGTCCAGTCTAGAAGAGACCTAAACCATGCCTTATTATAAGGTTGGCAATACATATAAAAGGCAAGAAAATAACATGATTTGACTGACTTCATGTATATTAGCATATAAGCAAATGAAGAAATTACTAAATATGAACGCTTAAAGCAAAATAAATGAGTAGATATTAAAGCCGGAACTTGGAACTGCCTTTGAATTCTCACTGGTATCGTACAGTGCCAATTTTAAAATTTAAAATAGGAATTTGCACTTTAGGCTTTGAAAGTGTATGACATCGGGTGTTATGCAGAATGCCATGCTGCTTCATAAGTTTTAGCACGTCTTTCCTTCATTGTCTTTAGTAATTTTAGAACATCTTTTATATCCAACTCTAACCTGGTGGTTCTCAACTGGGGTCATTTTGTCCTCCCCTGGAGGACATTTGGCAATGTCTGGAGATGTTTTTGGCTGTCACAGATAGGGTGGGAATGCTGCTGGTGTTTAGTAGGTGGAGGCTGGGATACTTGTTAATATCCTATGGTGAAGAAGACAGCCTATCAAAGCAGAGAATTATCTCAGGGGCGCCTGGGTGCCTTGGTCCATAAGTGTCTGACTCTTGATCTCAGCTCAGGTCTTGATCCCAGGGTGGTGAGTTTAAGCCACATACTGGGCGTGGAGCCACTTAAAAACAAAGAATTATCTCAATCAGAACGTCAGTAAGTTTGAGATTAAGAAACTCAAATGTTCAGGTAAACTGAGCCAGCAAATGTCAAAGAGCTGGCTTCAATTCTCTAAGTCTCCATCGTAGTGGCTACATATACTCATTTATTTATATTCATTCAGCATTTCCTAGCTTTAACAGGAATACAAGCACATCATATGCAGGGTAAAAAATAACTTATTGTCCAAACTGGGACACTATTGAGGACTGTTAATAAATACACTGGACAATAGGAGTAAATCAAGAATGTTCTGGGCAAATCAGATCATGTGGTCACCTTAATCACATGGCAGCATGCAATGTCCAAAATGGTAGATGAGACATGGAGGAGCTTTTAATGGCAGCCAACTGGGAGAATGGTGCTTGGGTTCTGGGACTGGGCATCAAAGCTGGTCTAAGATCATTCCTGGTTCATGTGTTGAAGAGAGTGTGACATCAGAAAGACAGGGTGAAACCATCACCACTACAATAGGGTCTGATTTTGGAAAGGAAAAAATAAGCATAAAACTCAGAACATAAAAAGGATGTGAATCCTGTTAGAGGCATTATAAAGGACACTCTTTAAAAAAAGCGCTTATATACAATGCTCATATGTAGTAGGTACTCAACAGATGTCTACTGAAGAATAAACCTACATGGTCTGATCTGACATGTGAAGAAATGGTCTCTATTTGAAGTATGTGTTATTTTAATTCACGTGATTTCCTAAACGGATGTCTAAGATCCACAAAGGAGTGTCAAGACCCGCTTCTGCACAACAAAAATTGACAAATCTTGGATTTGTCAAAAGACAACAATATGTTCAGGCAAGATAAATAATTTTAAGTGCCAGCAAAGTCGCTTTCCTGTTTTCCTTTTGATCTGTAAGGTTACAAGTAGATGAGATAATCTTTTATTTATATTGCATGTGGTAAAATTTTGAAGCAGGATTTTTGCACCCACCATACTCTCCTTCCATAATTAAGCCTGTAGGGCTGGCTGGCTGATATTTTTTAATGCAGAGCTTGTCAATTTCTGTTAACACTAATTTAGAGTTCATACCTTCATATATCATGGAAACGTGAGGGCAAAACAATTCATACAAAAAATATTTTGAGAGGAGTCAAACAAATGGAAGATCATATCTGCACGGACTACCCAGCATTTCTGTTCCTATTACAGCACCAATTTCCACGGCGGCGCAAGGAGCTCACCTTTCACGGCATGCACATTTGATTTTCCCAGGTCCCTTTGCTTTGCTTTCCCTTTCCTTTCATACATGCTCTCCCGCTATAAATAAATGCCTTCCCAACCCCCCTCCCCCTGCTCTCTGCCATGTGTTGTCTTTTTAATTATGCCCCAAACTCTAATATAGTCAGCCCAGATCTTGTTTGGCCATTAACTTGGGAAGAAAAGAGGCTGCCTCCTGCATTTCCCACGAAACATTACAAGGGCAGACCAGGGGCTTTCATCTGGTCCCACCTCCGGCAGACAGAACAATAGGCAGCTATAATCTTGTGACACCCACGACTAATTTATCCAAGCAGAAGACAGGTAGCACTCTGGACTGCCGCTCCTGTCTGAAGAGGTGCAGTAAATACTCAGCTTAATAGTAGCTTCTCAGGCAGGAGGGCAACATATCACAGCGTGGCGTTTTTATAATCTTCCTGGCATGCCGACAGCTAGGAGCACAGGCCAGAGCGTGTTCCTCCTCGCTGGGGCTCAGAATGCATGTAACTGTTAGATGGTGTGACACACTGTGCCTTTAAGCAAATTTAACTGTTTTATATCCCCTCTGATCTGCAGCTTTGTACATCTGCTAAGCTGCCTCTTAAACTTCTGTGGGCACATCTGTGGAGCAGTTACTTGAAGCTTGCTGTGCACTGCGGGCCTGGCGTGGGGTTTCTTTGTGACTGCCTCCTGTTTATCTGTGAGGAGTTTCTCTGTTACACTGCAAGGCTGTAGTTAAATACATCATCTTGGCCGAAAAGGTAATAATAACCTTGTGACAGCCAGAAGGAATATACTTAGCAAAGGCTGACCAAAAATCTTGTCTGGAGAAACGCTGATTAAAAGACAAATGAAAAAAGAAAAAAAAAAACCCAACTTTTAAAAAAACACTGATTTCTCCCAGGTCTGTGGGTCATTTAGGCTTCAGGTGATTTGGCTCTAAGCCTTTATTAGGGTCCTCCAGAGAAACAGAACAGATAGAATAGATATACGAGAGAAGAATTATTACGGAAATTGGCTCATGCAGGTATGGAGGTGGAGAAGTTTCATGATATGCAGTCTGCAAGCTAGAGGACCAGGGAAGCCAGTGGTATCATTCGATTCAAGTCTTAAGGCCCGAGAATCTGGTGCTCTGATAACTGAGGGCAGAAGAAGGTGGATATCCTGGATCGAGAAGAAAGAGTTTGAATTCATCCTTCCTCCACCTTTTTGTTCTATTTGGGTATCTTGGATTGGAGGATACTCACCTGCATTGGTGAAAGCCCATATTCTTTACTCAGCTTACTGACTCAAATGCTAATTTCTTCCAGAAGCATCCTCAAAGACACACCCAGAAATAACATTTTACCAGTGATCTGGACATCTCTTAGCCCAGTCAAGGTGCATAAAATTAACAATCACAAGCTGTATGTTGGATCAAGTCCTGCTCCCTGTGTCTCACTGTCCTTAAACAAGAGGTTACCCAAGCCATCTTCTTTCTATGGTGAAATGCAAGTCTTGTATCTTCAACTACCATTGGCAAATCACACAGATGGCTAAGCCCAAGTCAAGATACCAGGCAGTACACACTGCTTCTGATGAGAGCAAAGCAAGTCATAGAGCCAAGCTCAGCATCAAAGGGGCAGGATAATATATTCCTTCCAGGAAACTGAAAGTGAGGAAGGAAGTAAATATTTGCCAACCAATAATCTAATCTACAGCCCCTGTCTTTAAACTGAAGAAAGCACAGCTATTTGCTAGATAATGGAATTGAGTCCATCCATGTTGGTTCCATTTTTGAAAGATGCCAAAGACACCATGAAAGAATGAGTAACCACATAGTCTTGACCATGATAAAGAGGTCACGTCTATGACTTGTCACAAGGACTCACTCGAGGATTTTAGGAGCTTGGCCCGACTCTTCAAGTCTTAATAAAGTGTTTCATGGTGTGAAAGTTTACTTATAAGGAGAAAGGAAGGGAGGCCCTGGCTGAGAAACTCAGTCTTTTAATATTTGTCTCTTCTTTTTGATCTTATTAACTTCGTTTGCTCAACAGACCTATGTTCTGCTCTTTTAGCCCTTCTGGCATCTAAATACTTAAAGAAAATAAATACATGCGAAGGTACTTGGGGTTTAAATCAGGCTTGATTTTCATTTGCACACACCAGGCTGGCATATAGTTGGCATCCATTCTAAGTGGCTGAGTGATCATTTGGAAAGGTTGGTGCCCTTACCATACAGTTAATTAAATATTTTGAATATTACAAATGACTAGATATATTTATAGTTCTGTGGTTTGGCTCTTAGTATGTAAAGCTCTTACAGCATGTAAGTTATGACTTTGGATCTACTCATCAATTCTTCTCAGGGAAATTGTCTTGCCCACAGCTTTGATAGAACATCAGCTTTCAGTTGAATTACAAACCTCCACATCCCAACATCCCCACATCCCACATCTCCACCGTAGCCACAGCTAATTAGACCATGAATGGGCACCTGACCCAAAGACAGATAATGACTACATTTGGGTCTATTAGGTAGCCTGGTATTAGCTCCCTCTTTAGATTCATTGGAGCAATTAAGATTATTCTATCACAGAAAAATGGATTGGGAAATGTGGAATAAATCAGATGTTATCAGTGGCTAAAAGTTCTAGAAGAATGAGGTTTGTCACTGTGTTTTACAATTAATTTGTTGGGGTCAATCTTTCTTAGTTATCTATTGTAGCATAAAAAGTTACCCCCAAATTCAGTGGCTTTAAACAACAATAAATAATACTTGTTCTTATAGTTCCAGGCATGGCTTAGCTGGGTCCTCTCGTGAGGCTGCAACCAAGATGTTGGCTGATGCCACAGTGATCTCAAGGCTTGTTTGGGGCTGGATCCACTTAGCTCACTCATGTGGTTGTTGGCAGGATTCAGTCCTTCATGGGCTCTTGGACTGAGGGTCTCAGTTCCTTGCTGGCTCCTGGCTGAAGATCTCTCTCAATTCCTTGCAGTTGGCCCTCTCCATCAGAACAAGCATGTGAGAAGGGACAGGGACAGAGGTGAGCAAGATGAAAGTCAAGTCTTCATAAGTTAATCTCTGAAATGGCATCTCTGTCAGTCAGGGATCAACCAGGAAAGCAGAACCAACAGAAGCTGTATATTAAGAGATTCGTCACAAGAGGAGCCTGGGTGGCTCAGTCATTAGGTGTCTGCCTTCGGCTCAGGTCACGATCCCAGGGTCCTGGGCTCGAGCCCCACATCAGGCTCCCTGCTCAGCGGGAAGCCTGTTTCTCCCTTTCCCACTCCTCCTGCTTGTGTTCTCTCTCTCTGTCTCTCTCGGTGTGTCAAATAAATAAATAAAATCTTAAAAAAATATATTCATTTCAAGGAAGCAGCAATGTGGTTGTGGGAGGTGGATATGCAAGAGGCGTAGGGGGGGACATCAGGATGGACAGGCTGGACTCTTGGTTGTGGGCTGAGCTGCAATCCACAGCCTGAACCTTTTCTTCTTCAGGGAAGCCTCAGCTCTGCTGAAGGCCTTTCAATGGATTGACTCAAATCTACCCAGACCGTGTAGGATAATCTCTTTCACTTAAAGTCAACTGATTATGGACTTTAATCACATTTAATATTTCCACGGTAACAGCTATATTAGCATCTGATTCAATAACTGGGGACTGTAGCTAAACCAAGTCAACAGAGCAAAAAAATTCCATTACAATAGCTTTTCACTTTTGCTACACTGTATTCATTAGAAAGCAAATCACTGGGTCTAGACCATAGTTACAGGAAGGGTATTATACAAGGGAAGCTGGGTCACTGGGAACCATTTTATAAGGCTATCTACTAGAGTTGTTTTTTAATTTTCTCACAAAATAACTTTTTGCAAGGGCAAATGCCTTTAAAAATGTTCCTAACTGTAGAGGAATTTGCAAAGCCATTTATATTTTTTGAATTAATTATAGTTAAATGAATGAGGTACTGTTCAGTGGTTAATTACATAGGTTTGGTGAGCAAACATAGTTTGTAACTTCAAGGGAACAAATTCAATTCCATACAACAAATATTCTAATAAATATGATTTTTCCTAACAAATATTTATAGTCTCAAGGTTACAAGTCAGTGTTCCTCAGAACTACTAAAGCAAACCTCTGAATATTATAAGAAAGTCCTCTGGTCTTCTCCATTAAAAAATATAGATCAAAA
>CM053609.1:35390893-35423616 GCA_028646535.1 Procyon lotor | reverse complement strand
ATCCCAGAGTCCTGGGATCAAGCCCCATATCAGGCTCCCTGCTTGGCAGGAAGCCTGCTTCTCCCTCTCCCACTCCCCCTGCTTGTGTTCTCTCTCTTGCTTGTCTCTCTCTGTCAAATAAATAAAAATATTGGAAGGAAGGAAGGAAGGAAGGAAGGAAGGAAGGAAGGAAGGAAGGAAGGAAGGAAGGAAGGAAGGAAAGAAAGGAAGAAAGTTTACTCTCATTTCTTGGCCTTTATATTGCATTTTCTGGTTTTAAAAAAAAAAAAAGACCTCATTTTTTTTCCTATGGACAGAGAAAATCCAACAGACCCTAAGTATCTTTGCTAATTTACAATACAGTTATAATTGTAATCTCTTGACATATTTGATATGGACCAAATACAAAGGATGCATTCACCAGCTACCAAGAATAGTCACCATGAGGAGCTCTAGATGGATGGGTTTAGAAAAGGAAGGCCTCTATTTGTTTTGCTAACTTACAAACACCTTTTTACAAGATCTGCCAACTCCTTAGACCATGAGAATAGTCAAGCCTTTATACATAGCACAGGATAGGACAGGCTTATTTTCATGAACTGTCTTTGTTGCCGACAAGCTGTGTGTCTTTGGACAATTCACTTAACCACTTCTGCATTAGTCACAGCAGACTGTCCTAATAAAAAGCCCTCTCATCTCAGTGGCTTAACATTACAAACAAGGATTTGTCACTTATGTCACAGTTCCAAGTAGGTTGGATGGATTTCCTCCAAAAGGTGACTTGGGTACCCAGGCTCTTCCCACTGTGGTTCTACCATCCTCACCGGTGGTCTCCAAGGTCACTGTAGAAGGGGAAGGAAAAGAATGTGCAGAGAAGTCTCACCCTCTCTTAATTGTCCCAGCCCATAAATGACACATTCCTTCCCTTGCATTCATTTGGTGAGAACTAGTCACGTGGTCCTACCTCTTTATAAGGGGCTGGGAAATGTAGTTTAGTTTTGTGCCCAAGAAGAGGAAATGGGGCTGGTGAACATCCTGCTAATTGCTGCCACAATTTCACTATTTTGGGCCTCATTTGCTTTATCTCTAAAGTAGGAATAATTGTTTCTGCCAATCCTAACTCGGAGAATAATGAGAAACATGAGAGCATACCATAAAATGAGAGCATGATCTAAATAAGAAATACTGAATACGCAGGAAAGCACTATAATTTCTAACACTGAGTTGGGTCTGGATTCCAGGTTTCAAAATGACTCTCTATGGAGCCTAAGGAGGTCTATTTACTCCATGCTGGCAGAGTCCTAGACTTGATTTATAGGCAGGATTTTGACAGACACCCCCTTCATTTTGTTTATGATGAAAAGGATGAAGTCCCAGAGGAAGTAATAACAGCAAAAATTTCACACATAAGGAACTCTTGGAGATAATTTCACACCATTAAAAGTGCAAAAGAGAAAATACTGGAAGCTGACCCAAACTCAGAAAGAAGTTTAATAATTCACCAAGGCATAGAAAAGATGCCTGCTCCACATCATAGGTTATATGATTAAAAGAAGGCAAGCACTGTTTGAACTACTTTTGATCAATTTTTTACAAGTAAACAGTTTAATTCTCAATGTTTCTAATGTTTTAAATTACAATACACTAAGTATGATTTTTAAATTATCCTTATACATTTGCAATCAAGAGGAAGACAGACAAATGTTTTGACAAAAATTTTTAAAGGTTACAAAAATAACTGTTTTTTTTTTTTATCATGGTATTAAGAATGACTTGTTCAGTCATTTTTACACTTCTGTGCTACCATGAAAAGTAAGGACTGCCTGTGTAGTATGTTGATTTCATGAGTTTCACTTAAAGAATTATGCCTAAGGAAAAAAGCATTTTTAATATGACTAGCCTTCATTAGAGTTTCTATTCTTTAGGAGACAGTTTTGCCAGTGACAAGATGATTAACACTAAGTAAGCTTATTAAGATCTAAAAAGGACTGTTAACTGTAGAAAATAGTTCCTTTATTGAAGGGTTGTCAGCAAGTCTAATTTATTAGCTTGTCATATTCTGTGAGTGCGAACATAAATCTTGTATTAGTGATCAAGATGAAAAAGACTTGGAATACTTGCCATAGCAAAATTCTCCACGTACTTTCCAAAGGTAAACACATATATCACCTTAGTCTTCTGGGTGGGAAAGTGTGATTACCTACATCCAAAAATATGAAACTCTATTATGGATGTCATGTGAGTGAAAACTGCAAACCAGAACCTTAATTTATAATAGCACTGTGATGCCAAAAGTGGGCTAAAAATTCAAAATGCTAACAAAACACACCATACAAAATACTACTTTTAAATACTGAAAGTAGTATAAATGAAACCAGTCATAATCTCCTTGGGAAAAAAAAGAGCTAGGAGGTGTTTATTCACAAAAGTTAGGGAGGTTGAGGCACCTGGGTGACTCCATTGGTTAAAGCCTCTGCCTTCAGCTCAGGTCATGATCTCAGGGTCCTGGGATTGAGCCCCGGATCAGGCTCTCTGCTCAGCAGGGAGCCCGCTTCCCCCTCTCTCTCTGCCTGCCTCTCTGCCTACTTGTGATCTCTCTGTCAAATAAATAAATAAAATCTTAAAAAAAAAAAAAAAAGGGAGGTTAGGTCTCTGGAATGGGTTTTAGGTCTTAACGAATCACTGAATCATGTCCAATTCAAACCAGACTGAGAAAAGTAGGAATTCACTGGCTTAAAGTCCAGTGAGGTCTAACCTCAGGCATGGCTCAGTTTAGGTTCACAAACACAGCCAGGAAAGAGCATCTCGCCATCTCTCGGCTCTACTTCCTTTTCAGCACTTCTCTCTCAAGAGGGCAAGATGGCCACCCAAAGACCCAGGTCTACATCTTCTGGCTCGGCCACTCCAGCCAAAAGAGAACTCTTCTATTCCTAACAGAACCACCAAAGTTCCAAGATTTCCCTCATCAGACTAACTTGAGTTGTGCCCTTCCTTGAACTAGTTACAGTGGCTAGAATGAGAACATATATGGATCCTGGGGCTGGAGAGGAGAACGACGGGATGAGCCCACAATGTTGCAAACCACATTGGCTAACAGTGGGAAGGGATCCCGAAAAGAAGGATAAATGAAAACAGGGCAGGCAACAAGAATAGATGATCACAATGGAATGACATGGAACCTGGAAGTTTGAAGGACTTTAAAGTGCAAATTCCAGACCAAACTCTACCCCTGATAAGGGATCTAGGCTACAGGACTCTGAAAGGGAATGACTCTGTTTCTGCTTTTCCTCCTCCTGTGACCAGGAAGCCAGTTCCACGATGAACAGTTTTGGTTGTCTGAGTTCTTAGACTGCTGCCCAAATTCACCTTGCTTCTTCTCCCTTGGGTCCAATTTCTGTCTCCAGAACATGAGAGAAGCAACTCCACGGTCCCTGACCTGGCGAACGCACCTAGGAGCATCTTTCCCACCAGTCTTCAAAGGCTTCCCCCTGGGCCCGCATACACAAACAGCAGCAGAGGTAGACTGACTATGAAGCTCTCAAAGGTCAGGCGTCAGGGCCTCTCACCAGCACAAGCCCCAGGAGCGCTGAGAGTTACTGAATGTCCGAGAGGGAAGGAGAAGCAGGGTTCCAACCGGAAGCATTCATACTGAAACATTTCCGGGAGACTCTCTGGAGCTCCCAGGGAAAAGCCACCTGAATATTTCCTCCCTGACAAAGGGGAGACCAGTGATACATAAGCTATCCCAGCTTTGGACCACAGACACCCTTTTCAGAGCTAATCAGTAGAGTATTGATAGCTGAGTCAGGGCCTGGAAAGGACAACTAGACTCAGAACACAGAGACCTGGGTTTGAGACTTGAATTGTTTCCTCTTTGAATCTCAGTCTGCTCATCTGTAAAATGGGGATGATAATATTTTGTCTCCTCAAAGTTATAGAGAGGATCGAGTAAAAGAAAATACATGAAAGTACTTGGAAGGTGATGAAATCTCCATAAAAACAGGAGACTGTAGTTATTCTCCTTAATTCTGCAACTAAATGGCTCTACAGCTTTGGGCACATCCCTTCATCCTCACCCCTGACTTCTCCATCTTAAAACTGAGAGGGTCAGACTAGCTGCTGTCTGGTGAGCTCTCAGCCCTCATGTTATGTACACACAGCTGGGGCTCTCAGCTCCGTCAAGAGGAAAGAGGAGGGCTGGATGGAATTCTTTCCTGACCAGACTAAGACAAATCATTTAACACTTTTGCCCATGTGCAAGTAGCAGCCAATCTAGGCAATCGAATTCCATCCTGGAGAGTGGGCCAGAGAAAAATGTTTTTGGATAGTCAGGAGCCCTGCGCTTGGTGGCCACGGAGCTTCACTTGGGAGTTAGAGAAGTTCAGAAACCAAACAAGGCACTCACAGAAAAGGAGGCAACTGTGTTGTTTTTAGGCACTTGCTGACTCATGCTAAGTGCTAGACACTTTCAATATATTATCTCATTTAGGCCTCACCACAATTTTTCAAATTAACAATTCACCCATACTCCAGATGTAAGATCCCTAAGCTTCAGATGTGCGATCTAACTGGCAACAGGATTTAAAGAAACTCAGGGTGTTTGGCTCCCAGAGGGTTCCTTGAATGACTCCACTCCTAAGGTGCCAAACCAAGGTCGGGAGGTTCTGAACAGAACCGCACATGCCAGGAGGCAACAGCTGTGGTGCAAACCTCGCCTGGCCCAGAGCCCAGGGAAGAAAGACTCCAAACACGAAGCACAAGGGACCTCCTGGAGACACTGAGAACCGACCTCATAGAGCCCAGACTTCAGAGGGGACAGATGCCAGGAAGGCCCGGCTCCCGCAGCTCCGGCTTGCAGACTCAATGCTGCAGTGGCTTCAAGGGATGGATCTGCTCAGACACGGGCTTCTCCAGGCTGCAGCCTTCCCAGGGCACAGTGCTGAGTGACCGAGTCCCCAGAGGGAATTTCTACATTGCTCAATTCCCTTTGCCTGTACTTATATCCTAATGATAGGACATTAAGATGCAAATTAAACAGAAACTTAGTAAGCAAATCATGTCACTTTCTAATGATACATAAGTAAAGCCCTGGAGAGGCCCCACACCGCTGCTGAACCCCAGGAATGATTTCAAACGCCCACCTGCAGACCCCAGGTGCAGGGTGTGTTAGAAATTCTATCTCACCCAAGTATTTATGGCCAGAGGTTCTCCTCCCCCAGCTAGCTGCAATTCCTGATGCTAAATTCCCCTCAACCCCCCCTTCCCGTGAGGACTGGACTGTGCAAATGTGGGCGTCCCCAGGGGTGTGGGTGCTTTTTGTCAGTGTGGTTTATAAGGTTACAGAGAGGAACTCCATCTCCTCTGAATAAAATACTTCCACCACCAAAACGTGACTCAATTTCAGCTAGACATTTTCTTGCTGTCATTGTCTCCTCCCTCTTCTGTTTTCCTTTTTGCTATTTTTCCTTCCAAGAATTGATTCCCTAAATTAAGTAATTGTTTGTTTGTACCTTGTTGATATAAAAAGCCAGCCTATTAAAATCATTGGCTTTACCCTGGGGCAAATAATACATTATATGTTAATAAAAAAATAAAAATCAAATCAAATCCTTGGCTTTTACAAGCAAATTTATGTTAGCCGCTGTATCTTAGAAGGACAAACGTTAATTATACATTTTGGTATCTCTGTCCCTTAACTAAGGACTGATACAGAATATCATAGAAAACTTAATAAATGTTTTATTATAAAATATTATAATCTCTTCAATTTCACCATCAAATTCTTACTTACATGATTGTGCTCTTAGAAAGCCAGAAGCCCTGAGCTCTGTCCTAATTCAGTTCCTAATTAGCTATGTGATCCTGGACAGATCATTTCCCTTCTTACTGGATCTTGCTTTCTTCATCTACAGAATGACCAGGGTGGTGGTCTCTGCAATCTTCTAGATTAAGTTTCGGCTTGCTGGTGTTTCTCTCACCAAACCAGATGACTGCCACACAGGCAGTAAGGCTTTATAGGGCAACAAAGAAATGGTGCTCATATGGAGAATTCAAGTCAATTCATCTCTAAGTATTTATTGGTTGCCTAATGTGATTGGATGCATATTGGATGCCATCCAGCCTATTGGATGACAAATGTGTAATGTTTGCTTGGGGATGGAAGCAAGTACCAAAAGAGCCATTTCTTGGAGCCCGTGAGAGTCAAAGATCTAGGATGTTCCATCTGGATCACACAACTCCTGGGTCCTATTCTTAGATCCTACTTGCAGTGTCTGCTACTTTCCTGGAAGTCCTTCTCATATTTACAGTTTATACAGTCACACATATACCATTCAATTTTATCTCCTGATCATCACATTGCCTTGGGCTGTTTTTCTATTTATCTTACCCAAGTCAGAGATTTTTAAAACCTGGGTCCAGAGACAGGTTTCCACAAGGGGCCATGAGTACTGAGGATTATGTGCAAAGCTTTATGTGTATGAGCGCTTTTCTGAGAGAGGGTTCATAGCTTTCAACAGATTTCCAAAGGGATCTGGGACTCCAACACATGAAAAGCACACCCTGTCAACTGGCTGCTACAAGGCTTGGGAAGAATTGCTTTGATTCTGAGACGACATCGTTATTGGAGAGGAGAGTAGCATGAATCTCTGTTGACTTCTCCATCCAAGCAAAGTGAAGGTACAAAAATTCCAATTCATCAAGTAAGCTGAAAAGCCAAGAAAGCAGGCAAATGCCAACTTCTCATACTCATTCAAATACTGTTGCGGGGAGGGAAAGACTTTTTATTGGGAATAAAATTGGAATGCCCAGAACTCCTTCTTACAAGTTTTTATGATCCATTTGGGTGAGGTACCATGGATTAAAAACCTGGGCCAGCCCCACAGATAGCTGAAGTTGAAGTAGATACTGGATCCAAACTGTTGGATACAATCTTGAGCCAGTCAAGTGGAGGCAAGTATATCTGCAATTGGAGAACGAAGGCCAGTGAGATCTGTATAGGGTGGTCGTGTGTACCTGACCTACAAGCACATGCATGCAGAGGACACTAGACTCCAGGGTTCCCGCCTCTCATGCTGGGCTGCCCCATCAGGGTTTCTAGTCAACTGAATCATACAAGTAGTGGTGCACGCTCCTCTTCTCTTTTTAAATTATGTATTAGAGAAAGAAATTCATGGCGAGGAGATTTTTTGAGGAAAAGTTGCAGACACTGATACCCCCACCCCCTCAACATAGGCAGTCTAATTTTCTTTTAAAAGTTAGGAGAGCTCTCCAGAAGGAAACTGGACCCCAAGGTGGGGGTAGAGTTGGCTAGTAGAAAATACGAGCATTGTTCATGGTCAGCTGGCAGGCCCAGACCCTTCACTCAGGGTCTTTTGACCATACTTGTAAAAACTGGTAAGATCAGGGTGTTGTGGCTCCCTTCTCTGAAAAGCCCCAGTCCTCCTGCCCAGTTCTCTCCTTCACTCCTTTCACCCCTCACTTCCTGGACCTACCTGGCTCTGAACTTTTGGCTTCATTTCCCATTCCTAGTTCTGCTCTTGCCTCCTAGGGAGGATGACTAATTTGGCTAGTCCAGTTTTTTGTTTTTTGTTTTTTTTTTTAAATTTATTTGACAGAGAGAGAGATCACAAGTAGGCAGAGAGGCATGTAGAGAGGGAAGGGGAAGCAGGCTCCCTGCTGAGCAGACAGCCTGATGCGGGGCTCGATCCCAGGACCCTGAGATCATGACCTGAGCTGAAGGCAGAGGCTTTAACCCACTGAGCCACCCAGGCGCCCCTGGCTAGTCCAGTTTTAAACAACTTCTAGTATACATACTTACTTCAGGACAGTGGTGTTGGTCTTCCCCTCTGGCTGCTCTGTTTTGGCTATTCCAGCTGGTGGAGCTGGGATTCCCCGGGGCCACAGTTTGCATAATTTTAAGAAGCCAAAAGTAATTCAGAAGAATCTTAAGAATTTGAAGGTCAATAGATGCTAACTCTGTGATATTGAAAAGCAATTTTATGATTAAATGTATATCAATTTGCAAAATATTCTGCTTGAATGTATATCTTTGGTGGTTCTACCTTATCTCACCCATCCTCCCTACACCCCCCCCATCATGCCATTACGTGAATGACACATTTTTGTCACAGTGAAGAGATCTAAGGAAAACAGAGTAAACAAAACATTTTTATTAACCAGAATATTTAGGAAGTAAGGAATTCTAATTCTCTGAAATTTCCAGTAAAATTCTGATTAAAAACTCTCATTCCCATGTCTTGATGCTACAAATAGATTTTAAATAATTTGCTCTAAGAAAAATAATCAGAGATGCAAAGAAATGGCAACATGCTGTATCACTGGGAAAACACATTTATGCAGTGAATAGCTTAAATTCACTTCAAGCCCCTTGGATGCACTTGGAGCCAGTGGGGCGCAGAAAGCAGCTTATGCCGCTTCTCGAAAGTTCAGCAGGGCTGAGCGATCCACCATAGTTACAGGCAGCCAGTTTGCTGATGCGTCTTCACATTGGGTTTCTCTTCTTCCCTACTTTAACCATTCAGACTGTAATTCTTGCTCCCTGGGATTGCACTTACTAATAAAGTATAGCACAAGGGCCCACCTGAGTCTGCTTTCTGGAAAACCTGACCCACAAAAAAGGAATTTAGATTCTCAATGACCTTTGGGTAGGGGTGTGTGTGTGTATGTGTATCATTAATTTTGTAGGGAAAAGGGGGGGAACCGTTTTTTTGTCCCAAATTATGTATAACACCTCTCCTTTTCTCACTCTGCATCAGTTAGGGGCCATTCAGGAAGGTCAAACAATGCCAAGAGCTGGGACAGAAACATTTAATATAAGGATGTCCAAACTGATAAGGGTGATTAATTACTAACAAGGGTAAAAGAAAACTTTAAGGAGTTCAGAAGTAACACCTCCAAAGAGCAGTGAGAGGAAGGAACTAAGAACTTGGCCTTTGTAAGGGTAGGAATCAGTCTTCTTGGGGCAAAGACCCCTGCCAGAGGTGGGGGCCAGAAATGGTCTACAGGAGCAGCCTATCGGGTGGTGGAGAAACTGGCCAGAGGCTGCAGAGGGGAGCTGGTCCATAGCACTGGTCTCTGGGTAGTGGGAGAACTTGCTGGAAGGTGCAGGCTAGTGGGGCTGGTCCATGCAGGATGCTGAGATGAACACTACCAGGTCCCTCCACATGGACCTGCTGGCGCCAGCACTAAGATCGGCAAGGGCAATGCCTCCCTCCTGTTTGGCTTTAAAGTGGCAAGCCAGCATCTTCTATTAACAGAGCCTATCACCCGAACTGGCAAAGGAGAAATGTCCACAGTGTCCAGCTCCAGGATCACCAGGCAGGCAAAAGAAAGGTAAATTCAAAGCTGAGAGGTAGTAACTGTCACACTACCCTCTCTGTGTGGGAGACATTCACTTTATCATGATAAGTCTAAAAATGGGAAATAAAAATATATGCTATACATATAAAATATTGCCAATGATTACCTTTTGATCACACAATTAAAATTGATTTCTCAGACTTGCCTGCATTATCTGAATATTCTATAAGTAATCATATGTCCATTTTTATCTGGAGAAATGATTACCTTAAAAGATTCTCGTTCATTACAGTTTTACTAAATTCTGTTAGTAAACATGAAACTCGTGATTAAGCAAATATGCCCATAGAGTTGAAAGAGGCTTAGGAACATTAATGGATCACGAAAGGACAGAGTTTTTGAGGACAAGCCAACCAAGCAGTCTTCAGGCGGATGAGCCCAGAATCCCTGGCCCTCCCGTAATCTGGAACAGGATTCACCCCTGGCTGTTGTCCTAATATGCCACACTATACCCAGAATGTACAAAGGGTGCAAGGCAGCAGCTCCTGGGCCAGAACCAGCATTTACTACGCTGATGTCCTCGTAAAACCATCAGCTGTCTTGGACACTGGAAGCTGCTTACCTAGAGCTTCACAACCTGCTAGCTGGTCTTTGCTTTGACTAAAAGTCTAGATTTTGCATCTTTTCTCCTTCCTTTCCAGGTAGCTTTCCTTGTCTCTCACCAACCTCCCCGGGCTTTAAATTTAAACTAGCAGAATTAGCAAACTCTAGTGGTTTCCTCTGGCCTGCCCCTCCCTCACACTTCCTTCCTAGTGTCTGTGTCCCTGACTTCCCTAAATGGGCCTTCTGGCCGTTCCGCCCCTTTCAACCAGCTCCCCTCCTAGTCCTTTAAGACTCAGTTTTAGGCGTCACCTTTCCAGGAAGCTCCGTCCCGGGAAGGATCCTGCGAATGCACTGTTGCAGAGTGCTTTCGGCATTATTTTGAAATTGTCAGGTTAGGTGCTTTCTCTCCCCAGATCTGCCCTCAGGGCTCCTTTTTGGCACCCTCCATGTTTAGCACATTGGTTGGGACAGAGTGAGCTCTCAGTGCCTCTTGGTAGAACTAAAATGTCTCGAAGCCCTGAGTTGCTAGTGCTTCCCTGCACGCCTGCCCTGGTGTGAAGTGCCTCCATCCGAAGGAGAACACTGGGCCAGAGGAACCAGGGGAGGAAGTCTTGTGTTCTGATTACTACCAGCTCCTTCCTCTCCTCATCGAGTTGTTCTCAGTTAGGGACAAGCAGATCTGCAGAAATAGACACACTGACTCCTAAAAACACAGATTTCCATTTAAAAAATACAAGAGGAATAGAAAGAAACAAATATCATTCCTTCCAAGAAGTGTAGCTGCTTTGTATGGGCTCAAGCTGCTATGGTTGAGGACCCGGGAGGGCAAGTGAGTGCCGTCTTCCTAGCCGTGTTGAAAGCTCCTGTTTCTTGTACTTTTTATAAGCCCTGCCCACACATGCAAATAGTTACCCATCTATCACTTTCACCTAAAATATATAAACAGGTGAAGCTGGAATGAGCTTGGATGCCTTGGGCTGTCATTATCATACCCTCAATTTCCCACACTGGAGACACCATCACTCACACAATGGAGCATGCTCTCCTGTACTCATAGGCCTCTTCCCAAGTTACAGACCCCTTTCCACATATGTCAGCTCATGCGACTGTCACCCAAAATACTGTAGGGGTAAGCAAGATTCAGGAGGGTGGGTCGGGTTGTGAGGAGCAAAGGCCAAGGGCTGGTAGATGTCCTTGTGACATCACAGGTAAGCGACGTCATCACATACCCATGGTGTAGAGGCAGCATTCAGTGGGACAAGCTGGTGGGATTGTTGTAGCCTCTGTAAACCACCCCCCCGTGTTCATCTCTGAGGGAGCCCCTTTAATAGAGCCATGGGCTGCTCCTAACACTGCTGCCTCATGACACCCATTGAGTACTCCATGAAGAAATGAAAGAGTGAATGAAGACTGGTCTCCCCTTAAATATCTCCTCATTAAACTAGTTCTATCAGCTCAGCCCAACAGAGACAAACTCTGGAGAAAAGGATTTCTAAATCCAGGCAGAGAGCTCCAGACCTGTGCAAGCCTCCCACAGAAAATGAAGGAAGCCAGAGCAACATGTTCACCTCAGCCAGGTACAACCTATCCAGCAAGTGCTTCCCTCTCTATAAAATTCAATTCTCCCTCCCCCATCTGTAGCTGGAATGTTTTCCTCATGTCCTTAATTTCAGATTCTCAATGTGAAGGTGACATCTTTCCTAGTTGTCTATAGGGCACCCCACGGGAGACCCACGCCAGGAAGATTTATTCCTCTTTCCAAAGAAAGACTGGTGGAATTCAAATGCCTCAACCTCTCTAGTATCTCACCAAGTTTCCTTGTTACTATTTTGGGGAAATTTAGATTTCCAGATCCATGTCAGGCTAGTCTTGCTTGATGGAATGTATAATCCTGTTTCAAAGGTGATTCTGATTAATTAAAGTCCTGGCTCATTAAATGGGGGCTCTTAAATCATAGAAAGGAAGGAAGGAAATGAAGGAAGGGAGGAAAGGAGGAGAAAGAGGAGAGAGGGATGAAAGATAAGTAAAGAAGGCCAGGAAGGACGGAAGGACGGATGGACGAAGGAAGGAAAAGAGGAAAGGATGCTTACTTAAGAACACAAAGCTGGTCCCCAGCACCTTCTCAGAGGGCATCTTGAGAAATTAAATGGATCATATGGGAGGAGCAGTGATGGACACATGGCAAGCTTCTACAAGGATCACTGCTGGGAGGAGTGTGCTGGCAGAATGTTGCTGGTACGTGCAATCTCCTTTAAAAAAACAATGCTTGAATATGAGGAGAATTATGTAAATATTCAACAAATGTGTAAATAATTTAGAATATTTAATATTTAAAAATAAATTTTAAAAAGTTGGTATCAGGAGCCACTACTATTGACTTTACTCAGTGGAAATTTCAAAACCACCTAGATAACTTGAAAGCCACCTTTAGACCCCAGCTGGTTGTCACCCATATGACATATGTGGGTCATATTTTCCCTCTGCATAAACAAGAAGCTCCTGCTGGGTTTTTCCACTGTCTTTTTGTTCCTTTTCCACTTTTGCATCCTCAGCCAGGGTCTGGCACAGAAAAAGAACTTAATAAACGGTTGTTGAATTTATGAATAACACTTAAACAGAACCCTAAGTCTGGGATTCTAGTTCCAACCCTGCCACTGGCTTTCCATGTGATTTTGAGAAGGCCACTTTGTGTTTCTGGGCCTTAGTTTCCCTCTCAGTACACTGAAGACAATAGGGTGGTTAACACATTTTTAAAATATTTTATGTATTTATTTGTGAGAGAGAGTGGTGGGCAGAGGCAGAGGGAGAAGCAGACTCCCCACTAAGCAGGGAGCTCAACATGGGGTCCAATCCCAGGAACCTGAGTTCATGGCCTATGCTGAAGGCAGACGCTTAACTGACCGAGCCACCCACATGCCTGGTGGTTGACATTATCAACAGCTAATCTGATCACTTTGTAAGTGACTGGCACTGTCCTCATCTGTACCTGCTAGGTTACTGGTCACTTGATTTTCATAAGGAGCCCATAAGTTACACAGGATTCTTTAATTTCACGTCACCTCACACACAGCTCTGAAAAAAACTGAAATAGGTACCCCAGTGGTCTCTTAAGACACTTGTAAAAGGAATGCAAGTATCTCTGGCTGGAACACACACTGGTCTCAGGTCACTTTTGGGCATGGAGCTATCACCTTTTCATCAAACATAAAATCCTCTCCTTTGCACATTTCAATTTTAAATTTTCTCTCATCCAGTAAAAACAATGAGCAATAGAAGTGTGTAGGCAAAGTGGTGGGAGAAGGCTGGAAAGAAGAGGGAGATGGTTATAGCTGGCCTGTGTTTGATTGCGAGAATGAAGGGAGGCAGAAATTCAGGAATCTATCCAAGGAGACTCCACTCAGCCCCCCATCATCTGAGTCCATAATTAGCCAGCATAAATGACAGGACAGCCCCAAGATGAATTAAATCGCCCACTGTTTTGCTCATGGTAACCTCTATGATAACAGGTATGGGATGTGGCCAGAAGGGATGAGGATTAATGAAGATGCCATTACCCAGCTGCCTCCAGGGAGCCCAATCTTGAGTTCCATTCAGTCTGGTGGGGGGCCATCTTCCCTCAGACTTGTCAGTTTCAAAGCTGAGCTAGGAACTAAGAATAATTTTTGCCCAATTCAAGAGGAGTAAGCATCCTTGAGAATCCTAGAAACATTCTGTTCTCAGTCCTATGCAGTTTCCTCAACAGGCTATATACTTGGCCAACACGTTTGGGGCTGCCAGGAGAAACAGTGGAAGCAAAGAGGCTTTTTTTCAGAGAGCTTTCAATTAACTTGGAAGAAGATATTTGAACAATGACTTCACTGGGAGTCCTGTTATTGGAATACTGAACAAATTTCACAGTTATTGTTTCAATACTGGCCATGAAGTTCTTGGTCAGATTCTACTGGGAGACTATCACCCTCCTGGGGCCCCATCCCATGAGGAAAAATATGTTTCTTCTTTCCTATTTACTGTACCAGAAGCTGTTTTTGAGAGAGCTGAGTTTAGTGGTTAGATGGCCTGATTCAATCCAGAGAGACCCAAGTGAATCCTGGTACTGCCACACTAACTGTGACCCTATGGACAAGTTCTTTACTGTCCCCAAGGTGCATTTTCCTCATGCATGAGCCCACTTCAGTATCTTTCACAATTAAAAAAAAGGATGAAGAGAAGAAGACACCACATAGAGTTGTTCTGAAGACTAATTGAGATCTACATGAAAAGCTCAGAGCACAGTCCCCAGCACACAGAAAACAGTCAATCAATTATAGCTGCTTATTATTAATACCTTTATTATCATCCAACCTCTCCCTTCTACTGGAGGACCTGGTGGCTTGGATAAGAGAGTTTGAAATTGCAAACTGCAAACAGATTTGCTTTGCATGTAAAGTTCTATCATCACAAATGGAATTATGCCTGTAGGATGTATTTTCCAAAGGATGAACTCTCTATCTATACTGAGTATATAGTGTGTGTATATATATGTATGTATGTATACATATATGTGTGTATATAAATATACATACATACAGAGTCACATTCTATAGTTATGGTCGATGCTTCCTGGATTTTCAATTTCTTATGAAATTACAGCTTCAAATATCCATGATCTTATCTTATGAAATTACAGCTTCAAATATTCCATGACGAGGAGCCCCAACTATTGGTATAGAAAACATGGTCTGTTTCTAGATCAGTCTTCTGATCTAGACAGGGTAGTTCCGGAGGATTGGTAATTGAGGTGACTGACTTGCAATCCTTGACATTCTCGAACTTGGAAATCAGAGGTAAGTAGGTCAGTTAGGAGCAATTACAGTTTTGAGGAGGAAGGTTTGGTATCTCTACAGTGATGCTACATGTTTCTAGAATGTCTGCAGTTGCTTATGCAAGATTTCCCTCCCTCTCTCCCTCGCTCCTCCCTTGCTTCCCTCCCTCCAGAATGAATGTAAACTCAGAATTTCTAAATCCACACCAACGAGGCACAGTTAGGCAGCCAGAAACATATGGGCCACCCACCAGACTACTCAAGTCCTGCAATTTAAGTCAACTGAACTCACCTAGACAAGTCTGACTGCAGGTGATGAGAGACCTGAAACACTCTCACTTGGGGACATGAAGCATGGAAGGCAAATTCCCTGGGTTCTCACCTTTTATTTTGGAGCCACTTGCATCTAACACATGTTGCCCTGTATTAAAATTGCTCTGTTTTGAAACTGAAAATGTCACAAGACAACATTACCACATTGATCAGTGAGTAACAAAAGAATTGAGGGAAAATTGGAAGATATGGAATGTGTAACTTCATATGTAGGGTAAACAGGCAGCAAAACCATCTTATTGCTAGGCTTCATAGCTTTAATCATAAAGCAAGGAATTCCAGATTCCTCCACTTCAGGGCAACATTCTACACAAAAGACAATGTAGGACTTAGTTCCCAATTTAACCTTAATTCGGATGCTTACTTATTACCAGGACTTTTTCTTTTCTAGCACAAGAAAAATAACTTCCCTGAAAAATGGCTGTTTTAACACTCAGTCACCACAGTGATCATATCAGGCATTGTGCTAAGAGCAACCCAGGGATATGCCAGAAACCAAAAGAAGGTTGCCACCTCTGACTTCTAGCCAATGACCCTGGAAATCACCCTCCATGTGTTGGTGAGCAGAGAGTGCCCTGTTCTTGTCTGCTCCACCTGTGCTCCTAGCCCCGTGCAATGCAGACCAAGGCGAGCCTCTAGGAGACTGCTGAGATCAAGCCAGGGGATCCCAAGTCACTTCCTGCCAGTGGCCTCATCCTCTCCCCATTCCTAGAAGCCTCAGAGATGGGGCCAGGTTTTTGCAACTCACAGCACTGAGAGGTGCTGGAGTGCAGGCTCACGGGTTCTCCATCCCCAAAACTGCCAACTGGAATCTTTTCAGAAACAGTCGTCTTTACTCTTCTTCACTGGCCCCCTTCACCTGTTTTAGTGCTCAGGTCTATCCCCAGGCTGTCTTAGGTCTCTCTGTCTAGGAATTGGGTGAATCAGTAACACTTTGGCATGAATCAAACCAACGTGTCACCTTGCCCAGGACACGTGCATTTTAAAAGAGATCTGAAACAGTGTGGTACCCAAAAGACTGGTGGACTTTTAAGCAATGGGTGGTGGGTGGGCGACAGTTGTGAGCAGAGGAGATCCTTCTGATGCCTGTATAAAACCTTTCCGTGTAGGCAACTGTCTCTTCTGCCATGTCAAGGGTAGTCATGTCAAAGGTAGTTCTGGGCAGAACTAAAAGACCAATCCTCCACAAGAGGGTTGCGTAAAGAATGTATCAAAATAATCCTCTTTTTATTTCATTGTTCCTGTGTACTCATACAGATCCATGGAGAATACAAAGCAACATACTGATGTACCAGGCAGTAAAAGCCAAATGCAAGACCAAGTGTTAGCGGGAAGGGGAGTCTGGGTTGTTGGAGCCCCAGGTCCCCACCTCAGCTCTGCCACTTCCTCCTGGACCAAGGGCAAGTCACCTCCCTTCTCATACCCGCTCTGAAACTGTCTCCCCATCTGCGTGAAGGGATGACAAGCCAAGGAGCCTCATGAAGGAATGATGAGAATTCAATGTGAAAATCCCCGTGAAAAGTGTGTTGTCAATGAAAAGCAGGCTGGTTACCATGGGTGATCTTATCATCAAGTTGGTGAGAGATTAAATGCTCCCTGAGTTTTCAGCTATGGGCACGAATCTGTCAAAGGCACAGAGCGGTGGGGAGGTGGGAAGGAAGGAGAGGTTTTTTTTCCTATAGGGGGTAATGTTAAGAGCAAATAAGGCATGATTCCAAAATACCTCTGTATGTATTTCAGCTCATAGTCCAGATTAAGTTGGATCTTATGTTGAGAGAAAAAGAGGACCTGCATAATGGTTAAATCACTTTTCTCTCCAATCAATGCTTTGGTGCTCACTGACTACATATGCTGACTGTGCCCTTATTCCATCAGAAGTGAACAGACAGGGCCCTCCATGCATAGTAAGTCTAGTTGAGTGCCAACAGCTGGCTCTGCAGATGCCAACAACAGCTGCATTTTGTCATTCCAAGACGCGACTCTCAATTAATCTCCCTCTCTCCTTGTTTTCGGAAACTTTGACATCTATGTACAAAATGATTTTATCTTCCTGGTTAAACTCATTACACCCATATGTATCCAGTCACCTTTACAAAATGAGGTTCAATTTGTTCAGGAATTGGAAATAAAAATTACTGCTTATATCAAATTATTAGTGAGAGAAATCTCAGTGAAGGCATAGATCCAGTGTGCTAATCACTTCTAGCAAAGGATCTAAATACGTCAGCCAGCTAAATCCCCTGGTGCCCACAGAGATATTTCAGCAGGAAATCTGTAAATAAGATGGATATTCAATATTTCACAGAGTAGTTTTTATGACAGGTCTGTATAGCAGAGCCATCACTCCACAAATGTAAAAAAAAAAGGAAAGAAAAACAGCTTGCTTGGAAATGAAACCAGAGAGGAGAGAGGTCTATGAGGCTCTTAACTATGGTTCTAAGAATGGAGACTATTATTCAGATTGGCCCTGTCGCCCTCTGGATGCTTCCTCTATCCATCACATGCAGTGGTATGTATAGGCCCCGTTCAAAATGAAATCCAAATACCAAACAGAGGTGAGCAGATGCTGTTTTAGACAGACATGTTCCTGGGCAGAATTTGCTAGAGCCAATGGCTGAGGTGCAGAGTCTTGGCTGTGCATATGCTGAACCTCACTGTGTGCATTTGTTAAACGAATGTTTGTAAGCTATTGGGTTGTATTTGTTTTTGCTGGCATGCTCATGGCTAGTAGAAACTACCTAATGAAGTAGGGCATGGGGACAAGAATGAACTAGGCATATTCAGTTATCCTCACATTCAAGGGGTTTATCACCAACGTAAGACAGGCCTGCCTAAATCTATGAAGAAATAACTTGATTTATTTCTGCCCATTCCTTCTGTTCCCTTAACCCAACAGCAAGAGATAGGAAAGAGGCACATAAGAAAAGTACTACTAAAAATAATCATACTAGGGCCTATCCACCAGAAAAAAAAGGGGTGATAACTCTGGGGGTGACTTTTATAGGATCACCTGTAAATTTATGTTGCCAACTCTTAACCAACTCCAGGGGATGATATCTACAGTGACATTTCCTTGTCTAGGACCAAACTATTTATCTGAGTTGTCTCTTAAGAGGATCACCACCTCTGCTCAAAGATATGACATGTTCCCTTATAGAGGATGATAGGGAAGTATTTAAACCAAAACAATGTGTGTTGGTTTTAGCAGTAGAACTTCTTGAACTCAATTATTAAGCAGAAGATTAATGGTAGTAGAAAGTATTGCTGTTCTGACTAGAATGCCTCAGTTTGTTTGTTTCTCTCTCTCTCCGAGAGATAGAGATAGAGATAGAGATAGAGAGAGAGAGAGAGAGAGAGAGAGAGAGAGAGAATCACAAGCAGGCAGAGAGGCAGGCAGAGAGAGAGGGAGAAGCAGGCTCCCTGCTGAGCAGAGAGCCTGATGTGGGGCTCGATCCTAGGACCCCGAAATGATGACCTGAGCCAAAGGCAGAGGCTTCAACCCACTGAGCCACCCAGGTGCCCTGCCTCAGATTCTTTTTTATACTGTGTGTATATGTGTGCATGTGAGACAAAGAGAGACAGATAGACAGAGAGGGGGCCCTTTCCTGGGTTTTAGGTTTTCACTTCCAATAGCCTGCACCTTTAGCTATAGTCTGGGGAGACAGCACTCTGCCCACTCTGCTTCACATCTGATAGCCAGCGCTGTCTAGTTACTTGGGTCCTTCCAGGCAGCTCTTCACTAACAACTGATAGATAGAGGTATAAAAATCTCACTTCCCCAGCCTCAGATTGGGACAACTCACACTCCAGACATCTCTAGCAGAATCAGGCAGAAGCTACCCTCCGTGGGGTTCTGCCTGAGATTACACCCTTCCTTGGCTTCCTTTGTTTGCCTGAAAGAGAAAGTTCCTGTAAGTTGGCAGAAGTGATGTGGTCCGTCCTTAGCATGGAGGAGGGGTGAAGGAAGAGCTAAACGGCACAGAGGGATTCAGGCGACTCCTTGGGCCCTCAGTCAGGATTTCAAATTATGGCCTCCTCATCCTGCTATAGTCCTTATGCTCCTGGGCAGCAGACCCACTCTATGTTCAAGTGTGAATCAAAAACATACTTTAAGGGACGCCTGGGTGGCTCAGTGGGTTGAAGCCTCTGCCTTTGGCTCAGGCCATGATCTCAGGGTCCTGGGATCGAGCCCCGCATTGGGTTCTCTGCTAAGCAGGGAGCCTGCTCCCCACTCCCCCTCTGCCTGCCTCTCTGCCTACTTGTGAGCTCTCTCTCTGTCAAATAAATAAAATCTTTTAAAAAAATAATTTTTTAAAAAAACATACTTTAAAATAATTTCTGTGGCATTCTCACACAAGAAGAAATAGTAGTAAATGAGGTCTTGAGATAAAATCTGTGTCATGAAGAGAACTCTCAGCAAGTGTCTTTCTTTGTCCACAGACTAGAAGCAAGTACTGGCCAATGATTTTGCCAAGCCTGCATGACTTCGTTAGCCCACCAGGGGTGCCCTCTGCTTGCACCATGGAACTCAGTTCCCATGCTCATCCTTCCCAGCCTTGGTTCTGATCTGCTCTCAAGACACACTCCTTACTTTAACATCTGACTCAGCCCTGCCTCCAGCTCTTCAGCTCCTAATGTGGGTCTTCTTTCCTCGGTTTTATTCTCTCCTTCCGCTTTGGACCTGATACATAGCACAGTAACTCCTCACAAAGATGATTCTAGGTCTCCTCAGCTTTATAACTAAAGGTCCCTAGAGAAACATCCCTCCTGGTTTGGATACTGGAACTCTCCGAACCTGGAACGGACCCCACTGGGATTATCTACCTCTTCAAGGGGGATTCAGCCTGATTAGTGGAAAGAATCTACTTTCTCCCTGCTTTTCACAGCACTTACCCTCATTTGACATATTGTATAGTTTACTTTTTATCTTTTCTGTCTCCTCCTACTGAAATGTAAGTCTCATGAGGGTAGGATTTTTTTTTTTTTGGTCTGCTTCATTCTTTACTGTACCTTCAACTGCCAAAATATAGTAGATGCTTAATAAATACCTTTAACATTTTTTATTTATAAATATCTTTTTAAAAATTATTTTTAAGAACCAAGTAAATGAAGAAATATCACCATCTTCTAAAAATCCTCTTTTTATAGTACAGTCTGTTTTTGGCTAAATTTTTAATTCAAATATAATAAATTACGCAGGTTTTGCTTTCCAACATTTCAGGAGAGAGAAGAGGGAGGCAAAAGGAGAGAGGAAATAAGGCGCATTTATAGAAAGTGTTCCAGTGTATTAAAGGTAGTCTTTAAGCTCAATGGAAAGAAAATAAATTATGAGAGAAAACGCTTGGATCTAGAAGAGTGTTCTTTAAAAAATGGTGTCATCTAGGGGCGCCTGGGTGGCTCAGTCGTTGAGCGTCTGCCTTCGGCCCAGGTCGGATCCCGGGGTCCTGGGATCGAGCCCCGCATCGGCCTCTCTGCTCTGCAGGAGGCCTGCTTCTCCCGCTGCCACTCCCTCTGCTTGTGTTCCCTCTCTCGCTGTGTTTCTCTCTGTCAAATAAATAAAAAAAATCTTTAAAAAATAAAAATAAAAAATAAATAAAAAATAAATAAAAAATGGTGTCATCTAGATAAGAAATGTCTGTAAACAAATTAGTTTTAGCATGTTGACATATAGTATTTTTCCTTATGCAAGACATTAGGTATAAAAACATCTCAATGCTTTACAGAAAAATCTGATGGCAAAGGCTAATTGCTTGCCACTCTAGCCCTATTTCCACACATTTAAGCGTTAATAGAATTTTGAGTGGGTTGACATTCATTAGTGTACCTTTGAAGGTACACCACGACAAATTCTTAGCCTACATTTTTAGTTTGTCTCCACCTTTCACTGTTGACAATTCTAGATGGAAGAGCCAATCCAGGTAGGTGGTTGAAGACTCAAGCAAACTGAATTATATAATGGAAATGGTTAACATGAAATGTTCAGTGGTCCTACTGTCATGACCATAACTGAGTAGTGCGTACCAGACTGGCCCTTATCTCTTAGGAAAGCTGGATAAAATTAGAAACAAACAAAACCGGTTATTTTAAAGTATCAAGAACAACCAAGGTGGCCAGGACTAGAAGGGACATAGAAATGCCAGTAGGGAATTTGAAGTTGTAAGAAGGTAACAAAGCCAGCAAGGTGACTTATCATGTCAGTTACTATAGTGGTCACAGGTATTCATTTTGCTGGGGAACTCTGAGAGACCATGTAGAACAAGCCTAGAATTTTCCCTAATAATGAGTAAGGAACTCACCATCTGTCTATTGAAAGCTGCTTCTGGGAGTATCTTGGTTGGACTGCTATATCGAGGTGCCCAGCCTGGCTGGCTTAAACCACAGACATTTATTTCTCACCATGCTGGAGGCTGGGAAGTCTGGGGTTAGAGTGCCAGTATGGCAGGGTTCTGATGAGGACCCTCCTCCTGGTTTACAGCAGGTACCTTCTCACTACATCCTAACATGGCTAAGAGAAAAGAGAGATCAACTCTCCTCTGTGTTTTCTTCTATGGGCACTATTCCCAGTCACAGGAGCTCCACCCTCAGACCTAATCACCTCCCAAAGGCCCTCCAGATGCCATCATATTGAGGGGTAGGGTTTCAACTTATGAATTTGGGGGAAGTGCGAACATTCAGTCCCCAGCAGGGGGGCATTACTTTTCTGTCACTTCCGGCTCATGTGGCTCAAATATGCAACTGTGGTTAAACAAAAGTTCCCTGGGAGAGAGAAGCATATATTTTCAGTAAGCACCTTCCAGTGTGCCAAGGTAACAAGGGTATAAAGTTAATGTTAGTGTCAGTGTCTGCTACAGTCTTTGACCCAGTAACTCTACTCCAGGGTGTATATGCAACAGAAATGCATATATCAGTGCCCCCAATGGCAGGTAGAAGAATATGCCTATGAGCAGGTCTTGCAAGAACTCCCACTGAGAACAACCTAAAGGCCATCAGGGGTTCAATGGATAAACACAGCGTGGGGAATGGGTGTTAGCCCAGGGTGCCACCACCTCTTAGGTGGAACCCTGATGTGGCTTCCTAACCTGTCTTCCTGCCTCATTTCTATTCCTATTTTTCTTCCCCCTGCCTTAAAAACTTCTCCAATGGGGTTCCATTTCACAAAGAACAAAGTACAAACACTCTCTCATGTATCCTGCCTAACTCTGCGCTCCCTTCTCTGTCTGTCCTCCTTGCTCACTACACTCAGCCACAGTGGCCTTGTCCTGCCCCTTAACATAATCACACAAGTTGTGTGATATATAATCACACATAATCACTCGGCATCTTGGAACTTGCAGGCCCTGCCACTTGGATACTCCCCAGACCTGCTCAACATGGCTACTTCCTTCCTGTCATTTTTTTTTTTTTTTTTTTTTTTGAGGTATGACATAAGTATTAGAAAAACTAGGAAACCCTCAACAGTGGAAAGGCACAGAAGACCTTCACAGGTCTTTGTGTTTTTGAAAGACAGTGCCTGCAGCTAGGAGGAAAGGGAAGTGGTATGAGGAAACCAAGATGAAGGCAGACTAGTATTGAGGTGTTTGTCGGGTGTGAGATGAAAAATAAATAAGACCTGAACAAAGGTATTGGCAATGGGTGGGAAAGGAGACAATGGAGAGATTCAAGAGAGTCCATCTGGTATCTTGGGCTACTTGTGGTGCCTTATGGAGACTCTAACCAACTTCTTGTGATCAGTTTGTGGATTTAACCTGATCTAGAAATAGGAGATTCTCCAACTATAACTTGGATTGTAGCTTAGTGTTTTTCACTAATTAGACCTATAATTGCTTTTTCTTAGAAAGTCTTGGGTCTTGGCCATGCTAACTCTTTAACTTCCCTTGTTCACTTAAAGACCTGATTATTTTGACACATGATGTTACTAAACATTCCTCCCTCATCGTGGATCCCAATCTTGCTCCTGCTTTTTCCTAGCCAGTATATGAATAAAATATTGAGCTGCTGATTAATGACCCTATATGCTCCACTTTGAGATGTCTAAAGAATTACCCAAATGCCTAGACAGCTCTATAATGTCACATTTAAATTAGAGGCTGAATCTTTAAGAGGCTGTTCCCTGTCGTAAAGGCTATATTATAAGGATGGTAATTAGACTTAATTTCCTTTTAGGAAAAAGAATAGAAACATTATCTCTTAAAGTCAAGAGAAGAGTACCATGTAAAATAGGCAAAAATGTAAGTTAGTCTTAGATCAAAGTACCTTCTCTGGAAGGTCTAAGAATGAATTGGGATTCCTTATTTTCATTTTTAATTGCTTTGGTCTTAGAACTCTGACATGATGCCATTTTCCCTTCTTTGATTTTTAATGGGTACTATACTGGCATTGTACTTCTTCCCATAGTGGGCACTGGTAGTTGGTATCAACTCTGTTACAGAAAAACTCACCACCTATTAGGGGGATAAAACAGTCAGTAGAACCTTTGATCTGACTATAACTGAGATTCCATATGGAAATACAACAGAGAGCAAGGGTCCACAAGGAGCTCTCAGTCAACTCCATCCTGAACAATAACCAAAACAATAATCATAATAACAGCAGCAGGAGTAATTGTATTGGTTGCAGGAATAACACAGCTGATGTGATTAAGCATTTACTATGTGCCTGGCACTGCTGAGTACTCTACACACTACATCTCATTTCATCTTTTTAACTCTACAAGGCGCATATACCCTTATTATCCAAGGTCACTCTGCTGGGAAGAGGCAGAGTGAAGATCCAAATCAAGGTCAGATGCCAAAGAACATGCTTTTCACCACTGTATTGTACTGTAAGGATCCAAGCTATTACATAGCTTGGTATTCACAGACTTTACCCATGATGGCTTTCTCCATTAAGTTTTATCTTGGACAGTTTCACCTATATTAAAAAGAAACACTACTTGGACTGAAACACATAACCCTAAATGAAATGTCTCAATCTAGTGACTGCACGACCAATGGCCATATGGATCTCAAAGTTTCCAGGACAGCTAAATTCATAACATTATTTCATTCTGTCCCATAACTATCATTCCACTTACCAGACCGCATGTCTCAACTGTTGGATTAGAAACTATGGTTGCATTAACCACTCTGATCTTAAACCATTAAAAGGGAACATCTGTCTTTATCTTGAGAATCTTTAAAGACCTAAATGCTACCAAGCTTAACCAACATTGACCATGCTCCAGCTCAGAGGCTCATCACTTCACATTTTTTTTTTACTTCACATGTTTTCATGCTGCTATATATTAACTCATATCAAAGCAGTTTTTACTTTTATTGCAAAATCCCAAAGTTCTTTCCAGAAAATGAGAAATTGTTTCAAGTGCAATGAATACTTTTCTGAAAATGACAAAATTATTCTGACATTCATCTTGGAGGAAGAAAAAAAAAAAGAATTAAGAGGAAAAGAAGGCCCTGTATTTTAAAATGAACTTAAAAGCTTTTACGTAAAAATAGTATGGTACTGGTGCAAAAACTGACAGATAAATATGAAGTGATATATAAATCAATATATCTATATCTATACTGAACTACATATATGATGAAGGAAAAGTCACTTACCAGTTAAAAAATCAATGAATTATCCCTCTTTTGGTATGAGGAAAGTTGGTTTTGGGAAAAACATTAAGTTAGTTCCTCATCTCCAACTATGGCTATAAATATATCCTATGTGGTTTGAAAACTAAGTGTAAATATTAAAAACTTAGCCTTAAATTTTTTAAATGGGAAGAAAATACAGAGAAATATTTCACTTTCCTTAGACTGGTCAAGGAATGCCTAAGCCCCAGAAAAATGTATGAAATCACCAAGGAAAAGGTAAATACGTTAGAATACTTAAAAATTAAAAACAGACATTTAAGATAGTCAAAAAAACACCACAGGCACTCTAGAAAAGTTGTTTGCAACATGTACAGTAAACAGAGGATTAAATTCTTTATAGATTTTTAAGCTTTCAACTAAATATCACAATAGAATAAAGGTAAAATACATGAGAACTAATAAACTTCTAAAAATCCATAAAACTATTCAATCTTATTTGTAATAAGGAGAGTTACTTATATAAAGAACTTAATGTCAGTGTGAATTGAGTGAGATAGATATTCTCAAACATCAGCAAGAATGTATATTATTGTTACCACCTCTTGGTACAGCAATTTGGCAAGTATATTAAAGGTATTAAGAAGTTAACAATCTTCATAAAAAATAATTTCAAATCCAGCAATTCTGGTGAAAATCTTATATAGAGAGGTATTCATCAACAGATTATTTCTAATGTTCATGACTAAAAGGAACCAAGGCTTGGAGAAAGGCCTGGTTCTAGAGCAAAGGCAGGAAAAGTATAAGTAAGCCTGGAACACCCTAAGCCAAAAAGCAAGGAAACCCAAAGACTAATGGAGAGATTCCAGAAGACATGGAAGTCAACGAGGACAGGTGGCCTCTAGACAAACTTGAACAACAGAAAGTTATTATAGTTGACTGGAAAACACCAACATAAATCCACGAGTCCATGGCAATACTAAAAAAAATTGTAGAATAGAAGAGAGAAAAACAAACACAGCACATTTATCTCACTCATTCAATTAAGGCTTAGAACATGAGAAGTAAGCATTTACCCTGCCTTTGGAGAGAGAAAACTTCTTTCCAGAAGACTAGCAGCTATTAAATGTAGGTGATAGAAGAATTAGAAACATCACCATTTGAAGCTCCCAATAAAATAACTTGTTTTGGCAAGAATCACCAGGGAAGCAAAAAACTATTAGGTGAAAAACTGTTAGGGAATAGGATAGTCATATTAGGGAATGTTAGGGAAAATGTTAGGGAATGTTCGGGAAAAAAAAACTGTTAGGGAATAGGATATCAAAGTAGCACCCCATAGACTACATACTAATTGCAAAGGGAAAAATATACTCTAAGTAAAGAAATCTAGAGTTCATCACCTTAATCAAGTAATCAAACTTCACTTCACTTCTTTTTATTTTATTTTATTTTATTTTTATTTTATTTTTATTTTTTTTAAAGATTTTATTTATGTGACAAAGAGAAACACAGCGAGAGAGGGAACACAAGCAGAGGGATTGGTAGTGGGAGAAGCAGGCTTCCGGTGGAGCGGGGGAGCCCGATGCAGGGCTTGATCCCAGGACCCCGGGATCATGACCTGAGCTGAAGGCAGACGCTTAATGACTGAACCACCCAGGCGCCCCTTCACTTCACTTCTTCTGATGATTCTGTTACTAGGAAGCATTTTTGCCAAAACTGTTTACCTAAATTGGATTAAGACTTTATTTTTTAAAAGATTTTATTTATTTGACACACAGAGAGAGAGAGAGAGAGAGAGAGAGAGAGAGAGAGATCATAAGTAGGCAGAGAAGCAGGTGGAGGGAGAGAGGGAAGCAGGCTCCCTGCTAAGCAGAAAGCTTGATGTGGGGCTTGATCCCAGGACCCTGAGATCATGACCCAGGCTGAAGGCAGAGGCTTAACCCACTGAGCCACCCAGGCACCCCCAGATTAAGACTTTAGACCTAACTTCCAGTTTACTGGAAATCCAGAGGCTGGAAGAACAAGTTCAATGACATTATACAGAAACATTCAGACAAATTCAGAATGCAGAATGTTCCATAAAACAACTGGCCTGGGATCTTCAAAAAGTCATTAATAAAACTTAAAAAAGGTTGGTGTCCTATTCTAGACAAAAAAAAGATGAAAGAATCATAACCAAATGAAGTGTAGAATCCTTTGTGGAATTCTGGCAGGAAAAAGGACACTTTATGAACAGAGGACACTTAGAGACAACTGGGAAAATTTGAATATAGACAAGAGTATTAGGAAACTGCTGCTAATTTTCTTAGGTGTGATAAATGTATTGTAATTATGTAGGAGAATGCCTTTCCTTTTAGTAGAGGCATGCTTAACTCTTCAAGAATAAAATCCTATGATGTTGCAATTTACTTTTAAGTGGTCCCATAAAACAATGAAAACAACTCAATACACTTATCTATATCATGCAGGCAGACACACACAAAGAGAAAATATGGCTCAATGTTTAAAAACCACTTAAAATATGGGTATACTTTGTACTATTCTTTCTACTTTTATATATGCTTGAAAATTTTCATAATAAACTATCAGAAAAATATTTTTAAAAACTGACATTATGTACAAATTAACTCAAAATTATATGATAATTAAACTGGGGTAGATTTGTGGAATTGATATTATGCACTTATTAAACACCTTTTCTTTTCTTTTTTATTTAAATAGGCTCCACATGGGCATGGAGCCTAATGTGGGGCTTGAACTCACAACCCTGAGAGCAAGACCTGGGCTGAGATCAAGAATTAGAAGCTTAACTGACTGAGCCACCCAGGTGTCCCAATTAAACACCTTTTCAAGGAATTTCTAAACATATAGGCAAACAGTCACAATGCAGTATAAGGGAGATAGGATGCAAGACTTTATATTTGGTATATATGCCTTGATCTCACTTTTTATAGACACTCAACACCTTTATTGAGCAACTATAATGTGCCATGAACTCTTCTAGCTGTGTAAGAAAATAAACTTAAATGTTAATAGGGTTGTTCCTAGCTGTTAGGGTTACAGGAAATCCTTATTATCTTCTAATACTTCTCTAAAATTTTCAAATTACATGCAGTATTTTTTTATAGTAAAAATAACAAGCAAGCCTCTTGCTGAAGAGTTGTCATTGGGGATTGGAGGTCAATAAAAGCTGGCCACCAGCGGCGCACCTGGCATGTGACGGCCCGTCCCGGCACTCCCTGGGGGCCAGTCTCCTCAGCCCCCCCGATGACCTCTCCAGGTATGATTTTTATTCCCATTTTACACACACACAGAAACTGAGCACTGAGTGGTCTGGTAATTTGCTTAGGCAAGGATTCTTTAGTGGGCAAGGCACTGTCTCCAAGGAACATCTGGCAATGTTGTGAGACATTTTGGGTTATCACTCTGGGGAGAGGGGAAGTAGAGGTCAGGGACGTTGCTAAACATCTTCTGTTGCCCTGCATACAGCACCCACAGCAAAAAACTATTAGCTCCAAATGTCAGTAGTGCTGAGGCTGAGAAATCCTGAGCTAAGATCAAATAACTGGTAAGTCAGAGCCCAGCTCTGAGCCCAGGCAGCCTGATCCCCAAGTCCACACTCTTCATCATGGACTGCTCTTAAGACACGCCGCCATCCTAATGTTTTGTCCTTCGATGTTGTAGTGTTTATTCACTGAGAGTAATTATTCATAACTAGAATAACTGCTGCCATATATGATGCTTTGTGATTCACCCAAAAAATAAGCAAAATATGAAAACAATAATCTTTTCCTAAAAGTTCAAAAGGTATATGTGATGTGGTGAAAGGGCATTCCACTGGTATAATTCTTTTAAAAAGCAATTTTGCAGTTTGCATCAAAATCTTAATATTTATAACCTTTGATCCAGAAATTCCACTTTGAGAATTCATTCCAAGAATATAAATCAAAATATAACAAAATCCTGGTGTGCAAATATATTTTTTAGAGAAGAAACGAGAAAGGAGATTACCCAAATGTCTAATGATAGAAGAGCTTAATAACCTGGGCCCTTGTGCTTGAGAGAATCTCTGTGAGGGTGTGGAAAATCACGTGAAGGATAATGTTAGGTGAACAAAAGAAACAGGATATAAAATCACGTGTGTGTTCCCGCAAGCATGTTAAACAGTAGCATCATTTAAAAACGAACACGGAACACTTCACCAGAGTTGCCAGATTAGGATAGTAGGGTAAAGAGTGATTTCTTTGTCTTTTTTTCCCCTGTCTTTTATTTTCAAAACTGTTCAAAATGTAGCCATGCATTTTAATGGAGTAAAAACAATCAAAATATTTTTACAAGTACCTAAATCCTGGGAAAATTATCTCTCTTTTTTTTTTTTACTGGAGGCCCTTTATAAAACCTGAAATATGTGTAAACAAGCTTATGGCTTAGATCTGAGCACTTTAAAAGTAAAAATAAATCTGAGAACAGAGCCAACGGTCCTTCCAACACATTCTCTATGTCGATATTAGATGAGAAAATCTCCTCTCTGGCAATCTTAATGTCTCCTTCTCCCTCTATAATGACTTGATGCATAAAAATTAATCTTTCCTCTACGCTTTGATCCCTGAGCTCCTTAGCAAAGATTCCATCTTGCTCTATAACACATGATGAAGCATTTTCCCTGTTATAATGTGACAATGGCCCTACTGAGCACAACAATTTGAGTTTGAATGTGCCACAGCCAAAGAGGAAATTTTAAGAGGCAATTCCACCAAGAACTATTTGGCAAATGCATAAAAAAGACACATTAACACTGTCTGAAAAATAGTGCCCTTAACAAAAGAACACAAAACAGAGCTGGGAGTGGGGGGAGGGGGAGGGATGGAGAAAAGGAAAAGCAGAGGTGAGATGGGGTTCTACCCCCAAGCGCTGGTCTTGTAGATCAGTCAGTTTCAGGGGGAAAAACTGCATTTGAAAACTTTCAATAAAAAAGATTATTTGTCAAGGCAAAAAAAAAAAAAATTCTTTAATTAGTTTACTCAAATATTAAGTCTGACATCTAGAATCTCAATATTAGCAAAAATGTGATAATTATAGCTTGAAGGGTTTTTTTTATTGAATGTAAATTCATGAATCACACTTTTAGCATATCTCACTCCCTTTTGTTCTTTTTCATACAGTATTCACACTTAACTGGAAGCCTTTGGGCTCCACTCTGAAATCTGATCTGAAATTCACAGTCTCCATACTTCCTTTTGAAGTAGTTGTAGTTCAGCAACAACCATGACAAGAGACAGGTCTAGTTTATCCGACAGAAGATACAATCTTGAGATACCCTCCTGACTTGCGGGCACCTGAACCTTCAGATTGCCTTCACTGCTCCAAAGGGGGCTTTCAATCCTAAACGGCACCCCTCATCATACCACTTCTCCACATGGAGGGTTCCGCGGTTTCCAGCAACTGTTTTGACCCATTTGGCTGTCATTTCAGTGAGCGAGCTTGCCAACTCAATCTAGTGATTGGCTCTAAGAGGGAGAACAAAAACAGGGAACATGTGTTTGCTGTTAAAGTGGGTCAGGTCTGCGCAAATAGGCATTTGTTCATTTTACACTCAAAGCATCCTCATTTTATAGTAGTGGATACTGGGACTGGAACAAGTCAAATGATGTGTCCAACATCACTCAATTAGTGAATGGCACAACCAGAATCTGAGGGTGGGTGTGCCTCCCCTCAGAGCTCGTGTTCGGCCGTGTCCAGAGTTGCTGGGGCGGAGGAAGGGAGAGAGTGCAAGGCCCCTTAGCGCACTACGGACACCCACCACAGAAACAAAGTCATACGCACATGCTCAAGTGTGGGCTAACTGTGCAACACCTCCCAAGTACCAACAGATTACTGTTTGCTCTTGTAACAAATAGTAAAAATTGGTCCTGCTTGAGGGTTAATGTTTTGGGATACGGAGGTCGAAGCCAGTGACCAACTTCCTAGGATTATAATCTCAAATGCCTACAGGGCCAAGCTTTTTTCAAGACATCAGGAAGAGGTGAGGACCAGGGCACCTAGGAAGGAATATGTCAGTTCTAAGACAGAGCTACGTGACCAGCACCTCATTTTACCATGAAAAACTGTGGGCCTAGTATGTAGAGCTCTGACTTTTTCGAAAGATGCCAGAAATCAGGATTTTTATTGTGAGCAATCCTGACTTGTCTTAAAGTTGGCAACTACTAAAAAAAAAAATCTATTTTTTTCAGTTGTGAGAGCCAAATAAAACCCTTTGTTTTGCAACTTCCGACTTAGATAATGTACCTGTGCCAGAGGTAACAAGGTATGAAGAGCTCAGGACAGCCCTCCCACTGGTAGCAGATTCAGCTTCATCGCTCCCACCACACAGTAGGAGACACTTTGTTCATTTTAGACAGTTTTTGTCATTCTGATATTATTTCATTTGGAAAAGAAGGAAACAATGATCACAAATTCTCAGTTAAAATATGTATAAATTTCAAAACCAATGATCAAAGAGGTGGGCAAGAGGTGAGAGGGATGTCACAGTTTAGAAAGACGGAAAAACTAGTGGAGGAAAAAAAGGGCACCGATCAGCATGAAGCAAATGCTTAGCAGGAGTTGCATTCCAACTACCAACAAGACGCTCATCACAGGATTTCCTGGCAAACGAGGTTTCTTCGAAGGGGTGTCCTCTCCCCTCCCTTTTTGCCTTTCCACCTCATTACCGCCTGGTTTCTCAGGATACTGATTCAGACATAGGCCAATTTCAGCTGCATTTTATTGCTGAAATCCTCCTCTTACAAATGAGGAAATGGAAAATGAAACATAATCTGGTGCTCCTAACCGCATTGGCTCAGACACCCCAAAGTACAACTTCAGACAACCTTACTATCAAGCAAGATGAGCACTCTCGTGCAAAAATATGCTCAAATGGAAGCATCAGAATTCTTTTTTTTTTTTTCTTACATAGACAGATACAGGCACATCTCACAGTGCAATGTTGGGAAGTGGAGGGGATGAACTGTAATGGGATCACATTTGAGAACTTTTAAGAAAATCCTATGTTACTAGTCCATTGTTAATGTTTTAAAATATCTCTTCATCTGGGTACTACCGTATAACAAAGTAATTCTATCAGTAAAATAGCTCAACTGTATACATTCCTAAGTTGAAATAAAACTACTCTGCTGCCATTTGTGAAAGGGAAGCTATATCCTCTCCCTACTACACCAGGAAGAGAGGAAGAGCTCCATGATCTGGGAAATTTGTTATCAAGTCTAGGCCTTCAGCTCAGACCCTTGACTCTGAATTCTGGGACTTCACTGGTCACCTTGGGCAAGCCCACACTTGCCCATACTTACACTGCTATGTATGGTGTGTCCCAGAGAAATCGGACATAAAATTTCAATCCCAACCCCACTCTTACTAGCTGTGTGAACCTTGGGCAAGTTTCTTAATATACCTGAGCCTCATTTTCCTTGACTCTAAAAGTAAGGGTGAAGATTTTAAAAATCACAATAGCTAACTTATTCAATGTACTCTCTAAGTCAGAAACCTCAATAATAAAAGCATTATTACATGTGTATTTTCTCACTTATTATCATTAACTATTCATAACATAATATATAAAGTTAATAACAATTGACAATAATATCTCCTTCATAGAATCATAATTAAGTGACAGAAAATAAGCTAAAGCTCTTTGCCAACCACAAAGATATACACAGATGTTAATCAGAATATATCGTTAATAACAAAATGGAGGCACTTATGCTAAGCCCAGCCCCATGTCACCAAACTGAGACTTCATCATGGTTTTAGCTCTCCCAGGGATGAAATCTTAGTCAATCAGGAATCTTCTGATTAGCACTAGTGAGGTAATCTGCCCAATAGACCCCTGTCATCCCCTAAAGGAAAATAATTTTGCAATAACCAATCTGCTTTTAGGCCTACTATAACTTCCTTGCTCCCATTTCCATTTCTCTCTAAAACTCTTTTACGTTGTATAGCTCCCATAGGGCTCCATTCTGTCTGCTAGATTGGTTGCTGCCTAATTTGACTCAATTTTTGCTCAAGTAAACTTAAAAATTTTAATCTGACTTCTATCTTTCAACAGTTCCAGTATCAGA
>CM053609.1:35370044-35390393 GCA_028646535.1 Procyon lotor | reverse complement strand
TTGGGGGAGAGAAATGAAACAGGAAGGGATGGGGAGGGAGACAAACCATAAGAGACTACTAGACTCAAGAAACGAACTAAGGGTGGCTGGGGGCGGTGGGGGGGTGGGGGGGTAGGGATAGGGTTGCTGGGTTGTGGACATTGGGGAGGGTATGTGCTGTTAAGTGCTGTGAAATGTGTAAGCCCGACGATTCACAGACATGTACCCTGGGGCAAATAATACATTATATGTTAATAAAAATTTAAAAAAAAGGTTCTCTAAGTGGTCACTAAGTGAAAAATTTTTGTCAACCATATTAAAGGGAAATTGTCTTTGAGGAAATTATTTTTCTCTATAGAAAACTGCAAAATTATCATTTGAGAAGGCAAAGTATTTGCAGCCAGAAAATACTGGGGAGAAAGTATTACAGAAATATACCAAGCAGATAATTAATGATGGGTCTAATTAATGTTATCTTTCTGGATTTTGTGATGCTTGTGATATTTTCAATTTTATCATTTATTTGGATTTCTATTATCAATCTAAACAGATATACCCATTCATACCTAATCTTGTATCTGTAATTTTGTATTTTTTGGTAAGGACCCCATCCCATCCCCCAAACTGTATAAACACCATGCCCCATGAAACCTGTTCCTGGGGTTGGATTTCCTCCACCAGACAAGACAGAAAGGTTAAGAAACCTGTTTTTCTACCATTCAGCTTAAAATGCAAACATTTGCTTTGATCAGTGTAAATGAGTTTCGTTTCTCACTGTTTATATGGTGTGTGTGTGTGTGTGTGTGGAGGCGCCGGGTGAGAGTGGTCAATCAAAGAGGATCTGAGGGAGGAGAAGGGAAATAGAAGAGAGAGAGCCCAGGGAGGCAGATGGAGAGTGAGGACCATCCCTGCCCGGGGGAGATGGAAGGATACAGACAAGAAAAGCCTGGGAATGGGGAACAACTTTTGTCCCCTTACCTTCAGCTACAAAACAGGAGCTGTGCATGGTGGGGGCGGGGGGTGCCAGTGCGGTAACAAGGCTGGATGATTTATGAAGTGTTTCTGAGCCCAGCCCCACATCCTATAAAGAAGCTTCATTCCCCAGGGATTCGTTAATCAAGGAGCACTGTACAAACACCACTTCCCGTGGGATGTTAATAGTGTCTAAAGCAGGAGAGAGCGAGAGAGCAGGGAATCATTGTTTAGGGGAGAGAGAAATTATCTCACAGCTGAAAAATAAAACTTGCCTTGTTGCAGATAGGGCCCTTTGCTAACAAGTTTCTTAGGTAAGCATTATGACATCTGAAAAGTAGATTCTGTAACTCAGCTAAAAAGTAAATACTTTCTTTCAGCTCCTAAGCTTCTTGTTCTTAGTGTTCTTAGTATTATGGAGCAGGCTGTTCTAGCTGATTTCAGCCCGAGTGCTGGACTTGGCAGTTTATTTATATGAATTGTTTGTGTATGTGGCCTATTAAATATAAAGGAGAAAGATAGGGCTTTTAGGGAGATGACGTGCCACCTGGCCCCACTCCCCTGGCCTGGTTTGCAGGTGTAGAGGGGAGGACTGGGGCCAGAAGTGGAAGGGGCTCTCTCTAGGAAAGATGCCGTGAGGCTCTGAGCACAAGCAGTGCTGTGGGGATGGGGGGCGGAGGTGGAGGGGGCGCAGAGCTGAGGAGGGCAGAAATACACCTGGCTCAGGAGCATCAGTGCCCAGGCCCAGATACCAGCCCTTTCCTAGGGTGTGGTCAGCAGAGTGGGACTCAGAAGTTAGCTGTGCAGGAAAGATACTGACAAAGCAGTGTTGGAGCAGGAAAATGGGATGGGAGAGAAGACCTGAGATGACTAAAGCTGGCAGACAGACTTATGAGCCAGATGCCAAGCCGGCCTTGTCATCTCTGGCCTTGTGCCCCTTGACCTACTACCTAACTCGATCTTACCATTCATAAGACCAGGAGAAATGAGATCCCCAAGGAGAAGACAAGAGGCAGTGTTTCTCCCATACCTGAAACTAACTGCCTGTGCAGTCACTCGGAGCAGAGGGCGTCCCTACACCTGTTATAGCTTAGGGAACAATCCGGTATATGAGACAATGAGGTCAGGACTCTCACAGGCTAAATACAGAGAATCCAAAGGAAATCTTTAGAGGGAAACTCTAGCAGTCTACACTGAAAAAGCCAACCTCAGTGCTTTTGATGTAACCCCCAACCTTGGTGGGAAGTGGAGAGAGGGGAGAAGAGTTTCTTGAGTCCTTATACCCTAGACGCTAACCAGAACCTTAAAATTTATTCTCCAGGACTGAGATTTCCAGTGGGTCTGTGGAATCAGAAAGACCCCCTCGGGATAATACTGGGGTTGGATGAAGGACAAATCTCTTCCTTCTGTCCCCTAATCCCCAGCCCTTTGGAACACTGTATCAGTCAAGGCTCTTATGGTTGCAAATCGTAGAAACTCACTGAAACTGACATTAGCCATAAAAATTGGGAAGGGGGAGAGAGGAGATTATTTGTGCATATCATTGAGATGTCATTACTTACCTTTAGGCTTGGATAAAATAAAGGGGCTCAAATGATTTTGTTAGGACACTGTCTCTAGCTCTTGGTGGCTCTCTTCTGTTGGGCCAACATGATGGCAAAAATGGCCCTAGCAGTTCCATATTTATATGGACTTTAGAGTCTGCAATCTCAGAAAAAGAGACTTTTTTCCCTCCCAAAATGTTAGCAAAAGTAGCAAGTGGCTTCTCAATGATCAGGCTTGGGCCATGTGGCTATTCCTGAACCAATCACCATATCCCAGAGGATGAGATTGGTCAGCTAGAAATGGGCATGAGACCAGCTCCACCTGAAGCACATGGACTGAAAGTGGGGGTGATTCTCCAATGAAAAACTGGGAAATGTTATCAAAATATGAGAGAAGAAAAGCTGGACAAGCAAAGGAGATATGGAATTGTCATACACATAAGATCTAATTTAAATGATCAGAAAGGGCAGACTTGTAGGAGATAGGAGTTACTGAAAATACTCACTGTGGATGTGTGAAAGAGAGAAGGAGACGTTCCACAGGTATTGGGTGGCAACAAAAAAGAGTGACATTATGGGCCAGCTGTGCTCACACTAGTCTCAGGTCTTTTTGGCTTCCACTGGCAAACAAAACAACTTTCTTCTTTAATCTCACCCCTTTCCTCACTGGCTGTCTGCATGAGTCATGGGCTGTCTGTTCTGATCATGACAATCGGGGTGTCTTCCACGCCCACTGTCATATTCTACCCAGGATTGTCCTCTCCTCAGCTCCCTTAACCAAGAGGGAACACTTGACTCTTCCCTGCCCAGGGGTAGCCACTGACTGGAGAAGCAATGTGTACATGACACAAGAGTGGTCCATCTATGGGCTAGCAGGTGACTCCATGAGGTGTCTAGGAGGCAACAATAATTAATCAAACCAATCCTACAGGAAGCTGGGAAAGTACCCTGTTCCTGTGGCAGTCTCTGTTCTTGGTGGCTGTCTGCTTCTGGTGCTAGCTCTAGTCTACATCACTCCTCACATTAACCAGCACCCCTTTTTCTTCCCCAGAGGTTCTTAAGTTTTGTCACTTCTAACCTCTAACACAGAGCAACAATTCACCACAGCTTAGAGGCAGCAGTTTTGGTTGTCCCAAGTCCTCTCTGGTGACAAGCTAAGTCAGAGCAACCTAGAGGGGGACACCACTATAGTAAATTCTCCATGTTGTTTTTGGGAAATGAATGTTTGCCGTGGCTGACAACATGAGGCACACACAACAGCAGGGCTGGACCTTGTCAAAGGCAACTGTGTATACGTCAACTCTCTCCAGGTCAGGAAAATGGACCGGAACACCCAAAAGGTGGAAGGGGAAGAAGGTCAGGTCATCCAACAGTACACAGCCCTTACTCTAAGACAGTGGCTTGTTAAAAACATCGCAGCTGAAGCAAGATGGAAAGGCATGTCAGGCCACATAATGGCCTGAAATATATAGCTGGAATATAGGTATGCTTCTGGAAGGGAAGGGAAGGGAAGGGGAGGGGAGGGGAAGGGAAGGGAAGGGGAGGGGAGGGGAAGGGAGGGGAGGGAAGGGAAGGGAAGGGAAGAAACAAGAGAGAAAGCTATGGATAAGAACCAGTATAATAAATTAGAGAGAAAGATATTGCTCTCAGCCATATAATATATGAATTTTCCCAACTTGTCAGCTTGCCAAAAATGGAATCTTGATTCCTCTCCATCAACGTCAAACCTTTCCTGCCTAGTTAACAGGCAGGGAAGAGGTGAGAGTAGCATTTGACAAGTGCTGGGGGAACACTGCTTTCGAAAAAGCACATTAACCCTTTTGCCTGTTCCAGCTCCTATGGGGGAGATAGAACAGGTGGGCCTAATTGGCTCTGAACAAAGTCCTTGCAATTCCCTAGAAAGCTATGCAAGCAGATGTCACTCTCTGGCACTAAGTGTTAAAGAGGTGTCTTTTAAACAAGCCCAGTGGAAGGTGGAGAGCAGTTTTAATGAAACTAAGCTTCCACCTTCACTTTACAGACATCTGAAGACACCCTTCCCCAGAAAAAAAACACAAGATATTTACTATAAAGGTTTACAATTTCAGTTCTAAGTGTACCACGTAAGGGTTGGAGGGAATTTAAATGGCATCTTGTCAGGACAGTAATTCCATCAAAATTATTCCCCGTACCCCAGATCTCTCTCACATTCCTGGATCTTTTTTTTTTTTTTTTAAGGTTTATTTATTTATTTATTTATCTATTTGAGAAAGAGAGAGAGAGCGTGAGCAGGGTGGGCAGAAAGAGTGGGAGAGAGAAACTAAGGCAGACTCCCCACTGAGCTGGAGCCGATGTGGGGCTAGATCTCACGCTCCCCTGAAACTATGACCTGAGCAGAAATCAAGAGTCAGAAGCCCAACCAACTGCGCCACCCAAGTGCCTGAAAGGGGAATTTGGATGTTTGTTTTGTTTGTGTGTGTGTGTTTGTGTGTGTTTTGAGAGAGAGAGAGAGCACTTGTGGAGGGGAGGGGAGGGGCAGAAGGAGATAGAGAGGGAATCTCAAGCAGCCTCCACACACAGGGTGCGCAGAACTGAGCCAACAAGGGACCCCTCACACTCCCTGACCTTTAAGGCTAGTTCATGTTTCCTTTTGGTATTGGGGAAAGACCATTTTGTGAGGAAACAAAAGTTACGGATTTGAATTCTGTTTTCAGCATCTATAATATCTATGATCCTGGGTATATCCTTTATCTATTCTGAGCCCCTGTTTTCCTTCACCATCAAGTAGGACAACGTTGTGTTATGCCTGCCTCACAGTTTACCATACTGACTGAGTGTTTCCATTCACCGGACAATGGCCAGATACCCTCCTTGTACCAGCATGGGTGTCCACGTGAGAAACATATGAAGGAATACGGATCTGAACTAGACTCAGCTCCAACCCGTGGGAAGTCAGTGGGAAGCCAACACACAGGAATGTGCTCTGTGAACAGAAGAGCACTTCACAAAGGGAAGCCATTTCCATATCCTCTTGTACAACCTGTGGTCATCCTCTAGATTTATCCTTCTAGGTAGAGTTAGTCTACTTTCTCTTGGTCCCAACTCCTTTCTTCTAACTCAGTTCTAAGTATGGCTTCTAAATGAGCTTCCCTTGCAAGTAGAGAAGTTTCTAGCTTCTCTTCCAGGTTAGACTATATTGAAGAGGATTCCTGGAAGGGGAAGTTCTTCTACTTTGAGACTCTATTCCTGGGTCCAGGATAGATTCTTAAACCAAGATGAGCCAATGTCCAGACACACCATCTATCCAGGAAGTCAGAACTTAGACACTGAAGGAGGAACAGAAAGAACCAGCCAGGTGCAGGGGTGGCCTGTGAACAGGGAGCTCCAAGACAGAGTTCCATCACTTCAACAGGTGTGTCTCCAGAGCTGTCCCCCTGACTATCTGGGAGAGCTCCTGGCACTGTCTGTTTTATTTCCATTAGTATGAGTGGGGTTCTGTTCCTTGTGAGCAAATGATCTGTATGACATCCTCTTCTGGACAAGCATGGCCCTTGGGCACTAGCCCTAGGCTAGCCTGCAATGTCCCAGATGTTTGGGTTTAGCCCCAAATTGACCTATGTGTTTGTGTGCTGCAGCATAGAAAGCTGTAGCTGTTCTTAAAAATGGAAAACATGTAAAAGAATAAGCTACTGTAGAGCTAATTCAGTATAAACAGTCCCCTGGTGTAAAGAAGCAGCTGAACCAAGGCTGATAACGTTATCATCTGTTGAAAACATTTAACCCAAGTCAACAGTTTGAGAAGACAGAGTGCTGATCCAGGCCATCAGACTGGCCTTCTGCCTCAGTTTCTCTGCATTACACTCCACTGTGACAGTATTACCAAAATTGGGCATTGAACTTTGGCAAGAGCCATAACGCTCCATTGGGCCCACGCTCACCCCCTCCATGGATCTATCTCCCAGCTGCAAGATGGTGTCCCACAACTCATTCACTTACTATTTTATTTAACAGGTAATTATTTAATGGCAGATCCATGCTTGGCATGAAGAAAACAAAAGAGAAAAAACAAAATGTATACTTTCAAGAGCTCTCTGTAAAGCAAAGGAAACCTACCCTTTAACAAATCATCACATTATGTGACAAATACAGCTTTTAAAAATACGCTCAAGATGGAGAGCTAACATAGAGAAGGGAAAGATCAACAGCATCAGGGGGGAATGACTGGAAAGGCTTTCTAGAAAAAACTCACTTTCGAAAACTGAATGAGTTTGTCAGGAAAATAGGGTGAAGTTAGATGGGGAAAAAGACTTGAGGAAGAGGGAACAGAGCATCACTCAGGCCCATAATCCTTCAACTTCTGTCCATGTCCCTCAGGATCACCCACCACCCAGGCTACACAGCTGCTATACTCTATTTGCTAAAATAGTTCCCCTGGATGATAACAGAACTGGCCACATCTTCCATTTCTGCACTCAGTATTTTAGATCCTTGGCTAAGAGTCCTTGCTATTGTGTGCCTTTCTCCAGGCCTTGCCTATGGTCCTTCTGTAGAGATCCCAACATGTTCTGCTTCATGACCTTGAGGTCATGACCCTGAAGATGCAGTGAACATTTCCTGCATGGGAGTGTGACCAGGAAGTAAACCAGGCCTTGGAAGGTGGTAAGATTTCAGTGGGTGGCAGAGATAAAAAAATTTGAGGCGGGAGGTAGAGAAATGGTGTGCTCTGTCAGAGAGTGGTGTATTCCTCTCTGAGCAGGATGAGAAGAAACCAAGAGAAGGATGTTTATATTGGAAAAGACACTATTTCAAAGAGAAATTTCCTGGGCAACTGTCATACAAAGGCACCAAGGGCACAATGTACCCAAATAGTTCTGAGACCAAGATTTTTGTCCCACCACGGGTCAGAGTTGAGCAACATTTTAAAGCTCCAATTTGTCCTAAGTGAACCAATGTGCAGAACTAACGAGGTCATCAATTTTTCTTCCAGCTAATGAACTCGTCAGGAAGGGTGTGATATGGGAAGATGATGAGATGAGCCACCAAACCTGATTAAATAGTTTCATCTTCATCAAAGAATCAGACACAGAGCTGAAGCCACATTATTCACCAGAAGGGGATAATTACACGGAGGAAGCTGCCATCAGGGCCACCCCTCCCCTCACCCAAATGGCTCTACTTCTCTGGGTACAGGGAGTGGGTCAGACGTGGAAATGGACATTCCTTTAATTCAACAACTATTTATGGGTAACTTGTTCCATGTCAGGTGTGGACCAGGAACAAAAGATGGAGCTCTTGTCTTTGCCTTGAAGTAGTTCATAGTTGAGCTAGCATGGAATAGCAACTGACGGGGAAATGCTATGAAGGATGCTTTCCCTGCATTTTGAACCAATGCTGTGGGGTAAAGGAGAGCAGAAGAGTGAGAGAGAGAGAGAGAGAGAAGGGGACCAAGGAAGTCTTCTCATAGGTGGTCACCCTTGAGCTGAGCTTTAAAGGTGAGCCGAATTCCATTAGGGAAGAAAGAAGGAAACTGGAAGGACACACCAGGTCGAGCGGTGGGCTTGAATAGAGATAATGTTGTAGGGTAACATCCAGCTTGTTTGGAGAACCAGCTCTTTCCTTCCCCATTTCACAGACTATATGCCATCCAAAGCCATTCATGTGGGCTTGGAAGCAAAATAATCAGTTCTTAATCCAAATCAGACCCATCATTCTCAGACTTTTTGGTGTTGTGATCTTATTGTTTAACTCAGATTTGCGGTTACCAGAGGTGGAGGGTGGTGGGAGGAATTGGACAAAGGCAGTTAAAAGGTACAAACTTCTACTGTAAGATAAACAAGTACTAGGTATGTCATACCCGACATGATGAGATGAACAGAACTAACAATGCTGTATGATGTACAGGAAAGTTGTTAAGAGAGTAAATCTTAAGAATTCTCATCACAAGAGGGTGGTGTTTTCCCCCCCTTTTTTCTTTTCTTTTCTTTTTATTGTATCTAAATGAGAAGATGGATATTAGACCCACCTACCGTGGCAATAATTTTACAATATGCGTTAATCAAACTATCATGTTCCTCTTACCAACTAGGAAATTAGGTCTTTGGAGGCAGGATTGCTTATTAAGGCCAGGTAAGTCAGAAAGACATTGTGGAACTGGAGGCCTTGGCGAATGGCTGGGGCTTGGGTACGTGGAAAAGAGGGAGTAGGAGGGCATTCCAGTAAGTGAAAGAAGAATGTACAGTGAGCTTAAGAAAAAAACAAATCAACTTTGCAGGGGCAAAGCCTTCACCTGTCTTTTCATACTGATTTAGCATTCACCATGTGCAAAACACTGGCGAGATGCTGGGAGGCCACCACCTGCGTGTAATGTGCCGTCCCCACTCCAGAGGACTTACAACCTAAACATGTGCAAAGAAGAAGGACCAATCAAGGCATTTCATCTCCTGAGGTCATCTCATTCCCTGCTTTGACTTAAACGACGTGAAGAGTATTATCTCCAGGGAACTACAGTTACAAGCCACCTTTGCTGTCTGGTGATGGAAGGAGGACACTGAGGAGGCTGATTACTCTCTCATTTAGCCAGCTAATACCTTGGTAGACTTTAAATAGTGATGTTCAACAGAGACAGTGTATCTATCTAGATAATCAGGGCCTGGCAAGTTGGATAGACATCCCAAACTTCCTTCTCCCCACTCTACACTCTAGAATTATTTGCAATCTCTTCCCCCCCTTCCTTATTGAGTAGCTCTCCTTCTGTTCTCCTTTTCTGCTTAACCATGACTCACAGGACTTAAAAAGAATAGAGTTATTCAAGGGGCATTTCTTAGGGCAATGCCAGAAAGGATAAAATGTCAGATGAAATAATGAGTCACCTTAGTTCTGAAACGCCTCCTCCAAGGAGAACTAGGTAATCGACACTTTAGTAAGCTGAGAAATATCATGTATTACAGAAAAACATATTCCCGCACTTTGGATCTTCCACCCTCCCCTCCTCCCCTCCCTCCCTCCCTCCCTCCCTCCCTCCCTTCCTTCCTTCTTTCCTTTCCTTCCTTTCCTTCACACTTTATTTAGTAAACACCACTGAGTGTGGGTGGGGCAGAAGCCTTGGAGATGGATGCCTCTTACCTTTTCTACCTCTGCCCAGACAGGGCCAATTATTTGGTCAAAATGCTAAATAAATATCATATAAGTTAGGAGCCTATACAGCTCTAGTAAGTTTCCTTGGCTTTTTCTTCTCCTACTGGAATATGGTTGGTTATTCCACAAGGAATCCACTGTGGTTCTAACTTTTGATCAGAATTATTCCAGAGTAACATACATTTTCACAAATGACCTCCTGTGCCTTGAAGAGATCATTTTCTTGATAAGCCCCTTGACTCTCTTTTTGCAAGTCTGGCAGCATAGTTTATTGGCTTTGTAACATGAAGTTCTCGCCATTAGGGACTGAGCTAAGATCACCAAACTATTTCCCATCCATCCTTAGTTGAGCTTTGAATCACAAAAGTAGTAGAAGGCCCAGCATGATATCTCCTCTGAAATGAGCAATCCCTTAATTAAACAGAAGTAAATAGAGGTTACAACGTGTTCCTTAATTAAATAGATGTAAATGCCCAATCACTCTGCTTTCCACACACATCAATTTTGCATCATTTCATTTTCCTGTTTGCCCAGTGGAAATGGGAATTCAGAGGCTCTATTTTGGTCAAAATCTCCCGAGTGTGCCTGCCTGGCTGTGTGTTCAATCATGCATATTTACCTACTTGTTTACAGAAATCTGCAGCTGGTGTCTACTCCTTTTTGGCCAGGCTTAGGAATTGCTACGAACCTGTTATCAATGAACCATCAAAGAGAAGCAGCCCTGCCTTTGCCCAACACAACTCTGTGACTCCTGCCTTAGAAAAAACATACCCGAAGATCTAAGGTAAAGAGTGTGGTGTGAGAAGGGGCAACTAACACAAATACTGAGCCCTCTGTGAGGTCCTGGATGACCTCAGAGCAACAATGCCCCACGCCTGCCATCTCTCTTTATACCCAGTCTCCAATTGAGGCAAACGCCCCCTGGATTTGGGAATATAATCCATGGAAGCTATGATGATTAACTCTGTGTGTCAGGTTTGGCTAGGCTGTAGTGCCTCATTGGTCAAACGCTAGTCTAGATGTTGCTGTGAAGGTATTGTGTACCTTCACCCTAGCATTTATGATCAATTGGCTTTAAGTAAAAGAAATTACCTCCATAATGAGGGTGGACCTCATCCAATCAAGTGAAGGCTTTAAGAGCAAAAATGGAGGTTTCCTGGAGAAGAAGGAATTCCACTGATCAGACTGTAAGCTGGCCTACACTATGCTTCTCAGACTTGCCAGCCCCTACAAGTGCCAGAGCCGATTCCTTAAAATAAATCTCTCTATATATACGCATTTTATTGGTTCCATTTATCTGGAGAACCCTGACTAATACAAAATCTATCTGAATAAGACGAGAACAGCATAATTACAGTCTAGAGAAAGTAGCCCACAGCTCAAAGCAAGCGCACTGAGAGTGCCCTTTAAGTCACTGATGCGGGAGGAGTGTGGTGGAAAGAAGAGAACCAAGTCCACACCACATAAAGCGCTGAGCACATTTAGGCAGCTTTCATCTCCTTGCTAGTTCCGGAGAGGCCAGCAACTTGCTGCCCATGAATTGGATGGTAATCAGAGGACAACAGTGGGTTAACAACCCTTTAACTGAGTCAAACTGTTAATTGGAACAGAATCCATCTCAATTTATTCCTAGAAACAATTCTGCTTTTCTGAGGCATTAGGAATAAATTGAGGTGGATCCTGTTCCAATTAGAATTTATGATTAAGACCATCATTGCAGGGGGACCAGCTAAGGAAAGCCATGCACATTGGAAAATCTATATGAGTGAGGGGTCTTAAATAAAAAGGTTACTTGTGAGAAGAAAGTCATAACGACCCAACCTCCCTGGTGATTTCTCCCCAGCCCCTGAATTTCCAGTAAAGTGACTGACATTTGAAGGTTAGGTTCAAGGAGTATTTTTCATTGACTCATAGGATTTCAAAGCCAGAATAAACCTTTTATAAACGAGGGAGCTAAGTTCAGAGAGGAGAAATGACTTGTTCAACAGTGACAACGACCAGGCGTGCTCTTTGACCAGCTTCCTCTCCATTTCAGCCTCAAGAGCAAAATGAGTCAGGAGTTGAAACAACTACCTCTGGGTGGCCTCTGGTTTGTTTTTTAAATTCATTATGGAAAAGCCAACGCACACTTTTCACTTCTGACTAGAGTCAATGGGTGGAAGGGTGACGTGCCAACCCCGGCTTTTAGGTCCAGTGTCATCATCTGAAGGGAACATCCCACACATGGCACCTCCCATGCGCCAAGCCGTCTGAGAGTAATCTAGCTGTTATGATCAGACACTCACTACTCACCTAGCACTGTGCTAAGTACTTAACAATACGCCTTCACAACAACCCTAGGAATAGGGTCCTATTTTCACTCCTTACATACACAGGATAAACTGAGGGACAGAGAAGTTATATAGCTTATCCAAAGGCACACAGAGAATAAATGGCATGGCTAAGGCATGATGCTGGACAGGGTGAGGCCAGTATTAACACTCACCATAGTGCTGGTCCAGGTCAGTCCCTGCTGAAAAGAGACACTTATATCACGGTGATAATATTCTCCCCATTTGCAGGTTAGAAAACCAAGGATCGGCAAAGTGGAAGAACTGGCCCGAGATCAATGCCTCAACTGTTTTGGCTGTTCCAGAGTTCTTTAGTATTCTCTTGCCGTTGGTCTTCACCCTCCCATCTTCTCTCTGACTGCACATGTGACTTTGACAAACTGATTTCCTGAATGAGTTTTTGGATTAATGTTCTGGGTGGATTAATCCAGTCCTTCCACTGTGGAGAGAACAGGTGTGTGGGCCAACAATGTTATATGCTCCAGTCCTGAGGAAAGTACATACAAATCATTCCTAATTCCTGTTAGTGCTTCCCACACTTCCTTGAAAGTGATCACAAACACAAACTCTGGAGCCCCAGCCCACACTCAAGCATTTCTAAACCCCATGGAACTGGCCTAGAAAGCACCATGATCAATAAGTACCCCCATGTGATTCTGTTCCTCAGGGAAATTTGGGAATGCTGGATAAAAAAATGACCTTTTGCTACCTCCTTCAGCCCCCAGATTAAAGGGCAGCACAGTGTCAGAGAGACCTGATTTTGAATATATGGACTTTATATAAAAAACTTGGTCATTGTTACTTAGAATCATACATTCTCGAATAAGTTGTTTAACCTTTTGATACCTCAGTGTTCTTCTCTGAAAAATGGAAATAATAACAGTGTCTATCTCATGGCGCTGTTTTGAGGAATAGATGAGATAAAGCATATAAAGTACCTAGCACAGTGCCTGTCTTAGAGGCAGGGATCAATAAATGTCAAGTATTCCTTTATTATTATTTCTAGTACTCCAGGAATGTACATTCCAAAGGATTCAGTATCCTCAATTCTCAGAAGGGCAATTTCAGCCCTTAGCAGTAGGTACAAGAAGCAATTGGTAGGGAAGGGCTCAGGAGCCTTTAGGCATTCCTAAAATCATACCCCACAGTCCTTTACAGGCAGGTAAAGCAATGAAGCGTGCACCTGACCTCCAAGCTGCATGGGCCCCCACTTCTCCCCAGGGCACAGGGCTCACCTCTGCAGCTGCACATCCCATCTCAGCCTGTCAAAGTGACAACAGTTCCCATAAGGACACAGGTCAAGTCCATTGACTTTCAAGAGCCCCCACCGGTCCTAGAAAGCACAGGGCGGGGAAGGAGTGTCTACTCATGGCTGGGTCATTCCCTTAACCTCAAGGGTAGGGAAGCCCTGAGTCTGAGCCTCTCTAGCAGCTCTCAGGTCCGGTTCAGTCAGAAGCACCAGCTCTAAGTCTAAACCAGCTCTAAGACTAAACTCGAGTCTTTAGCTTGAGTCTAAACCCTGGACCTAAAACTGCAAGTGGGGTGAGGCAGGGATTTATCCATTCATTCACTTCCAAAAATTTTTTTTATTCAGTCCCTGCGATGTATCGACCCTGGGCTAGCCCTCTGGTTACCTGGTCCTGCTCTTCAGGAGTTTACTACCTAACAAGTAACACAGATAAACAAGCAAGGGTCACACAGTGTGAGTGCTGAGTGTAACAAGCAGTAACCTGAGAGTGCTCAGAAAATTCTTTCCAATTCCATTTCAAACCCTCAAAACAGTCCACAAGGGACTGGGTCACTTGGTTTCTGGCAACAGCCACCGGGTCCATTTCACACCCCTCTCTCCCACTTGCCAATTGCATGCCAACCACTAGTCTTCTTTGCTGTTCAGAATACAGACCAAGTTCTCATCAGACTTTGGACCACATTCTGTTCCTACCCCCACCCCTCCTTTTGCCCAGACTTCTTTAACTGTCCCTTTTGTAAGGACTCTATCCTCAATTCTCAGACCCGAAGACTTCCAGTCACATTTATCTTTGTCTCCCTAGCACTTAGCTTTGCATCTACCAGAACAACATATAGTTTGGCTGAATACTGAATAATGCATCATTGATTCCCTTCTCTCACATGCTATATATCCAGGCAATAAATGTATCCACACCTCTGCCATCACTAAAAAAACCTTTTCTATCTGCTCCAAGATGCCATCCTTTTGCAACCAAAATCCCAGTGTATCCTATGAAATTACAGATGTTCTCTTAGCATGAGCCAATGCAAATTCTTATTTTTGGGTTCAACTGCCTTCCCCTAACAGAAATAATAAAGCAGTACTTTAACAGGAGAAACATATCCAGTCAGTTTTTATATTATTGATTGAAGTGGAATTAAAAAAAAAAAGATTTATTTGAGAGAGAGAGAAAGAAAACAAACATGCAGAAGTGCAGGTGGGCGCTTCTCTCCCCCCTCTATATACACATGTAAGGGAGGGGGAGAGAGAATCCCAAGCAGACTCCCCCTGCTGATGACCCTGAGATCATACCCTGAGCCAAAATCCAGAATGGGACGCTTAACAGACTGAGCCACCCAGGTGCCTTGGATGTGATGGAATTTTTAACAGGAAACCTTTTTCTTTTCATTACCCGCTGGTGAGCTGGAGAAGACTGCTGAATTTCAGGGAATTTTATGAGCTGACTGTTAGACTCAGAAATTATTAAAAATTATTTCAATGGACACTTACATAAATTATATTAAAAGCAAAGGTAATAAATATGTAAGATTCATCACTCCTTATTTAAAGACATTTTAGTAACTACACTCTTGAGGTTATTTATATCTATCGAATCTGTGTGATAGGGGAACATACTGTATAATGGCTGCACCTGCTTCCTGTTTCCTGGTTCTGCATTTAGTGACATCACGTTGGGAGCTTGAAATCAGCATGGTGGAAGCATTTACCAAGGAAATCAGCAAATGGCACAAACCAAAGCTTATTTTTTTTAAGGAGCTTGTTTTTAGCATTTACCAGCACATGACTGCCACTAATCAAAGATGAACAAGATCAGTCCTGATTTCCAGAAGTTTATAACCCAGTGACACACACTCACATAGTGAAGCACAATCTAAGGCAGAATAGCATGCATTAAATGGAGCAATGGACAGCAGCCAGGAAGGGGGTGGCTCAGATCTGACTGATTTGCCTTTGGATGTGGGACATAAGATGAAAAGATTCACACAGGAGACCCAGAACATCTGCTTTGCCACCTAATTTTTTCATCCTTATTAATTCTGCAGGACGATCTTTATGTAGGTGTCAAGTTTCGGCCTGTGATCAATTCATGCTTACCTTCAGGTGAAGTGCTTAGCTTCTCCCTCTGTCAGAAGATCAATATGTACAGGTCAGACTGTTTGAATATATCAGAGGGCTGGGAACACCTCCAAAGATGGGTGTGCAGAACCAGGCAGTCACCATGGTTAGCAGTAATTCGTCCTTTTCATTCCTGTAGCTCAGTGAAGTGTGTATATTTTTCTGCAAAAGATTTACCAATTGGAAGCAGTAAGCCCCAAAACAAAGATAAAATATGAATAGTATTAAAAATATATTGGACTCATTTGTGTGATTATAAAGGCCAAGAAACTGCTCAACAATTTAAAAGATGGGTGGGGAGTTCTGGGCCAACCAAGCCCCTAGTAGAAGAGAGGATGCTAAGTTTTGTTCCCCAGTACATCCTTAATGGGGTTGTCAAGGTTGCTTCCTTGAACTTTAAACAGTTTTATTCCAATTTAACCTATCTGTTTGTAACACTTGTTAAAGAGAAAAAGGTCAGCCATTTTCAGTGTTTTAATTATATGTACAAAACCATGTGTATATATTTGCGTGAATCAAGCAGTGAAAGGAAAAGATGCTAAGAGACAAGTGAAGAGGAGGAAAAGGAAAGAAGGGAAGACACATGGAGCCCAGAAAAAGAGGCAGGAGGGCCGGGAGGGGAGAGGCAGCAGAGGGAGGAGGAGGGAGGGAGAGAGCGGTCTAGAGTCAAATCTAGCCACCGGCTAGATTACTCTAGTAATCTAGCGCTAGATTACAGCGCTGCCACCGGCATCAATTACTCTTCCAACCTCAGCCTTGGTTTCCTCATCTGTAAAATGGGTTGAGAAGGCCTACACCTCAAGGGTTTTCGGAGACCTACGTGAGCTGGCTGCGTAAAGCTCAGTCCCCACGAGCCCGCTGGGGAAAGCGTCCCCGCCAGGGTGTCCGCTGTGTTGTGGGAAAGGTTGGGGGCGGGCTTCCCTGCCGTTTTCAAAGACCACAGTTTCTTCGCTGTGTCCTCTGCTTGGCCTCCCTTGAAAATCGAGCCCACGCACCCACCCACCTCAAAAGGCAGCACGGGACCGGGCACCAGGGCATTCTGCTGGAAAGGGCGGGCGCGAGCGCGCCGAGCGTTCCAGGCGTTCCACCTGCCGGGCGGCTGCGCGCCGCGGAGGCACCGGCAACCACCAATGAACTTCCCACAAAGACAGTTTGCTTCACCCGGATCCCAATCCATAACCTTTACTGGTCTCTGTAGAGTCATTACGACCATTAGGCTGTGGACTCAGCACTGCTTTAGCTCTTAAGTTAATACAACCGAGACTTTTTTTTACTTTCCTATTGGGAAGGAACATGTGCAATTTTAGTGATTTCTTAGATCATTCCATAAGTAAATCAAATATTCTTTCAAGCCCAGTTATCAAAATTGTGTCCTTTGATACCACGTCTTCCATCAAACTGCAGTAATCCAGATCAACACATTTTAAACCTCTGCTATCTCCTAATATCATCCCTACTAGATAGAGTAATTAAATTTGTACTTTTTTTTTACAAGTCGTACTCAATAAATCTGAATAAATTAACAACGCATTACTAAGACTGCTACATTAAATTTGCATAGTGCATTTAATGAATATGCAGCTGCAAGTGAAAAGGTCTGCTACTGCGAACCTTCTACATTAGCATAACTACTTCCAGCATGTTTCTTAAATAATGCACTCATTTGCACATCACTGACTTGGCTAATTCTAACTTCAGTCAGGGTAGCCTTGTAATTAAGACTCTTGCTTTAATTTTTAATGAAGTTTATGTTACATCAATCCTGACAGTAATGAGGGGACATGGAAACAAAAAGGCTGCTAATAATTAAATTCACAAACCAGTTTGAGGGATAATAATTCCTGAGGAGAAATTACATGACTAATTATTAATTAAATATTCATACTATTGCACAGCCATCTCACTTAACTGCTCTTCTTGTTGGTAATAATATTGAGATGTGAATGCCTTTTGCCAACCATTCGGAGTTTAAGGTCTCTGGTTAATTTTAGTGCGCCATTAATCAATATGACACAAAAAATAAAATTGTTTTAATTGGTATCATTTTATTGTGTCTAAATATTACTACAGTTGGTTTAGTTTGTGGAGAATTAATCTAGTTAGTCGGTGCCTGTTTTATGGAAACATAAATCCAGTTTATATCCATAAACATCTAATGGCAGGACAACTTGACCTTTTTTTTTGTAACATTACTGTTTACAGATAATTACACCAACTCTTTAAAAGGTTATTTAATAGCTTTGCATTCATCATAGTAAAATGAAAAACATGCAATATTATTTAATTCCAGACTGTTCTGAGGAGGTCTCTGAGACCCCCATTTACCCCCGCTGAAAAGTAAGCAATATTAATGTGTGGGTTTTTAGGAAATGTATGAGAGCTTTCTTTGAGTGTGTACAAACAGATTTACATGTTTGGGTCTGGATATTTGAATATCTAATTCATAACTGAGATGGGGTCTGATAAGGAAGAAGATATTTCCCATATTCACGACTTTCCATTGAAGGAAAACACGAGGATGGAGTTTTGATGATTCTGGATGTCAGAAATGGCAACTGTTTCTCCCTACAAATCCCAGTAAACAAACATTACAAAACCAGAGAAATTACTATGATGAAGCCTAATTGGCTGCAATATTTATTGTAGACACGCTTATTTTTTCTTTCTATTTTCTAAATGGTATTTAGCTGTCTGCATTTACAATGAGGAAGTCTCCATCCGTGGGCAAGTTTAGCAAGGCCGAGAAAAGATTTACAATATCTAAATGGATAACATTAATCATTGCATTAAAACAGATCATGGCATTTGTTTAAAGTTCTGATAGATTCTGTACAAGATGCTTCATGGAGACCATTATGCATATTATAAAATTAAATAGACACAGAAAAGGGACCTTTTTATCCTGCAGGGGCATTTGGAAATTCTGAGCCAGGGCAAACATTTCATTTCATTTTTCTAATAATTTGAACTAGTTGATTCATCAAAGTGAACCAAGTCTATGACCATAAACCATGGGGTAAGGATTCCCCTCAGCTACTCTTGTCACTTTACTACAAACTGACAGGTTTGTAGGGCATTATTACTGGGCCTGATGTGTATCAACCGCTCCCTTTTACTAAATCTTAAAAATCTTTTTAACTTTTTTTAATCGGCTCTCTTAAACTAACACCTGAAGGCAATTTGAAACGACCACTCACCATGAAATAGTTTACTGGTGCAGGTCAATGTAAAGATGTCACAGCAAGTCCTGAGTCCCTGGTCCTGCTTTTTGACTCCTTCACCTGAGGAAATCCTTCTGTGTGAGAAACCGTACTTGAGTAGCAGAAAGTCCTCCAAACTGGGTAAAGTGAAGATCACAGAAGTGACCAGGCTTGCTGGTGAAACTCTGGGGTACTTGTTAAGGAAGAACCTGCAGAGTCCTGCCTTTCTCCTTTAATTGCCACGTACGTGACTACATGACGTACCTGTTCCAGGTGTGGTAGGTTGAGGAAACCATCCAGTATCAAAGAGACCAGCTGACCAGAAGGACCCTATCATCTCCTTACCGGAGAGCAGCCAGAATGCCAGAAAATGTTAGCACTTGGAAGCCAGACACACCTAGATTCTAATCTCCCTCAGCCTTAGTGAATAGCTTTAATTACTTCACCTATCCGAATCATGGTTTTCTTTTCTGAATGGAGGATGATCATGCCCCCTTTGCAGGTTTTTGGGAGATTTAGTCATGCATGCAAGTGCCTAGAACTGTGCCAGGCTCATAAAAGACTACACAAAATGCCAGTGATCATTATCACTGCTATTTCTTCCAAGCAAGATTGTCAGAAAGTTTACCATTAGAGAGTCACTCCATTGGCACCAACACCACCATCTTAGGCTTCTTTTTAAAAATGCAAATGGTAGAACTTAAAAAAGGGATACCGGATAAAACTGGAACTAGTCACCAAAGCCTTGTGTGAATTAATGTACAGCTCCCTTTTTTTCTGTGCCAGGGGCATATAAGGCAATAATTGAGAGGTGAGTTAGATTAATGGAGGGAGGGGTATTGACACGATAAAAGAGCATTAGAAAGGGGAGATGGAACTGATGAGGAAGAGAGATTATATATGTCTAGGCTGTTTAATCACCAAGATTCAATTTAAGGAACTTCAAAGAAAAACAAAAACCTACACTGTGGATGTGGATCACAACATTCTTCACCTTTAGTCCTGCAAATCATAACTATTAAGGCCATGATGACCATGCATCCCTCCTCTTCTAGAACAGCTTAATTTTATTTATCCTTTCTCATATCTATCAGGTTGGTTGGGGGAGAGGGAAGAAGTAGTCGATGTTACAAAACTGTCCCTTCTCAAGGTCTTTTTTTGTGGTGGAATTCCAGAAAAAAAGAGGGCACACCGTCTCAAAAAATATTTAATGAGGATCATCAGACACCTGTCTTAAATACCTAGGGTCCAAAGGATAGAGCCTTATCTCCCACATCTCTTTTCCACGCTCTATAATAAATGTCCGAGAAAGCACCACACAGATCCTTACCTGTAGCCGTATTGGGGTCTGGTGGCTGGAGGAAAACTGCTGGAGTGTAGCTCTCTCTGGCTCTTCTGTAGGAAGGCAGGGAATGGAGAAACCTCAGATGTTGAGTTAGACAAATTCTAGCTCCTTCACTTTACTAGCTGTGTGATCTGGATAACTTAGCTGACCTCTCCAAGCCTCGTGGGTAACATGAGAAGAGCACTCTGTACTCCCCAAAATGATGTTGAGGGTTAAATGATATATGTATGAAAAGGCTCAGGTGTGCAGTAACTGAACGTAACAATCCCCTTTCCCTATCCCAGAATCAACCCAATATCTCCTTATGGAGCATGACAACTCACTGCTGGAGGAGGTTTACATATGGATTTCAAAGTTCCTGAGCTGGTACTATGATAGGACATTTACCATATTATTGTTGTTGTTTTTTCCCTTGGTCAACCATCCCAGATTTTAAAGGTCAGCTCTTATTCCAATTCTGCAGTCCAATAGTCTATCTAAATCATTATGAGATTAAAAG
>CM053609.1:35348029-35369944 GCA_028646535.1 Procyon lotor | reverse complement strand
CTCTGCTTTTCCCCGGAGATAAGGAACACGGCAGGGATATCCATTATCACCACTGCTATTCAACATAGTACTAGAAGTCCTAGCCTCAGCAAACAGACAACAAAAAGAAATAAAAGACACCCAAACTGACAAAGAAAAAGTCAAATTCTCACTCTTTGCAGACGACATGACACTCTATGTGGAAAACCCAAAAGACTACACCCCAAAAACTGCTAGAACTCATACAGGAATTTAGTAAAGTGTCAGGATATAAAATCAATGGATAGAAATCAGTTGCATTTCTATACACCAACAGCAAGACAGAAGAAAGAGAAATCAAGGAGTCGATCCCATTTACAATTGCCTCCAAGCCTGAATAAATCTAACCAAAGAGGCAAAGAATCTGTACTCAGAAAACTATAGAATACTCATGAAAGAAATTGAGGAAGACACAAGGAGATGGAAAAACGTTCCATGCTCATGGATTAGAAGAACAAATATTGTGAAAATGTCTATGCTTCCTAGAGCAATCTACACATTTAACACATTCCCCATCAAAATACCATCAACTTTTTAAAAATGGAACAAATAATATTAAAATTTGTTTGGAACCAAAAAAGACCCCAAATAGCCAAGGGAATGTTGCAAAAGAAAACCAAAGCTGGTGGCATCACAATGCCAGACTCCAAGCTCTATTACAAAGCTGTAATCATCAAGACAGTATGGTACTGGCAAAAAAACAGACACATCAATAAGAGGAACAGAATAAAGAGCCCAGAAATGGACCCTCAACTCTATGGCCAATTAATGTTCGACAAAGCAGGAAAGAATGTCCAATGGAAAAAAAGACAGTCTCTTCAACAACTGGTGTTGGGAAAACTGGAAAGCCACATGCAGAAGAATGAAACTGGATCATTTCCTTACATCACACACAAAAACAGACTCAAAATGGATGAAAGACATAAATCTGAGACAGGAATCCATCAAAATCCTAGAGGAGAACACAGGCAATAACCTCTTCGACCTCAGCTGCAGCAATTTCTTCCTAGAAACACTGGCAAAGGCAAGGGAAGCAAGGGTAAAAATGAACTATTGAGACTTCACCAAGATAAAAAAAACTTTCACATAGCAAAGGAAACAGTCAACAAAACCAAAAGACAACTGACAGAATGGGGGAAGATATTTGCAAATGACATTATCAGGTAAAGGGCTAGTATCCAAAATCTATAAAGAACTTACCAAACTCAACACCCAAAGAACAAATAATCCAATCAAGAAGTAGGCAGAAGACATGAACAGATATTTCTGCAAAGACATCCAAATGGCCAACAGACACATGAAAAAGTGCTTAACATCACTTGGCATCAGCAAAATACAAATTAAAACCTCAGTGAGATACCACCTCACACCAGTCAGAATGGTTAAAATTAGCAAGTCAGGAAACAAGTGTTGGTGAAGATGTGGAGAAAGGGGAACCCTCCTACACTGTTGGTGGGAATGCAAGCTGGTGTAGCCATTCTGGAAAACAGTGTAGAGGTTCCTCAAAAAGTTGAAAATAGAGCTATCCTACAACCCAGCAATTGCACTACTGGGTATTTACCCCAAAGATACAAATGTAGCGATCTGAAGGGACACGTGCACCCAAATGCTTACAGCAGCAATGTCCACAACAGCCAAACTATGGAAAGAGCCCAGATGTCCACTGACAGACAAATGGATAAAGAAGATGTGGTGTATATATGCGATGGAATACTATGCAGCAATCAAAACATGAAATCTTGCCATTTGCAACGACATGGATGGAACTAGAGGGTATTATGCTGAGCAAAATAAGCCAATCAGAGGAAGAAAATTATCATATGATCTTAATGACATGAGGAATTTGAGAAACAAGACAGAGGATCATAGGGGAAGAGAGGGAGAAGTGAAACAAGACAAAACCAGATAGGGAGATAAACCATAAGAGACTCTTAATATCAGGAAACAAACTGAGGGTTGCTGGGGTGGGAGGGATGGGGTGGATGAGTGATGGACATGGGGGAGGGTATGTGCTATGGTGAGTGCTGTGAATTGTGTTAAGACCAATGAATCATAGACCTGTACCCCTGAAACAAATAATACATTATATATTAGTAAATACACACACACAAAAGCATTCTAGGAAAAAAAAAAGGATTCTCTCTCCTTCTTTCTGCCCCTCCCCCCACCTGTGCAGGCTCTCTCTCTCTTTTTCTTTAAAATAAATAAATATTTTTTTAAAAGGTTTGTATTTGTTAAACAACAGTGTCTGGTACGTAGTAAGTGTAAATAAACATTTTAAAAACCATGCTCTAACAGTGTAACCCCCAAAAAACTATCCATTCTCATTTGTACCCCTCTTTCCCCTGCTCAGCACACTTCATTATCACTAAATGGAAGATACATGCAATTGCCTACCTCTGTGCCTTTGTAAGTGTTGTTTCCTTTGCCTTGAATGACTTTCTCTTTCTACCTGACCACCTATTGAACTCTTATTCATACTTCAAAACCCAGCTAAACACCTACTTCTTCCACAAAGCCTTCCCTCATAGCTCCTTCTCTTGTCACTTTCTTCTCTCTGATTCCTCTATAGTGTGCTCACACTTCTGTTACACTTTGCACATCATACTATAAATCACCTATTTACACTTCTACTGGGAAAGGACTGTGCATGAACTTTGCACCCCAGCTTCTAGTACACTGCAAGGCACATATTGGTATTTCTCAGATTATTTACTGAATCTCAATGAATTTATGTGAGAAATAGCAATTCCATGATAACATTTATAAGCTCAAAACACTTTTCACAATAACAGCGTATTTAGTGAATAAAGCTTTTTCTCTCTTTTTCTTTTTTTAATCAAGAGGCAAAAAGTCCATGCTAAAATGAGAGTAGGTTAGAGTAGAAATGGGGATGGTGAGAGTTGGGGAGGAAAGTGATCGGTCAATTATAAATGACAGTTTCCTACAGGATATGATCAAGTCAAAATGAACTATTCATTGGCATTATCAATGGTTATTTGGTAACAAATCTAAAATTCCTGTCTGAATTTTAATTAAAAGAACCCAGTTCCTTTTCCACTTCTTCCACCTGAACAGGTAAGTTAAGGTTCCGTAAGGTTTTCTGGGAAGTTGACAATGCCTACTTTTCTAGGACAGGGTGTCTCATTTTACTTTGCCAATTTACTCCTATACCCTAAAAGGTTTAGGATTAAATCCTCAGAATGCTTCTGCCTGTGGCAGTCTTAGTTTTTCAGAAATCATATCCCTTTCCCATTTTGCAAATCATGACAATAAAAATAAATCCCAATTGCCTTGTATTTTATAATTTGAAAAGCACCTCTACAGTTGTTATCCCACTTATTCTTCCACACAAATCTATGAGTGCCCATCCCTACCTTATGAAAGAGGAAACAGATTTTAGAGTTACTTGCCTATGACAGCCAGACCCCTTGAACTTGGGTCCAATGACTCAAATTCTGTGTTCTTTTTCAGACAAAGATGTACCTGGAAAGCAACAAAATACACCAGGTGAAGAAGATAAACTCCTATTTATAGACTTCAGAAATCTTAAGAAATAAGATATTTTAATTTGGGGAAGTTTATGGTTCTTTCCAAGATTAATTAGAAAATAGTCTCACTTTACTCTGTTAAATGTGAACCTAAATAATAAGAAAGATAATAATTAACATGATTTAACATAAAAATTCCTATTGAGAATTCACTATGTACTACCCCATGTTAAACACATTATATGTGAATCATTATCTCAATTAGTCCTTATGTAACAGCTCTTTGAGGAAGAAACCAATACTATTCCTATTTTACAGATAAGCAAACAGATTTGGAGAAGTTGGTAACTTGCCTGAGTCACCCAGCAGGCATGATGGATGGAGTCAGGATTTATACCTGCGTCTATTCAACTTGATAGCTAGTGTCTGCAGGCGTGGTTATGACTGAATATCAGATCTCAGAATCAAGTGCCTAACTTGAATATTCTCTGATTTGGGTTGCAGATGGGTTGGGAGATGGTATTAGGCACCACACTGGTCCCGTCAAGGCTCCTTTCTTACTATTCCTACCAGGTCTCTTCAACGCCTATAGAGACAAGATAGGGGGCTGGAATCTGCAGGGCAAGCTATTTTATTACTTGACCAGCTCTGATGGTTAAAAATGTCTTCCTTATATTGGGCTAAATCTCAGCTCCTGCTGACTTCCACCCAGTGATCCTATTTTAGCTTTGGGGCTCCAGAGAAAAAAATCTAGTATTTCCCGTAACATGAAGTTGAGACAGTAATAGTCCACCTTTCGAGTCTGCTCTTCTCCCGAATAAAAAAGTACAATTCCGGGGCGCCTGGGTGGCTCAGTCGTTAAGCGTCTGCCTTCGGCTCAGGTCATGATCCCAGGGTCCTGGGATCGAGCCCCGCATCGGGCTCCCTGCTCAGCAGGAGGCCTGCTTCTCCCGCTACCATTCCCTCTGCTTGGGTTCCCTCTCTCGCTGTGTTTCTCTCTGTCAAATAAATAAAATCTTTAAAAAAAAAAAAAAAGTACAATTCCTTCAGCTCTTCCTCCAATAACAGGGTTTCAACCTAACTACTTTGATGAACATACATGATTCTTTAGATGTGGTCAGCCTAGAGAAGAACAGGATTGTGTCCTCCCTGACTCCAAATACTCTAAATCTGCCAAAGCTACCCATGAGCTTCCTTGCCCCCATTCTGCTAGGTCATACTGAGTTCACCGTCTACAAAAACCCTTTTCCCCATGTCACACGAGATGCTGATGAGTCACATATCCCCAGTGCTGTGCTTGTACAAATAGTCTTCTTCAGATCACATGCAAACATAAATTTTTACCCTCCCCATATTACTTGATCTTGTGTTGCAACAGGTTTGGCTCATGAGTCCATAAGCTCCTAAGATTTTTCAGACAGTTTCATTCAGGTCATTGTAGAGAAATCTAATTCAGCCTTTGTAATAGCCACATCATAATCTCTAGAATTAATGAATCACAGTATATTCACTAGCCCCCTACTGACAGGAATAAAGACTTTTGTCTTGTTTCTCATTTGTTGGGCCTCTGTAAGCAATGCTACGAAAAAGGTATTTGGGCATATAGCCTCACATACTGGTGTTTTATTTTGAAAAAAAAAAACAGGGTCAAAAGCAACAGCGCTAGGTCCAAGGGTGTATATGCAATTGTCGAAATAGATTAAGAAAAAAGTAGGAGAACATTGGGGTACATATGGCCCTTCTTTTCACTACATTTGTATCTTTGGGATAAATACCCAGTAGTGCAATTGCAGGGCCATAGGGTAGCTCTATTTGTAATTTCTTAAGGAATCTCCACACTGTTTTCCAAAGTGGCTGCACCAACTTGCATCCACACCAACAGTGGAAGAGGGTTCCCCTTTCTCCACATCCTCTCCAACATTTGTTGTTTCCTGTCTTGTTAATTTTGGCCATTCTAACTGGTATAAGGTGGTATCTCAATGTGGTTTTGATTTGAATCTCCCTGATGGCTAATGATGATGAATATTTTTTCATGCGTCTGTTAGCCATTTGTATGTCTTGTTTGGAGAAGTGTCTGTTCATGTCTTCTGCCCATTCATAGCAGCAATGGCCACAATCACCAAACTGTGGAAAGAGGCAAGATGGATAAAGAAGATATGGTCCATATATACAATAGAATATTATGCCTCCATCAGAAAGGATGAATACCCAATTTTTGTATCAACATGGACAGGACTGGAGAAGATTATGCTGAGTAAAATAAGTCAAACAGAGAGAGTCAATTATCATAGTTTCACTTACTTGTGGAGCATAAGGAAGAACATGGAGGACATTAGGAGAAGGAAAGGAAAAGTGAATTGGGGGTATCGGAGGGAGAGATGAAGCATGAGAGACTGTGGACTCTGAGAAACAAACTGAGGGTTTTGGAGGGTAGGGAGGTGGGGAATAGGTGAGCCTGGTGGTGGGTATTGAGGAGGGCACGTATTGCATGGAGCACTGGGTTTGGTACATAAACAATGAATCTTGAAACACTGAAAAAATAAAATTAAATTTAAAAAAGAGTAGGAGAGTAAAATTCGTCTTTGAATTTTCACATAATGCACATACATTGCTTTGAAAAGCAGGGAAAAAAGGTTTTAAAAAACTAGTGAAAAATTATCTTAAATCTTTTTTGTTAATAAGCCTGCCTAAATAATCATCTCTTTCTTTGCATTGCTGAAGTATTTACTATTTGCAACACTATTTGTTCTACTCCTGAGGTAATTAATCACAGAGGACATGACCACCAACCCTTCTATTGTAATAATGAGCTGTCATTCAAGACTTTCATTGCCATCCACATCTTCAAGACCAGAGAGCTCAGGCTTGCAGTCAAACTCGCCAGGACTCAAATTCCAGCCATTTACCCATGTACCAAGTGTGTAGCTTTGAGGCTTTACTTAGAAGCTCTAAGTTCCAACTTCTTCATCTATAAAGTGGGTATAATGCTTTACTTGCAAGTTGTCAGAATTAATAACATGATGTATGTAAAGCCCATGGAAGAGTACTTGGCATATACTGGTATTAACTGGCTCGTTAATACTTGTACATACTACCACTACAGATAGTCACAGCTAGCATTAATTGAACGCTTATGTGCTAGGTATTTTGCAAAGCACCTTGTATGAATTGTCTTAAAACTAAAGCTATAACTCACACATGTAGCCACTCAAGTAATTTCATAATAAGGTAAGTACTGTTATGATCCCTAGTTTATAGATGAGAAAAGAGGATCAGAGAGGTAAAGTAAGTACTCTAGCGTCCCACAGCTAGTAAGTTAGAAAAAGGACTAGAACCCAGTCTATTAAAAAACCTTCACTCAAAGAGTGACAATTATCATAATTACTACTAATCTTGTTAATTGCTTTAATTCACATAGTTTTAGCTATGAGACTTAATGAAACCTCAAGGTGTCCACTGGAAGAATGAGTGAGTGAAGGGTCTAGTACCATTATAGGCTGTAACCAGCACTCACATCCTAACAGGCTAGAGTAGCAGCCTTTCCCACAGTCTAGCTAGAGTGGAGAGAGAGGGCACCAGAGTCTGACTGTGAACATCTCTGATGTGCCAGCAGGTGGCAGTGTGGTGGTACCTGGAGAGATTTGACTGACCAGAAGTGGACTGGAACCCCTAGACGGGGCCAGGGAGATGGCTCAGTCTGAAGAGAGAGGTTTGGGAAGGTTTACTGGGTTCGTGAGGGCACCTGAGTCCTCTGGGCTTAGAGTTCAAATCAGAAACAGAGTGGAAGCTCAGTGGTGATGACACGATCACAGGGGGGGTCAGAGAAGACCATAGCTCTGGGGCTCACCCTACAGACTTGCAGCCTGAGGACCCCAACAACCTACCAGAAGATTTGGTGTTGCTAAGCCAATAGCTCCCGGGCATTTGCCTCTATGGGGAGTGGAAGAAACTTGTATTCATTTGGAGGATTCAAAGTCCACATTAACTTTGGACGCCTGGGCTCCTTGATCAGTGGGGAGGCCTGCTTCTCCCTCTCCCTCTGCTGCTCGCCTGCTGTGCTCTCTCCCTGACGAATAAATAAATGAAATCTTAAAAAAAAAAAAAAAAAAAAAAAGGCTACATTGACCTTAGGCATGATTCCAGGAAATATACTGACATCTCAAACTTTGGCTTCCATACCCTGTGTTTTGTGTTCTAGCAGAAGATTTTGCCTCTTAAAATCTTTGTCTTGAGTCAAAAGAATACATCAATTTAAAGTTAAAACCACAGGACACATCCCATATCACAGAAGAACAGCAAGGACAAGTCTTTCAGGTCTACTTTTTCTACAGCAACTTTGCCTGTGATCTCTGCACCAGTTCCTGTACTTTCTTGAACTCTCTCTCTCTCTCTCCTCACTCAGTCTCATTCTCTCCCCCTTGGCTGTTACAGTTCAGAAAACGGCAGCATGTGAACCCCAGTGTGTGTGTCTCTGTAAAGCATCCACTTCTATAACTCTTCCAATCATTATCTAAAAATATGTCACTGCACTTGGCCCAGTAATGTTTTTAGGCTTACATTTACACTCAACACTTCAAAAGCATCACAGTAAGCCTGTTGAAACTTCTAAGGAAAAAGCTCAGAAATTCTAATAAGCACTAGACTACACTCACAAATAAAAACATTCCCCTGAATCTTTTGCTGAAGGATTCAGGGAGAATAATTAAAACAATAGAGATACTCTCTCTCCAAATTAAACCAACTTCTGCTCTCTCCAAAGGTTTTCACTAAATTCCAGGGGAAAAGTGCAGGTTAGATGCCAAAGACATGAGCAGAAATCCCTTCCTAGCCACTTGCTGGCTGTGTGAGTTGGAGTCACTCCGCTGATCTTTCAGAGCCTCTTCTAAAATAGGGCTATTTGAAAACTCAAGCAGTCATTGGGAGGACTGAAAGCAATGACGTACCCGAAAGTGATAAAGCTGTGTCGTCACAGGCCTCCCACCTGAGCGCCTTCTCTTCCTTTTCCTTTGAAGGTGATTGTGCTTTGATTAGCTTTCAAGACAGGACCTTTGTTACCACTTTTGAATGGGCCCTTTGGTAGAAGAAGACTCAGAATAAGGACCCTTGCATGTCTCCACCACTCACTGGGTAGTCCTGGGAAAGCCACTTTTATCTCTGCATTTCCATTTCCTTATTTCAGAGATAGGGGCTTTGATCAGGTGATCATAAATGTCTCTTCTCAGTCTGTGATTTGGGGTTTAACCTTTAAATTTGGTAGCATCCCTTTGTGGATTGGCTGAACCTGTGACGGGACAATAACATTGTTCCGTACTGGCAGATTATCTAGCTGGTGGGTTCTGACTCAGATGTGTTTTCCTTCCTGCTTTGCTCCATGCTTTGCAAGTTATGATCTCCTTTAATTCTTGCAAGAACCTGGTGAATTTGGTAAGGCAGATAGTACTGTCTGGCATCATTTCATAGATGTGGAAAATGAAGCCCCGGGAGGATGGAGAGATCTACCTAGATTACCCAGGTCCTTGGAGAAGTTCTCTGGATTCTGGGGGACCAGTGACTGTGCAGGGAACCAGTGGACCCAGAGAGCCACTTGTCACTACTGCACAGCACCCACATTTGTCAGAGCCACTGTCATCTCTTGCCAGGGATATTGTAATCACTACATAACCAGATTCCCTGCATCTACCCTTTCCTACAAACAGTTGCTTCTCAACTAGAGGCCAGAGTGATGCTTTAAGAACATAAGTCAGATCATGTTCCTCCTCCAGGGGCTCCCATTCCACTCAGTGCCAATCCTCACCCTAGCACCCCAGACCACATGTGTCCACATGTTTAACCTCCTTTCCTCTTACACACAACTGCCTCATTCACTCCACTCCAAACTCACTCGTCTCCTTATTGGTCCTTGCACATGTCAGGTACCCTCAGGACCTTTGCACTGCAGTTCCCTTGACTTGAAATGGCCCCCTACAGATATTTAAGCACCCATCATTCCTTTATTTCTTTCAGGCCTCTGCTCAAATACCACCAAATTAGAAAGGCCTTTCCTGACCACCTGTAAAAAGTTATATTCCTGATAATCTTTACCTTCTAGTATTTTTTCCCCACAGCACTTATATTTGCCAGCAGATATCATTTAATTTTTAAATACTTACTGCTTGTTGTCTCTTTCTTCTTCTAGAATGTATGCTCCCAGAGGGCAGGGGTATTAGGTGACAACCTGCAAGTGCTTAGAATTGTTCTGGCACACAGTAAGTGTAGGATAAATAACTGTTGAACAAATGAACCAAAACAGGGCCTGGGAAATATGGCCTGAGAAATATTGAAGAACAGGTGAAAATTATCCATTTGCCAAGCTAAAGAAAGGAATCGGCTCTCAGAAAACAGGCATTTAGCAGAGCCCCAGGATGGGGCTTTATTCAGTCCCCAAAGACAGCCTGGCCTTTACTCAGTGGGAGGAATTCATTTGTAGATTACTGAACCCTGTCAAATTAAGACAAGATTGTATTCAATATGGCCCCCTCCATTCCTCTTCACCCTCAGTCCCCATGCAGGGAATTCCTAGTCAGCCTCCACGGCTCGTTCTAACCTGGGTTTTCCTGACCCCTCAGGTTGAATTTGCTGGTTCCCTATCTGTACTCACTACCTTGTGTCACTGTTATGGGCCTATAATATTCCTTATTCTTCCTTGATAAAGTATGACAACTAGGGTCACACTTCCAGTGCTATAACCAGGACAGTCCCAGCAAAACAGGACAACTGGTCACCCTAAGGTGTGAGGACCCTTAGTAATCCCGTATCAATTTTCTTTGTCTTTCCAGAGTCTAAATGAGATCCAGAGCCTTGAAGGGTTAGTTAAGTGGAAAACATGCAAATGCGCACTTCAGTTTTTAGGGCCTGGGCAGAGTTCTCTTTGAGCCTCTGAAAGATGATCTCTATAGCTCAGAACAAAGTGAGAAATATCAGCATGAACAAATCCTATGAGGAACAGAAGTTCCTTTCGTGCTTGCCCAGCAGGCTGGTAATCTGAAGGACACAGCCTTAAAAAATGCAAACCAAATACACAGGTGGTTCTCAGCCTTTAGGATCCTGCTACTCAAAGTGTGGGAGGTGGACCACAAGCAGCAGTGCATCTGAGAGCTTCTTAGAAATGCAGAATTTCAGGCCTTCTAAACCTACTGCATCGGAATGGATGTCTTAAGAGGATCCTTAGCTGATTCATACGCACAGTGAAGGCTGAGAAGGATTATTACATGGCCTGAGGATCATTTGCTGCCTAACCCCAGCAAATGTTGATTTGGTAGGTAATTTTCATATATAGCAAAGACTGAGAACTGCTAGAAGTGTCTTTATCCTATATCCTATGTTTCACAGAATTTGGTATACTTGGACCAACTGCATCTGGTGTTTGCAAAAAGGACATATTTCGGAGCAGTACCTAAGAAGACGGAGTCAGAATCTTGATTAGGCCCTGAAATCATATTTTCAACAGATTTCTCAGGGGAGTCTTACATATACCAAAGTTTCTGAACCTCTGCCCTTAGGAAAAGGAACGACAGAGAAAGAAAGACAGTTGCTCCTGTTTTTATGTTTTTGTTTTTTAACCTGTCTTCAATTCCTTCACTAAAAACAAAACTGACATTTTATAGTATTAGTCTTTTGAAGAACCAGTCTCTCCTATTTTTCAGTCCACATAGCTTAGTTATGAGTGGCTTTTCTAGAAGGAGGCACATAAGCAGGGCCTGACCAATGAGATGACGTCCCCCTGCCCACTGTGATCCCTTCAAAGTTGGGCACATGACTCAAAATTCATCTCTTTCTAGAATTCTTGGGGAAGAGGCCCTCTTTCTCCTGGCTTCCTCAGTTGTAGCGTGTGAGTCTTGGGCTGCTGGCAGCCTTCCCTAATGTGTGTGGAAACCTGCCAACACAGAAGAAAGCTGAGGCAGACGGAGACCCAGAGAGGTACAGAGGTAGTAGAAGGCCGGCCCGTCACAGAGCCCTGAGAGCCAGTCGTGTGGATCCAGTCCTTTAATGCTGACTAGAGCACAGCTTGACATCAGGTATTAAATGAAAAATGGATTCTGTCACCAAATAGTTTGTGAAACACTGCATTAGACAAATTTCCACAGAATTCACATCTAAGGACTTCTCAGATTCTTTAACATGACAAAGCACACTGAGATTCTAAGGTGTGGTGTTTTACCAATATGGACTTAAAAAAAATCCTTTAGTGTCTTATGGTATAGCATCTCTTAGAAAAAGCACAGGTTAATGGCTTACAAAATTGTTTCCCCACATATTTTATTTAATACTTCCAACAGTTTTGGAGGGTAACACTGTTGGTACCAGTGATGAAAATAAGGCTAGAGATTTGGGGTAAATTGCCCAAAGCTGCCAGCACACACCATCCCCACTCTCCCACCCCTCGCCAACATGGCTGACCTTGTCCCACAGGGGTCAGCTACGGAGCAGGAAGTTGGTGTCAAGGCATCCCCTGATTCCTGGCACTGTGGTCTTTCCAGTGTTCTCTGAGACCTGATGTGGCATTTTCTGGAATAAAGAAGAGCCAAGGAGAGTTGGTTGGTCTGCTGGATATCTAAAGACTACAGCGAATTATACATATGTTAATGGATGCAAACGTAGTACAAATAAACTCCCGGCCTTTCTCTTTCAGGTGGCTCTTCAGAAACTCTTTGCGGAGACCATAACCCTAGGAAATCAGAAGCCAGAAAGGGAGTTGCTACAGGAACAATAAAAGGAAGTCCTAACCCCTGTTTCCAATTTAAATCAAGGCTCCTATGGGATTAAAGAGGGAGGTGCACAGGCTTGGAGCATCTCTTCTCCCTGGATAACATTAATCCTGCTGGTGCTATGCCAGTACAATCAGACAGTCTCAGGGATCAGTTCTAAGGATTAAATTTTGGAACTTTTATCCAAATCAAACTGAAAAATACCCCCCAGATTCATCATGTGCTGAGGCAAAAATCCATCTTTCTAGCAACGCTTAAAAGATCCAAAATGATAAAACTAGAAAGTAAAATGGTGTCATTTGATTTAAAACGAATGCTCTTTCCATTGCAACACATAAGAAGGGTGGAACAGGAAGGGATAAAGTCGAAATAACCAGCACCAGTAAGATTTAGCTGTGTGGCCTCAGGCAAGACACAAGACCTCTCTGGACCAGTTTCATCAGCCATGAAATGAAGGAAATAATGTCTGTTTCATAGGAGGGTTGTGGGCATACAATGACACAAATTATGTGGAACTGCACTTTGAAAATCATGCACGTTATTTATACTACTACTGTTCTACAACTAATAATGATGTCAAACAGAAATAAACACGAGAGTATCATAAAGGGAAAGATGAAGATAAAATAAAATTGAGACTCTTTCCCCCTTCATGTTGTCCCTCATCCAGGTGTTGGAAAAACGAACATAACTGTCTTTCTTATCTAAGACTTGACTGAGGAAAACGATGTCAGACATTGTCAAAGTTGTTCATCATTGACAAAGTGAGTTCACACCGATGATGTTGCTTCATTAATTCCACCAGATTTCCAAGAGTATCCTCTGTCTCAGGCCTGCTGCTTGAGAACCCAACGAAGCCTCTTGGTCATCACCCATGCCCAGGGTGAAGAGGCCTGAGGTGAGGCAAGTCTCTGCCAGGCACGAGCATTCCACACACAGGCGCGTGCCTGCCTTCCCAAGCTCCACACAGAATTACACAGTGACATAATTTCTTCAAAAAGAGGCCTTTTTTTTTTTTAACAAAAAAAATGTCCCCCATTTGGGGGACAGTCCTGATTTAAAATCTTTTCCCTCATTTTCTGACCGTGGGCCACGTTTTTTTTTTTTTTTTTTTTTAATGCTGAGAATATAGTTAGCATAATTCTCGGCATTTTGAGATTTCTTATCTTTTTGTAATATCTAATTTGGCAGTCGGCACCTGCCTTCTGGCTCTCAGAACCAAGATGCAGGTACAGGCTCTAAGATGAACATGGCAATTTAGTTCAACCAACATTTATTGAGTGCCCTTGTGTGGGAGGCACTCTGAAACCCCACGATCTTCGCCACATGGGTCAGCGGCTGAGGCCAGCCACACCAAGTATGGCCCGCCTGGTGCTCTGAGCCCGGCCTGCCAGGGAACCTTCTTTGATGGAGATAGCATGTTACCTCAAGGAAAACTGCGGCCCGTGTCATTACAGGTCTTTCTTTTCTGCTGGGCTGTGAGCGCCGAGGAACACAGAAATCTTTTTTATTTTAATTGTGAAACATTCCAGTTAAAAAACATCCTCATGGCTGGCATGTTTAATTGAGCTCCTGAGAGGTTGCGTCGGTGAGACTTCGGATGAATCGCCTGCAGTCCCATTGGTCTCACCAAGAACCCATTGATGTTTCATAAATCCAAGTCGGTACAAATCTAATTGAGTTACCATGCTGAATTAGCTCACATCTAAATGGCATTCATGTCTACAAATGGAATAATTAGAGTCTAGAAAATGGGATATATCAAGTGGCATCCCAAGTGACAACAGAGAGGCATTTGTATTCATTCAATCAACTGCTTTAAAAAAAAAAAGAAAGCTGCTGTAAGACATGACTTGGGCTGGATGATTAGATGCAGTGTATGGGCGCTTTGTTTTATTTTTTTTTATACATATTTATATTTATTTGCAAGAGGCCTCTCTACTCATTCTTCAGATATGTGAAAAAAGAAATCTCAGGACTGAAGTTATTTTTGACAACCTAGTTTAAAAAAGAAAACAAGATGAAGGAGAAAAGGATAGTCCCATTTTAGCCTACAGATCTGTTTGTTTTCCATGATTGGAAACGGTGTCCTTATTTCATTCCTTTGGAGCTATATTTTTTTCTTTCTGCATTTGCTTCTAAGTACCCTGGTTAAGATGAATTCACACCCCCAGGGCAGGGAGGTGGGTGGGAGGGATGGGGTGGGCAGGTGGATTGTGATGTGAATGCCAGACCGTCCTGTATTTGAAAAGTGCTGAAGTATCTATTCATAAAAAATAAAGTTCACATCTTGTCCAGAAAGAATCTCATTAAATGATTTTATTTCCAAGTTATTTTAGTTGTGAAATTTTAGGATATTTGAGTTTAACGCTTCTTTGATTAATAGTCAACTCAGCAAATATTACAAACAGGAAGAAGGCATTTAGACTAGGCAGGCTAATGGTCTCCTTCTAATTCACACTGTAGTCTTTAATCTCATTTACATGCTTAGTTTATTTATTACCCCAATTAAGTTTTGCAAATAGTTTGCAATGAGGTCCCCATGACCTCATAACTCACAATTACTCTTGGGATCTTCTGCCCACTTTGGCACGTTTTGAATAATACAGCAATATCTTCCAGGAAAGGATTGTACTTAGAAAGTGACGGATGGTGATTGAGAGCATCTTGTCCATAAAAGATTAGATCTGAGATGTATCTTTGGTCTGCTACTTGTGTGAAGTTCACAAACCTAAGCATTTGGAACTTTGGGATATCAGTGCTCCCTATGACCATCGTTTTTCTCATCTTATCCACTGGCAATGTCCATCGCCTCTCTCATCAAGGGTGGGGATGCCTCAGTGTTAGAAGTCTGTGCCTCCTGTAAGGTCAGCTCTTGTGGCATACATGTCATCCATGGCATTATCTGATGGGGGTCAGAAGGATTTATGTCCCAAACCCTATTTTCACTCCCCAATTTACTTTGTCCATTAAAAATTTCAACTGGTGAAATCCAAATTAAACCTCCAGTTTAGTTCATAGTATTATTATATTAATGTTAATTTCTTAGTTTTGACAAATGTACCACTGTTATATAAGACACTGAATCAAGAAAAGCTGGGGGTGCCTGGGTGGTTCAGTTGGTTGGGCGTCTGATTCTTGGTTTCAGCTCAGGTCACAGTCTTGCAGTGGTGGAGAGAGCCCCATGTCAGGCTCTTTGCTCAGTGTGGTTGAGTATGCTTCAGAATCTCTCTCCCTCTCCCTTTCATCCTCTCTCTCTCTCAAATAAAGAAATAAAATCTTAAAAAGAAAGGTTAGGAAAACCTGAGTGAAGGGTACATAGGAACCCTCTGTACTATATTTGCAACTTTTCTATATATATAAATTTAGGTCAAAATAGAAAGTTAAAAAAAATCTATGCAATCCTCCAAACTAGTGGTATCTATATAAGAGTTCTCTTATTAAGGTCCACTCAAGAGTGGACCAACCCAAGACTGAAGTGTGTCAGGGGAGGAAGAGATTTGTAGGGTAAGGAGAAAAGGATGGGAGCCTGGTCTCAGGTTCCGGCTCTGACATGCACCAGCTAGGGACCTTGGACAAGCCCCTCGATCTCTCTGTATCCCAATTTCCTGATCTGATGGAAGATATCATCCATAATGCCACCATTTCAGGGCTCAGAAAGGAACAAATGTGAAAATAAAGACTTTAGGAAGCTAAAAAATTGTACAAATTTTTATTAACACCTTTGATAGAGGTGCATGTCAAGGGCAAAACTGGCATATGAATGGTACCTTAAGATATTACCGAAATTACTAAAAAAGAAAAAAAAGAGAGAAATAACTAAGAGTCTCTGGAGCTAATTAGACCAATCTACCTTTACAGATGAGAATCCCAGAGTGCTGAAAGTGACTCATCCAAGGGTGATAGTCGGAACTAGAACTCACACCTCCTAATTCCCTAGCCAGTGCTCTTTCCACTAGGTTGTGGTATTTCCCAATGTTGTGTTCAGGACTGGCCCTTGTCAAAGGTCAAGCAAAACGATCTGCTGGGTCTGCAGGATCTGCTGATCCTTTTCAGTTTTGATTTGAAAACCATCCCCCTTCTAATATTGTATCACTGTGTAATCACAGTGAATTTCCACACCAAAAGGGCCTTCCTGTGAAGGATGGTCTAGTTATCAAAGCAGAGAAAATTTGTTAAAATAAAGGCAATCAGAGTACTGCATAGAAATGGAAGTTCAATCAGCCTGATGATTTCCAGTGGCATAGAACCTATCCTACAACTGAGATTAAACTCCCTGAAATCTAAGCCTGTCTAAAATCAGAAACCCTTCCGAGTTTCTTCATTTGCTCCACAGCATCTCCTCCCCACAGTTCTCCAGGTACAAAATCTTGGGAGTCATTTTTCTCTTTTTCTGTCACTGTCTTAAGTTAACATCTTATCTGGGATCCTCTTGAGAGTAGAATGGAAGGCTGACTCATCTTCACAAACTCCCTGGCACATCCCAGGATGCCTGATGCCTCTTACCCATCAGTTATTCAAAACTGTTGCACAAATATGTCTATAGGAAAGCTCTTACAAAACTTTTCAAAAGGTCAGTCTTCCTCGAGGTCCCAAGGAAAGAAGATTTCTCTCTGCTTCTTTTCACACTTGAAATCATGCAACATTAAGAGATAAATTAATCTACTTCACTGCAAGGTGGGCTAATGGATAGACTACCCTGCCCAAGTCGGATCCCGAAACAATCCTCAGAACAGAATCTCCCCAGCTGTCAGGTTACAGGAGACCTCACTCTTAATAGTAAAGTTTTCCACTGGAGATTACTATAAATTTCATTAGTATGCTTGCTCTTCTAATCTGTGGATGTGTCCATTTATCACCATACTGTAATTTACCCTGAGCTATTTCCCTTGTTTGTGTTAACATCTCATATTGGAAATGCAGTACCTGACTGTGTACTTTTTGAAATAATCAAACAATGAAATGCAAATCGGCTTAACATTTTGAATGCCATACACAGCAAAGATGAAGAGATATGGAAAAGTAACTTGGTTGAAATGTTAAGTAGGCTTTGTTAATTGCAAACGTTGGCAGTGCACCTGAGAGTTCGCATCTGGCCGAAGTAAGTGCGTCCTTTACTTGGCCTCTGCAGCCGAGAATGGACGGGGAACAGCGGCTCAGTCTACCCAGATTTCAAGAGAAAGTTTTCTTGGGAACTATGATCCAACAACGGAAAGCTTTGGAGAAGGGTCACCTTGGCTGACAATAACGGAGAGAATTCTGGTACAGTTTTGTGTATCCACTAACCCCTGGATTCATTTATTCAAGCCATTTGTTTATCATTAAAGTAGAGCAATGGAATCAATAGGCAAAGTGTTTAAGTCCTAGTCCTTGTCCAGGATGATGGAAAGAATCAAAAGTTTCAGGTTGCGTAAGGAAAAAAATGTAGTGCTCTTCATCAAGAAGAAACATTTCTGCTGCTTTCACATCAGCATTTTAGCTCTGCATTCAGACTGGCTCCCTTCATGGGCCAACATACAGAGGTTCATTTTCACAAGAAGTGGCTCATTTCTCCCTCCTGTCTATTTGTAAAATAGGACATCACTTCTAGGAGCCCGAGGCAGATTTCCACTCTGGTTGCATTGGCTGAAACCCAGCCACGTGCCTTCCTCTAAACTAATCATGGGCAATGGAAAGTTTACCAGGCTTGAGTTAGCCTAATCGGGATTTGCCCTTGGGCTGTGGTCACATTCCCTGAGGAGTAGACACCTAAACGGACGTGAGCTTATGTCTGCAAGAAAGAAGGAAGGAGCAGACTTTGTTAAGTAACCCACAGCGGAGCAAAAGCACTCACCCTGTAGAATGGCATAGGAATCACGTCTCTAAGATGGGACTCTTCTGCCATGACACCTGTTAAGCAGGTGCAAAGAAATCAGTGATCCTAACTAACACCCTTACAGTGTACTTTATTAACTAGAAATAGAAAGGAGGAAATGGAATTATACTAGTAAAAGTTCTCCAAATTCTGACTTTACATGGGAATCATTAGAAGTGTTTTCACTCATGGTATTGTACATAGAGATGACAATTCGGTAGCTGCTTCTCTGAGAGCTAGGAGAAACTCTATACTATATGACACTAACTGTGGGAGAAAACAAGGAGGCTGAGCTTAGGAAGACCCAGATTCAGTCGAGATGGCCTGGGTTGCATTCCTTAAAGATGGACCAGGGGGTGGGGTTATAGTTAATAAGCCATAACCTAATCAACAACACACATCTTGTTACGAGAAAAATCCTGAAATATTTTTAAAAGAATCCTGGAGGCAATGATTGTCAGTGCCTATCCATGGAATGCTCTAGAGCAGCCTTCCTTGGCAAGGTAAGAGTGTCTCATATTATCTTAACTGCGAAGCTCTCCCTAATTTCAACAATCTTCTGATAAAAAGGCCTCTGTTAACATTTTCTATAGGGACTGAATGGGCAGGTCTATGCAAGCAATCTGACTTCTAGACAGGTAAACTTCTTGCTATGGTATGAATGTTTGTGCCCCCAACAAATTCATATGTTAAAATCCTAACACCCAAGGTGATGGTATTAGGAGAGTAGGGCCTTTTGGAAGTGATTAGATCATGAGGGCCCTGCCCTTAGTGCCCTTATAAAAGAGGGCCAAGAAAGCTCCCTTGACCTTTCTACCATGTAAGGTTACTACAATAAGATGGTGTCAAAGTGGAGGCCAACTCTTATCAAATACTGAATCTGCTGGCACCTTGATCTTGGACTTCCCAGCTTCCAGAACTATGATAAGTAAATGTTTATTATTTATGAACCACCCATATGTTACTTTGTTATAGCAGCCCAAATGGACTGATACCGACTTCCTGATACTGCAGCAGATAATTAGGACTTCTGAGTGTATCCAAAAGAGGCATACACAGACACAGCCAAAGGCCAGTTGATATCTATTTTTTTTCAATTATTGTCATCTCTTCCCAAGAGACAGATCTACTCCACAGCAGTGAATAAAATCAAAACATGTAGTCTGGAATGGCAGTGAGTTTACTGAGACAAGTGTCACCTGCACACAGCCTCTCAATTCATTATTTACTCATTTGTTTTTGGTACCTTCTACAATAAGGAATTCTCCAGACTGCCCATTAGTAATTAGTGAAAAATTCTAATTTTTGTTTAATAAGACAAGAAAACCCTTCAATTTTTGTGTCAAATGTCTTCAACTAATTCAACTTGACAGAATCTACAAAACTTAACATTGTTAAACCTTACTCAACTAAAAATTCCAGCCTACAATTTTTATTTGTTTACTATTTTAAAGTTGTTGTTGTTTAAAGAAACTCATCCGAGAAGCATCTATCAAGTGTTCTGTTTTTTTAAAACCCTCTCCTGGGATCTATAAAGATTCAGCTCAGCTTCCTGCATCTCTACCCACAGGCTCAGAGATGCTTGTTCATACTGAGACCAGGGAACCAGTAGCTTGCAAAGGTCTCAAGCATCGAGGAAAAATTCAAGTACTTTCACAGGACTATGACATGGAAAAATAATCTAAGAAGCATTTCAACGAGAATTGCAATCAGAAGTGGTTCAGATTAACTTTCAGGCAACTGATCTGAGCAATCTGTTCCTAACATAAAGCCGTTTCTAGTAACCATTCCATTGTTCTTCTTCCACCAGATTGAAACTCTTCACAAGTGTCTTCTACTTTTTGCAAGATCTGTCCTTATTAAAACACAGTCTGTGGTCTTAATTTATTCAAATTTGTACTCCCTAGCCCCTGGCACACAGGGGGCACTACTTATCAAATGGCAATAAACAGTCATTGCTAAAGGTTGTGGGGTTTCCTGTAGGGATAAGGTGTTTCTTGCCATGAACTGCAACATGCGGGAAACACGATGTCAAGACAGGTTCATTGATTAACCCAGGAAATTAACTTGTTCCCCCAATATCGAAAGTGGATGTGGTGATGAAAATAAAGATATGTCTGTCATCCAGTTTGGCTGCAAAGTGAAGCTGCTTGCTTCCCTTTAAAATTTTGCATAAAACCAACATCTCTCTCCCAGATTTAATTGCATCCTCGAACAGAACCTGAAGTCTTTCTTTGATTATTGTAAATACCATCTCATAAATCTGAAACTAAGGCAAAACAGAGAACCGAAAGCTCAGTGATATTTAAATCAGCAAAATGCAGACCACACACTCAGCTGTATTCACATTTCGTTAAAATAATATGCTTTAAGAACCAATTAGTAGAGTGCATTATGTATGGACATAAATACTCTGTTACTCACACACCTGCAGGAGAAGACCAGGAGAAAAACCACTCAATGAGGACCCATAAGTAGCAGCCAGTACTGAAATCAGCTGATGCTCAGACATCTCTAGCAAGAGTGGGTCAGTTTTCATCACCAAGGAATGTAATGATAGCTTGCTCTCCATAGCACATCCTCAAGCACCAGACCTAATTTTGACAGTTTATATGTCTCCGTCAGTGTATGTGCTTATTGCTCAGAGTGTGTGTGGTCCAAGAGCCAGCAGGATCACCATTACCCAGGAGCCTGATGGCAGGATCTTAGCTCTTGTGGATGCTCATCCCCACGCACATCCATGCCCACGAACACACCTCATGCCCCATGTCTCTGCCCCAATCACCACTTCCACTCCCAACACACTGACTCATAATCTTCCTTTTAGAAGATTCTCAAGGGAGTCAAATGCATGGTAAAGTCTGATAAGCATTGGTGTATATCACTGTAAAAGTAAATAACTTCTTTAGTGTCCTCCATTTTGCTAGGTTTTACCACAAAAAGCACACAACCCAAGTGATTGTTTATCAGTATACAAAACACAGAGAGAGGAAATTTTCCCCAAGGAGGAACAGACTGAATAGTATTAACAGTGCTTTAAACTGTAATGAATTCCCAGTCTAATTCACTATGAGGTTTCAATTTATACCACATTTAGAGTACTCCAGGTTCAAGTAATCACTGCAGTAATTAGCTTACTTCCAGTCCTCCAAAATAAACCCACTAATTTTTGCAATCAGCCTTCATTTGGTTAATCACCAGTTTAATTGATTTAATTAGTTTGATCTGCAAAATTAGTCAAGTGTAAATACTGTTTTGTAAACAGAGTTTAGCTCCAAGCTGTAAGATAGGGAATTCTAATTCAAACCTAGAGTTAATAACAAAACCCACACATACAGGATTTGTCATGGAATACAGCAGTTGCAAGTTTTTAAGACAGGCCCTTGGAGAGTCTGGCGAATGTTTTGGAATTGTACTATTGTAATTACAGTACTGACTAAGCTATGAGATACCTCTCCCCCCTTTCCCCAGCTAATTCTAACAGATATCACAATTACCACACAGTGATTGTGTTTTAAAGATTATAAGAAAAATTCTTTCCATATCTCTTTCTAAATGAGCTGGCTGAAATAACTCTAATGTTCAGAGGATTGTTCACATTTGAATTTCATGTTATTTTTAATATGTCAAGCCTTGCCCACTAAAGGATATTTTAAGCCTTCCCTGAAACAAATTTTAATACAGGAATTGAATTTTTTAAGCAAACATATCTACTTATTTTAACAATATGGAATTTAAAAGACACCATGTGATACGAAATATTTCTTCACTTTTTAGTAGTTTTTTAATACAAGTTCAACAAGATAAA
>CM053609.1:35327386-35347529 GCA_028646535.1 Procyon lotor | reverse complement strand
TTTTTTTTTAATTCAATTAGTATTGTGTGAACACTTTGGGATTCAGTTTTTGTGTTACTAACATGTTTAAACTGGATTAAAAACCATTCGGGAAAGAGCAGTGCTATAAATAATTGATCAAATTGTTAAGAATGCAAAAGACATTCAAGAACAAGGCTACCTAGTTATAATTTTTACAATGCACTGGATGCTGAGATAGAGGCTAGGGACAGGGGCAGGGAAGCAGCCTGTGAGTACATGTCCTATTAGCTGTCATTCACACTTTAAAAATCTGTGCATCAGTCAGAAAAAGGGTGTGGTCTTTTTTGTTCCAAAGACAGTGTTAAATTTATCTGTAAAGCATATATTTATTGGGCCTATATCCCTTCACATTGCCTCAGAAATGCTTCCTTCCAGCTCAAGCTTTTTCTGAGTCAGAAATATTACTCTCTAATGAGTCAGAGAGTAAATATTTTAGGTTTTGCAGGAAAGCAGTCAGAATCATTATGAAAGTGAATATATGGGTATGGTTGTATTCCAGTAAAATTTTTCATGGCCTCTAACATTTGAATTTCATATCATTTTCATACGTCATGAAATATTCTTCTTTTGATTTTTTTAAACACTTAAGAAGGTTAAAAGCATTCTTAATTCACACTCTGTACAAAAACTGTGGAACAGGTAGCTACTGAGAGTTAGTAGTGACACATTTCCAACTCTGCCACTTCAAAGTCCACTTTATAACCTGTCATTTAAAATTTCATATCAATTTCATAATGACTGCTCTTTGCTTACAGGGTCACTTCACATACTAGACCTGAAAGGCACAGGGGCAACAAGGAATTAGACATGGAGGCTCAGCCAGTGTTAAAGAAAAAGAAAAAAAGATCAGAGACTTATATACAAGCATGAGGTACTTACTGCATCTTTAAGAGTCTTCAGGGCAGAGTTGGGACCCCTCTACCTCCGGCTGCCTTATGTTCACTTAAACCCTTTTGGTGACGTTTTCCCTACTGAATATTGTTCTAAATTATTTTTGCTTGAACTTAATTTCATTTGAAGCAAAAATACTGTAGTTGTGGGAAGGGGAATTGGTCTGAAAATCAAAGTGCAATTCTTCCATTCGTATTCTTCTGTAGAATGACTCTGAGCCCCCAAATCTCTTCTGGAAGGTTTTGCAGACATACAGTTAGGTATTATTACTCATTTCCCATTATCCCTGACAAGGCAGCTGGAACCATCACCAATGGGGTTTGATAACTGTATTTCAGTAAACCCTTAATTTTCTACAAATTCCCCACAGGTAAAAGATGAGGAGCCTAAAATATATTCATTTCAAATTGTTCCACTAATATTGCTAGAGAATTCCAAAAGACAAAAAAAAGCATTTTTTAAAAAAATGAGTCTGATTTAACCCATACCATTTCAGCAACCACGGAAGCTTGTTTTGGAAATTCTTACTGCACCTTAGTGGGTGCATGACTCTGGAGAGGTCATTCAATCTCTCTGAGCTGCAAGATAGTTTCTGTAAAGTGGGTTCACAGACTGTGCCTTGCTGACCTTGGGACATTTTATTGATGACCTGGGGGCATTCTCACATGGGAAAACTGGTATGGAAATGCTTTGTACAAGGGACAGTGATTCCATTAAAGAGGTTCCATTAATACGCACGTACTGAGCATCTTCTAAGCTAAGGAGGCAGAAATCAGTAAGTGGAGGAAGCGTAGGGTAAGTGCTAAAAAGCAGTACGAACAAATACTGTTTAGGTTGGAAGACCTACATTCCTGGTGGGCAGCGGCCAGCAAAGTCTTGAAAGAGGAAAGACCTGAGCAGAAGGAGGGAAAAGCATTTCTGGGGTGAGCAAGGCATTTTTGTTTCATCATTCCATATTTGATAACAATCTTCTTCTTCTTCTCCTTCTTCTTCTTCTAAAGAAGGGTTCCTGCTCCATCTCGGGATATGTATCTGAAATTTTCTTCTGCAGGACTGGTACAGTAAGCACTCACTCCTGACTTCTTGCTGAACTTAGGCAGGGGTACCTGAAGAAGGAAATAAGCCAAAACCAGAGCCAACTGCTTTCAAAATCTCTTATTGTTTCACTAGGTATGTTTAGATCTGATAAGATGTGCAATTGTTACCTCTTATTACAGCTTTCCTGGACTTTTTAGGTATAACTAAGTACCCATAAAACCTTCAGATTGTTTGTGTGCTATCTATATTTCCTAACAAAGAAAAAGATATTTTTAAGCATTTTAAGCATCCTGGATATTTTAAGCATCCTGGATATTAAAACATTCTCAAGGTATTTGTGTGAAATTGGTAAAGGATTCTGTGGGGAAAGGAGAAAACCGCCTCACAGATGAAACTGCCCGCCTGGGAATTCCAAGTGCAAATAGCAGTAGGATTCCAGAGTCTTAACTTTTTTTGCTGTAAAAAGTCCCAAAAATTATATGCCAGAGTATATCCAGGTCAATACATATGTTTGGGCAAGCTACCCAGGACCCTGCTAAACTCCCCACTGTTTTTACAGTCAGTATACTTTTCAGATCTTGGGTGCTAATTTGTATCATTTGCAAAAACAACTGCGAAAGCTATTTGGTGCTTGCAATGCAATTACCACTAAAGAGGTTTTGGGGTATTCTCATTAAACTGAGTCCCAGATGTTTTTGCCCTCGTGATTTGTGTTGATCTGTTCTTTGTCGGTTCTCATTATCAATCAAGATGAATGAATTAGTCGCCTGCTTGGTGAAAAGCCTATTTCTGCATATGATCAGTCCCAAGCTAACAGAGCCTTCAGAGATATCTAACCTGGGAATGGGCCATTTCCGGTGCTCGCTTGCACAGACTGGTGAAACAAACAGCATTGCTCTCTACTGCATATGTTTGAGGTATACATGCAATTTATGTTATATGTGAGTGTTTGCAAAAACATGCACACACAGATGGACATACACACACATTTCTGGACTGACTACAGATCTATATGTAACCCCTGCCTCTTCTAGCACAATATATTTGATGTGAAGACTGTCATATTAATAATCTTTCTAGGGGGAAATCTCTAATTGCTGAGCCAGTAAAAAACTATGCACTAGGAGCCTGATTACAATATTTTAGTATGTTTGCTTCCCTTGGAGTTTCCACCAATCTGCTCTTAACAGAGATACAAACTACCCAGTAGGCACTCAGTACACCTCACGGATGATTAGGACACCTTGTGCTTGGCATTAAACCACGGTCTCCTTTACCTCCACAACCCTCCTGTTCACGCTGGCAAGCATTCTCAAAAGCAATGTTTGTGGTCTCAGACTGGCATGATGCCACCACACATGAAGTGTGAGTATCTTTTTATGGCTGTTTCCAATGCTCTTGGGAAGCAATTGGCCATCTAACAAAGATTCTTTGAACTGGGGATTTACATGGCTTCAGATAGGAAGACTGTCTGGGAGGCAGAAGGAGGGGAGAATAACACCAAGCAGCAGGTATAGTCATTTGTTAGCAAATTCCAATGCTTCCATTCATCAGTGCATAACATTACAAAGGGGAGAAGAGCCTTTATTTCTCCAGTAACAGCAGGCAATATCACCTATCCTCTCTAAAGGAAAGGCAGCTGAAAATTGTGTGTGTGCTAAAAAGGGAGAAATTAAGTCTGCTTTATCAAAGACAAGTGATAAGCATTTTCATTCCGTTCATTTGAGTCTGTGTATGTATTTATTCCAATATGCACACGTTATAAATTATAAACATTATACACACACACACACACACATACATATATTCTCCAGTTATCTAGGTAAGCTAACAAAAAAAAATGTCATTAACGTACACTGACATAAATTTAAAAAATCACTGTTTTTAACATTGGGAAGATAGCTCTGGGGAAATCTTGAAATCATATAACCTGTCCTTGGTAGATTGGTTAGATGTTAATTTGCCTTTAGGAACGAAGGAAGCAGGCTGCACTTCTGCATGCGGGTCACTCACTAGTAAGCCATTTTTCAGCATGTAAAAAATGTTAATTCTCTTTTGTTTTAAATCAGTAAGGGGCAAATCCTTCCCCTTGAATCAGTAAGATCCTCTATAACTGTCACAAAACATTTTCCTAATAAACCTTTAAAAAGTCCAGGGAGCTCTGACAATGAGCATCAAGAAGTCTGAAAAAGGTTTATAACCTTTGACCCAGTTATCCCCCTTTTATTGGAACCTACTGCAAAAGAATTAGCCTAAATACCTAAGAAGTGTTCATGTACAACGATGTTAGTTACAGTCTTAATAATAACAGGGAAAATTGGAAATGGACTCCTTTATTATGACTCATTTAGGTTAGGTAAACTATCAGATAGTCAATGACATATCATGCATTCATTAAATGTATTTAGAAGTACATAAAGTATATTTACAAATTTATATTTGTTTTTTACAAAATACAAACTTATATTTGTTTTTTTACAAATGTATGTTTGTAAATATATTCACAAATATTTATATATAATAAATATGTTATTAATATGCTAATTATGTTATATAAATATAACATATTTACATTAAATGTTTTACAAATTTATATAAGCAGAAGGAAATATGTATGTTACAATGTTGAATTAAAATTGCATAAGTATTACAATCTCTAGTATGTTACAGGAAAAAGACTGGAAATCAATGGACCAAAATGTTAATAGTATTTATTTCTAGGTATGAAACTATGGGTGAGTTTTCCCACTTCTTTCTACTCTTCTATAGTTTCCAAATGGTCTATCTACAATGAGTGGTGATTGTAATATGGAAATAAAGTTTAATTTGGAAAATAAATGGGCAAAGACATTTGCCACTACTGCCAGAAGTGGTCAGCAGACAGATGAGAGAAGTTCTAGTTTATCATTTGGCAAATCCATATTGGTTGTCATATTCCTTTCACGGGTAGGGTAAGATCCTAGTGTGTTGGCAGCTCAAGGAAATCACCCTTCCATTTCTAACTCTGAATAATTTTCTGTATGGCGTGGGGGATGAGGAGCATCTAACCTGAATCAAAATTCTCAGGGAGGAGTCCATGGATAATCATCTGAGCTAGGAACATAAGACCGATCTTTGCCTGTCATTAAAGAAATCCAGTTGCCTGTGGATGAGGAGAGTCGCTCAGAAAAAGATCTGGGACCAAATGAGCTGACATGCTTAAGTGAGGACTTTGGAGCTCATCAAAGAAGAGGCCAGGAGGTGACTCTGCAGGACATAGGATGTTGCCCAAGAGGAAGAGGCCCGCAGTGAGCCAGCAGCATACCAGCAGGTCCCAGTGGGGATAGCCCGGATGGGGGCGGAGCTAGACCTGAAATCTATCCCTGAGAAGTTTGATGGTTTTATGTTTCTTAATTTTCTTTTGTCTATTTCCTTTTGCTTTTCCCTGAGCATCTAATAACTGTCTTCAAGGCCGGACAGACTTGAGCTGTTGCCCGTGCTGTAACCAGAGGATTGAAGAAGAACAGGTATGTCCTTGCAATGGAGCACATTGGCAGAAACAGCAAACCAGGTGAGCTTAGCCCCCACCTGTTCTCTTGGGGAAAGGCAACTGGAAGCTTTTTATGTCATCATTGCTTGGTTAAGGACAAAAAAGACATTTTTATGAAGTCTTTTGAGTAAATTTTAAATTTATATTTAAAAATCGCATGGCCATATTTTGCCATAAAATAAAAAAGTGTATTCTTAATTCAAAGTCTGAATTTCAGCCCAAACTTGGGTCAAACTTACAGAAGCCCCCTCTTCAACTCTTTGACGGAAGTGTCCTAAAGGTAACATCTGTGAGGGACTCAATCCTTGCTCAACCATTTGGGATGTCTTCTACACCAACAGCCCCTCTTCATTCCATTGTGGCCTCTTGATTAGAGCCACTGCCTCATCTTGTCTTGTGTACACTACCTTTGTGTAGTGTACACTATCTTTCCTCTTGTGTACACTCTCTCTCCTCTCCCAAGTGCATTTACAATGAGCCCTCTCCAGCTTGCTGCTTATCACCTGATTGTCGGAGTGGTGACGGTCAGATAAAAGCTCAAAGAATAGGAGATCACGAAACCCACTCTGATCAGTAATTGAACCTCTCCCTCTCCAACCTGGCCCCCCCGAATAAAAAAAAGGCATACTGAGAGAGAAAATTCGTGAAGGTAATTTAAAAAATAGTGTGTGTGTGCAGTGTGTGATTTGTTTTTCAGAAACTGTTTTTCAGAATAAGACTGGCAACAATCAGGAAAAAATTTAAATTCATATGATAAAACGTTTACAGTAAAAAGCAAAACATATGCTGTTTCCATTGAGCAGATTTCACTTTGAGATTTTAAAAATAATCCAGAATTTCAATGTAAAGGAAAAGGAATTTTTAAAACAACGTAATTGTGGCTTCACAGTTCACCAGCTGCTGTGTTTCATAGTATGAATCACAGCTCATCTTAAAAGACTTAACTTTGTGTTAAATAAGAGAGAGTTAATTTAGGAAGCGATTACAGCGTTGGCGTCTTAGAGCAACAGTGATTGTGGCACAATTAGTCTTCAATTTGTAATTGAGAGTAACTCCCAGAGGACTAACTCACTGATGAATTTCAAATAAGCAGACTTCAAAACTAAGAAGAAAAATGGCTAATTATAGGCTAAGAGGGAAAGGAAGGTGGGGAAAGAAAAGAAGCTGAATCTATAAGATTCGAGTGGCGTTTCCTTCAAACCTGGAATCACCAAGAGGATGTGTGAACACATACAGCTGGGAGAGCCACACACAGACAAGGTATGGGGCAAAAAGGCCAATGTGAGACTGACAGTACACATCTGCTGTCTGAAAATGGACAGGCCCAGGTTTTATGGCAGCCACTGACCTAAAAAGCACAGAGGCTTAGGTTAACTGCATATGGCAAGGAATGCAGAGAGAGGCTTCACCTTGTCCATCCTGGAGTTGAAGAGGCCTCCATACTGCTGGCTGTGGGCTAGGTGAAGGGAGAAACCAGCTTCCTACAGCAGCCAACACACCACTCAAAGGCGGAGGCTCTGAAGTTTCCCTACCAGCCACCTCCAAATGAAGATGCACAGGCTATGCAGAGGTAGCCTTAGCCCAAGTTTCTATCAGGTGCCTTTTGGCAGCCAAGGCAGAGGACTTCCAATTCCTCATTCTGTGTCCCAACATTTTACAGAGTTGGGGAAGGTTACAACTTGCACTTGACTCAGTAGCAGACAAGAGAGGGCAATTCCTGCTCTCACGAATGTACTCGAGAATGAAAGTCTTCTTGCTTCCTTTTCTTCCTTCCCTAGCTGGGGAAAAAAATCCCCTGACTCCAGACATGGGTGGCCTTATTAGGAAAAATCCGGGTATCACATTCACCCTTGCTGTGCCTATCAGTCAGAGAAGGTACAAGACCCAGCTAACTGGGGCATCTATAGAAGCCCCTAGAGTAACACCCTGAGCTCCAGAAACTATGACATTGAGGCAGTCTCCTTATCTTTGGTAAGTCCAAACAAATAAACATCTGCCCTCTACCTAATAATCTCATTTTGCTCAGGGACATCAACTTCCCTACGCCTAGAAAAACTAGGAAAATACTTCTTGTTGTTGCGTTGGGATCTATCTAGGACTGAGCTTGGTTTTAGTGTCTCAGGTTACTGTGGCTATTTTGCTTGAAGAGTCAGTGCCCCCGTTTCAGTGGAACTCTCTCTCCCAGCCAGTGATGAGCCTGTGATTCAGCCCTGCTAGGGTTTCCTATTCCCCTAGCCACATGATTGTTTCAGGGTTAAGTACACAATCTTAGCAGACCCTAATTGTCTCCATGAGGCTTTTACATGTAAATATTGAGAAAGAGACAGGATCTTCTTTGCTAGGGTCATGAGACAAAAGCACTGGATAAGCCAAGACCCTTTGAGAGCCATTTTTTTCTCTCATATGGAGAGGCTTACTAAGAGTAAAGAACACCTAAAAGAATTAAATGGGAGAAATGAAGACAGACAAAATCCTGACAATATCATTGAGACTCAGGATATACCTATGCCTGAAGACAGTGTACTCCCTGACTTCCCAGCTGAGCCAGCCAATACATTGCCTTTTGGCTCAAGCTAGTTTGAGTTTCTGTCACTTATAATACTGAGAGTCTAGGCTTAAAGCAAAGGGAGAATGGGCTCCACACCAGATTTTGTATTAGGCCCCATGTATAATTATATAACCCATTGGGTCATATATTCCTACAGAAGTCACATGTGGCTTGGAGAAGGGGAATAATGGAGGTCCTTAACAAAAATCAGGTATGCCTTGGTGGCTCAGTCAGTTAAGTGTCTGGTGTCTGCCTTTGGCTCAGGTAGAGACTGAGTCCCACACTGGGCTTCTTGCCCAGCAGGCAGCCTGCCTCTCCCTCTGTCTGCTGCTTCCCTTGCTTGTGCACGTGCACTCTCTCTCTCTCTCTCTCTGACAAATAAATAAATAAATAATCTTGGAAAAAAAAAAAAAAGATAAAACCAGGAAAATGAACACTGGAGGCCACACTGAAGACCTTGGATTTTGCCCTACAAGTAGTGGGAAGCCACTGAAGAAGTGTAAGCAGGGAAGTGCAATGCCCTTGAGCGGCTGCTTGTCTTGAAGTCTAGCTGGAAAGGAAGCAGAGAGTTCAGTGAGTGAACTATCCCCATGGTTCAAACACAATCACAGCTTGGACCAGAGTTTGGGCCAAGGAGATAAAGTGGACATGTTTGAGATCGGGTTCAGGTACAGAAATGACAAGACTGGATGTGGAAATGAAAGAGAGGAAGAATGCAAGGATGACTCCTTAGATTTCTGGGTTCAAGTAGTGGGAGGCTGGAAGTGTCAGTAACTGAGATGGGGGAGACCAGGTGTCAGTAACTGAGACGGGGGAGAGCCAGGGTTCAGTTTGGACATACTAAGTGTGAGATGACAAGTTGGGACGTCTCATGAAGACAGGTTGAGACTACAGTTAGATACCGAGGAAAGGAAAGTGAGCAAATTCACCCACCAAAATACTTCTGGCAGTTTCACATTTATTATTGGTTCACATTAATTACTTACTGGTTTTATGAGAATTCTGAAATGTACTAGGTTTCTAACAACCAAGAATGGAAATGACTGCATGTAGATTTTACAAATGATTTGACTTCATGTCATTTTATGACTATAGCAAGGCTCAGTCAACAATTTCCAGCACTCTCACTTATAATGTGAGTCCTTTAAACGTGAATCACTGAATCTCCTTTATTTTCCCGAGTGACATTTGATACACAATTTTTTCTCCTTGGATCTCCACTAAGTTTCTAGTGTTGAGATGTTCATAATACACTGACAGAAAAAAATTGGAAAAAATGCACCAACATTAATAGCAATTATCAGTATATGGTCAGATAATGAATGACTTTAGGGTCCATTTTTTAAATTTCCATGTGTTTCATTTGAAAAACATTATTAATTATATGATACTGTCCTGAGGTGCTGTGTATGTGTAGTTATCTAGTTTATGTTCTGATTCAAAAATAGGGGCGCCTGGGCAGCTCAGTCGGTTAAGCGGCTGCCTTTGGCTCAGGTCATGATCCCAGGGTGCTGGGATCGAGCCCCGTGTCAGGTTCCCTGCTCAGTGGGGAGCCTGCTTCTCCCTCTCCCTCTGCCTGCTGCTCTGCCTACTTGTGCTATCTCTCTGTCAAATAGATAAATAAAATCTTTAAAAAATAAAAAAGATAAATACAATACAATACAGAGAGAAATAAAACAAGATGGGATAGGGAAGGAGACAAACCATAAGAAACTCCTAAACTCACGAAACGAACTAAGGATGGTTGGGAGGTGGGGGGGCGGGGTAGGGATAGGGTGGCTGGATTATGGACATTGGGGAGGGTATGTGCTATGGTGAGTGCTGTGAAATGTGTAAGCCTGACAATTCACAGGCATGTACCCTAGGGCAAATAATACATTATATGTTAATTTAAAAATAAATAAATAAAATACAATACAGAATTATTAGAAACACTAACTAGAAGCTGGAACTATTACATTTAGCAGCATATTTGTTGAATGGATGGGTTGTTTTCTTAAAGAAGTGGCATCTTGAGATTGACTGATTTAGTAGCGGTAAATTACTGCCTTAATAACACCCTACTATTTTGTTTTTAAGCACTAGCACACGTTCTTATCCTTTCTACTTAAGGAATTATAAGAAGGTTTAAGAAACAAAACACCATGGAGATTTTGTGTATCTGTGTTTATACATACATATATTCTGATATATGTATATGTATACAGATACATGTATGTGTGTATATATGTATATAAACATGTATATGCATCTACATGTTTGAATACATATATTAATTTCTGCACAGTTGTTTGCAATCTGAAGTGCAAAACAGTACTTTGCAATGTTTATAGTAATGATTTATGGCTATGTTTACACCATGTCACAAAATCCAGTAAGTTTATATAAAAACATAATAAAAATTGTTGCTAGGCATTGTTCAAGCAAAGCAATTGACTAGCAGATGTCCCTCCTTTTTTTCCAATTGATCTCACTTGCACTGTGTGGGTTTCTATCCATCAGCATGACCCATCTGCGACAGTCCAATTAATATGCTCACATTATGTAAAAAAGTTGAGTCTACATACATAACATTCTCCTAGACATTCTTTCATTCAGTCCTTTCCAAAGCCTGTGAGCGAATCTGTCATGCTGACCCACCATCTTGCTGAGCTCAGCTAATTACAAAATGGGGATGATGTTATATCTATCCCACAGAGTGGCCCCAGAGGCAGGATACTATAGTTAAGCACAGTCTTTGAAGTGAAAGAGACCCAGAGTCTGAGCCTCAATTCTGCCACTGACTGGCTGTATGAGGACCAGCAAAGTATATCACCTCCCATGTTCCCAATTCTTTATCAATAAAGAAAGGGTGATTTTAGGGATAATGATAATAATAGTACTTGCCTCAAAGAGCAGAGATGACCTATGCCTAACTTATATCAAGTGACTGATAAATGATGAGGATCACTATGCTTGATACATAGTACCTTGAAAATACATAAGTCATTACTACGGTAGCAACTTCTCAGTATTTTATTGATGAAGACACTGAAATGCTAAAAGGTTATATGATTTATTCAGTGATCACATAACTAACAAGTGGCAGCAGTCTCACTAGAACTCTCTCTTCTTACGCCTGACTTGTCTCTTCCTGTCCCCAGACCCATAGCTCTGTGCCCACATGTGAGTTCCAAATAAATATTTAATGAGATCATGGTAACTTTCCAATTGATTCAGTTATCTCCAGCCCTATAGTCACAACTGATTAACGCTTGAGATTTTTCCCTTCTCACTCCACCTCTCAATAAAGGGGCAAGGGGCAATTTACTAGATTTTCCTTCCCTTGAATGCTGATGAGGGGTACTGGCTATTGGTTTCTTGAACAAAATAAGCATTCTAGTAATAGGCTGCCCCCATTACTGAAAATAAGGTATAATTTCTTCCATAACTCTCATTGCCATCAATAAACGAGGAAAGGCTTGTCATTTGCCTTTGCTTCTTGATCTTTATTTGATGAAACAAAGACATTATTTCAGAATTTAAAAAAACCAAATATTATAAACAATACCTTAGAAATAATATTAACGGAATACAGAAACACTAATTACTTATGCTGATGAAAAGTTAGAAAATAAAACACTGAACGTATATACTGCCAGACCCTTTGCAAAGCACTCTTTGAAGGTATCGTGGAATATATTTTGCCACCAGTGTTTTATAGATGAGAATTCTGACCTCTGAGAGGTTAGATAAGTGGCCCAAAGATACAATCAATAAATGACAGAGCTGTTATTTGAACTTGGGTCAGTTAACTTTGAATTCAACATTCATTTCATTTCGTCACAACTGCCTTTTGAATGTGACCAGGATTAGTGTCACAGATGTGGGAGAACAGTCTGATCCATGTTGTGTATGGCTATTCACACACCGAGAACAGTCTGATATGATAAAAAGGATCAAGAAAACCAAGCCCCCATTCTGCCTGCCATTAAATGCCATTATATATACGGCCTTAGAGGAGTCACATAAGCACTGAAAGTCACATAAGCACTCAAAGTGCTGTTTATTTCTAACACTATATGGTTCTGTTCATTTCTATTTAATTTTAACATTTAGCTGCTACATTTTATTGTGTAGATCTGTAGACTGTGAAAAGAGTCAGTAATTTGGAAAAAAGCAAATTAACTTGGTTAGGATATTATATGAAGTTTCAAAACACTATTGAGTCTTGGGGTGCCTGGGTGGCTCAGTTGGTTAAGCATCTGCCTTCAGCTCAGGTCATGATCTCAGGGTTTTGGGATCGAGCCCCGAGTTGGGCTTCTTGCTCAGTAGGGAGCCTGCTTCTCCCTCTCCCTCTGCTTGCCATTTCCCCTGCTTGTGCTCTCTCTCTCTCTCTCTCTCTGTCAAATAAATAAAATCTTAAAAAAAAAAAAGAAAGAAAGAAAGAAAAGCTTTAAAATAAAACCACTATTGAGTCTCCATTAAAAGTCAACCCAGGGGCGCCTGGGTGGCTCAGTGGGTTAAAGCCTCTGCCTCCGGCTCGGGTCATGATCTCGGGGTCCTGGGATCGAGCCCCATATCGGGCTCTCTGCTCATCAGGGAGCCTGCTTCCCCCTCTCTCTCTGCCTGCCTCTCTGCCTACTTGTGATCTCTCTCTCTGTCAAATAAATAAATAAAATTAAAAAAAAAAAAAAAAAGTCAACCCAGCTGGGTGATGGACACCGGGGAGGGTATATGCTATGGTGAGTGCTGTGAATTGTGTAGGGCTGATGATTCACAGTCCTATACCCCTGAAAAAAATAATACATTATATGTTAATAATTTTTAAAAAGTCAACCCAAAATGGCAAGTGTGTGGGAAAACTGGTATTCTCATTTTACTGGAGGGTAGGTAGATTGGTATGATTGGGGGGTGGGGCAATTTTGGCAATTTCTATAACAATCTGACCCAGATAATCCATTTCCAGGAATTTATCCTACAATTATAAAAATATCCTACAGCCATATTTGCCCGTTTGCACAGAAGGATATTTTCTGCAGCACTTTATATGATTGCAAAGAATTAAAAGCAACTGGATTACCCATCAATAGAGGACTGGCTAAATAAATTAAGATAAACCCACAGTAAATAATACTATGCAGTTATTAAGAAAAGTGAAGCAGAAAAGTTTACGCTAATATGGAAAGCTCACAAGATGTAACTTTTCAGAGGCTGAACAGTGTGGACAGTATTCTTCTGCTTGTGGGGTATGCTGTAGGTGCTTATATGTACATGGATGGACTTAGAGACACCTAGTACCCACAGTCACCTCTGGATACAGGAACTGAGGGTCTGGAGGACAGAGAAGGTGAGAGACAGACTTCCTGTCTGGTAGTGTTTCATTCACTCGTTCATTTATTTTTACCATGCATGTGTATGGATGTGGATGTGTGGAAGATGGATGGTTGGATGGCTGGATGAAGAGACAAAGGGATGGAGGAAGAGATAAGACAAAATCAATAGAGAACTATGGTTATTACATGAAATCAGAGTAAAAATCAACTTGCTTGGACTATACATATGACCTCTAGCCAAGATGGCTTTTACTTGGCACAATCATACACCTTAAGAATCAGCAGTAAAAACAGCAATAACCACCCTGTGTTTTATGTACATGGCTTCAATTAATCTACACCTCATCACCACAGAGCAACGTTATTGCCCATAAACCTACACCTCCTTCACAGATGGCTAAACTGAGGTTCAGAGAGGGGAAGTAACTCACTCAAGAACACCCAGCTTATAACAGACAGCATCAAGTTTTGAATCTAGGCTTGCTGATTGCAAAGCCACTAACTCTATCACTGACCAAAACTGATGATGATGTTGCACAAAAGTATGTCATACAAAGTAAACTTTGCCTATCAGCAAACTGGGCAAATGTGTCCAACAGCATTCTCTTCAAGTTTTGTTTTTCACCAAGTAAAAGTACTTGATTCATCTCAACTTTATTTGGAAGGCCAGGAAAGTTGTGCTTTATCCCTAAGTGCCTGGATCCACAACACACAGAAGAAATTCCTTCAGTAAAGCTCACCCTCTTCCTCATTAATTCTTCTTTGGTTTCACCTCATGGGAAAGACTGGGAACTGGCAGACTAGTGGGCGGTCTCCGCTGCCGAGGTCCAAGCTGGTCCTGACAGGGCGCCAAGGACCTGCCAGGCTGGAAGCAGTCGCCGCCAGCTGGACAGTTACTCATCATTATTTCCTGGAAAGGCCCCTTGAGATCTTGAGCATCAAAGAGCCTGTTTCCAACCAGAGGATCCTCTCTGGTGTGTGCTACGCCCACAGGGACGCAGCAGCGGTTGCAGTATCAAGAAGCTACTGACACTGGTCTGAGATGCCTTTAATAACAGCAGTCACAAGAAGAAGCCTTCAGCCGCCTCTAGGAATGCAAGCAGGCCCTCTGGCTCACTAGCACAATGATGGCGCTCACCTGAGCTCTCCAGGGGCAACTGCATGGGGGGCTCTGCTCCCGCTTCCCCTGCCTGCTTTCTGTATTTTGGACACCCTAAATTGCTTTGTCTGAGAATTAGCAAGCTGCTCCACATAAACATTGTTCTCTAGGGTTGGTTACTTTGAACAGAAGCCACCAAAAATCTGTCTGAAAGGTCCTCCAGGCAAGTAACTCACAATGCTTTAAAAAAAAATTTTTTTTTTGGCTTAGCAAAAGTACATGTACTTGTGAAGGAACTGTGAATATTCAAATACTGTAATTGGAGATGATTTACATTGTTTTGAATTAACTAAAATTCCATTGTTAAGCACAAATACTGCTCCACTAAATCATCATGCTTTTAATAGGTCCACGTGAGCAGGTTACCGAGCGCATTAGGATTTATAACGCTCCTGGGGAGCTGACCACTGTATTATGCTTCCTGCTGCTAGGTAATATGCATGACACATTTCTGGACACTAATTCATTTATTTAATAGTAACAGTATGCAAAAACAGAGTTCAAAATGAGGCTGACAAAGGAGGTATAAAAGTTTTATTAATCCATAGCTAATCAAAGGCCAGTGGAAGGCATATAATGGTGGCATTTACAGACCATATCGAATGTGAATAAATTAACTTTTTGTTTCCTAAAATCTTACTAATAGGATGTATTCGACTTGAAACATTTATACTTTTAATTACAAAGGAAGACAATTTGGAGCAGATTTCCAGCTATACTTTCCTTAAAAGCTACAACTTCGCATCAAGGATAAACACAAATCCTGTCATCAGCTGTTGTGTCAAATATGATCAATTACAACACAAGCTGCTTCATACTAAAAACTGCAATGTTGTTTATTTTAGTGCTGCTTTAATTGCATGCTGTCATTCATTAGAAAATTATTTTCTCTGAAAAATGAAGAGTATCTGCTTTTCTTCCATTGCTCTGATCACTACACAAAGCATATAAGCTGGTGGCATAATGCCTCTTGTAGAAAACCTTTTTTACAGTTTGATGGCTCAGTTTTGCAACAAATCAGAGCAAAGCAAGAAAGAGTTTGAAGTACAAGCAAAAGGGAACATCAGGGAAGACCAAGAAACACTGAAGTGTATGGCAGAATCACTCCCTTGACGTAGTTCAGCAGCATATGTTGGGAGAATATTTGCTCATCATTTGTAAATAGAAACAAAAAAATAAAGACATACAAAACATAATCCTCTCTCCATTCTAGAATTCTACCCACATTCTATTGCTTGGAGCATTTTATAGTAATCAGCTAGTTCTTACACAATAACCTGAGTGCTGTTCTCATATTGAAGGTAAGAAAGAGATCCTAGAACTATCCATGGCAGTTGTTTCTTGAGTGATTTTGCAGAGCATAAGCTAAAGAGCTTCTGGATAATAGGAGGGCTTATATTAAAGAAGGGTTCCATGGTCACATGAGTTTGGGGAATGCTGGATTAAACAAAACTGTGTAAACATGTATCTTTACTTTAGGTTCTCTCACAGCCTTTAATACACTAAGGGACCCTGTAAAACTCCAAGAGGAGGATATGGTATGAAGTGTTTCCCAAATTTATTTGATAGTGGAAATTTACTGAGAAGGAAAAAGGGGACATCAATCTAAAATCCAAGGCCTATAGTTCACAATGAAATTTAGGATATATACCTAACTAAGTCTTTCCTGGAGGGTGTCCAAATTCTGCCCTCATCACCCACTATCTGCTACCTAGTGAGAGAACCCCACTCCCATCTCCACCTCAGGAACTTTACAGTCAGTGCCAAAATCCATACTCATGTACCTTAACACACACACACACACACACACACACACACACACACACACACAATCTTCTATCACCAGTATCTTAACTTCTAGCCCAGAAGTTCCTGGAAATACCAGTTAGTCAACTTGGGAGAAGTAACAAGTTTAAATACAGTACAGAAGATGTACATTATGCTTTATTTTATACACAGGGGATGCACTCAGGGCAACAGGCCTGAAAGTGGTAAATATATCATGTTCATTGTAAAGCTCACAACAATCTCTATCGCTCTTTAATCAGATGCCCGTGGGTATCAGGCAAAAATAAGTAGCCCCCACCCCCCAGGATCACTGTTGTATTTTGGCACCAGGATATGACTCATTCAAAAAAGCATTGGGATGCTACTAAAACACTACCAGAGTTAGTAAGCAAGCTTAATAAGGCCACAGGAGATGAGACAATATTAAAACATCAATTGTATTTCTATATACTAATAATGAACAACTGGAAAGAAAATGAAAGACAGTACTATGTATAGTAGCATTACAAAGTGGGGATAAATCTAACAAAATAAGTGCAAGAGCTGCAAGCCAGGAACTATCAAATGTCAACGGGAGAGATGATAAAAGGCCAAAATAAATAGAGAGCTATATTGTGTTCATAAAACGCATGACTCAAGATTAAGATCTTAATTCTCTCCAAATTGATTTTTATGATTATCAAAATCCCAGTCAGAACATCAACAAGTATTTTGATAGAAATTGACAAGCTGATTCTAAAATTTATATGGAAAAGCAGAGGATACAGAAAGGCCAAAACAATTTTGAAAAGAAGAATAAAGTCGAAGACATTCACTAATTGACCTCAAGATTTATTACTCTAAAGCTACAAGAATCAAGACAGTATAGTATTGACATAAGGATAGACATGCAGATGAATGGAAAGTCCAGAAATAGACCCACAGAAATATGGTCAATTGATAATCAACAAAGGTGTTAAGGTAACTCAATGGAGAAAGTCTTCAACAATGGTACTGGAATGATTAGATGCAATTTAATGTCAAAAAATGAACCTTAATCTTTTCTTCACACTACATAGAAAAATTAACTTGAGATTGGGTGAATGGCTGGCTCAGTCAGTTAAAGCATCTGCCTTTGGCTCAGGTCATGATCCCAGGGTCCTAGAATCAAGCCCCACATCTGGCTCCCTGCTCAATAGGATCCTGCTTTTCCCTCTTCCTCTACTGTTCCCCCTACTTGTGTGCTCTCTCTCTCTCTGGCACTCTCTCTCTCTCTCTCTCTCAAATAAATAAGTAAAATCTTTTAAAAAAAATTAACTTGAGGTGAATCATAGACATATAATTGAAACCTAAAACTACAAGACTTCTAGAAGAAATATATGACCTTAGGTTAGGTAAAGATTTCTTAGAACACAAAGAGCAAAAACCACAGAAGAAAAAAAATTAGCAAATTAGAGTATCAATATGTTTAGAAGAACAAACAAAAGTGTTTGTTCTTCTAAACACTCAGTTATGAAAATGAAATGGCAAGCTACAAGTCTAGCAAAAATATTTGCAGAACAAATATCTGATAAAGGATTTGTATCCAGAATATAAAAAAACCCTCTTATTTATAAATCAATAATAAGAAAACAAATGAATCAATTTCTTAAGTGGGCAGAAATGTGAACAGATACCTCACCAAAGAAGATATACGATGGCAAATAAAAACAGGTCATTAGAAGACACAAATTAAAAACACAACGAGGGGTGCCTGGGTGGCTCAGTCGTTAAGTGTCTGCCTTCAGCTCGGGTCATGATCCCAGGGTCCTGGGATCGAGCCCAGCATCGGGCTCCCAGCTCGGCAGGAAGCCTGCTTCTCCTGCTACCATCCCCTCTGCTTGTGTTCCCTCTCTTGCTGTGTTTCTGTCTGTCAAATAAATAAAATTAAAACAAAAAACAAAAAAACACAAGCTGCCACTGCATGCATATGAGAATGGCTGAGCACTAACAAGTCTGTAAACATGAAGGGGTGCTGAGGAGATGCAGCAGCTCTAACTCTGTTACATTACTGTTTGGAATGCAAAATGGTGCAGTCACTGGAAATCTGTTGGAAGTTTCTTATAAAGTGAAACACACACGACCATACAACTCAGCAATCCTATTCCCAGGTATTCACCTGAGAGAAGTATAAACATAGGTCCACACAAAAACCTGTAAGTTAATATTTACAGTAGCTTTATACATAATTTCCATAAACTGAAGCGTCTCAAATATCTTTTAAAAAGGTCAATGAAGAAGTAAATTATGGTACCTCAGCACGAGAGAATAGTATTCAGCAGTGAAGAGAAACTAATGCATGCAACAACATGAACAAATCTCAGAAACACTCTCACTGAAAGGTACCAGACACAAAATAATTCATACTGTATGATTCTATTTATATAATAATCTTGAAAAGGCCAAACTATAGATACAGAAATCAGATCAGTGATTTCCAGAGTCTGTGAGTTATAAGAGACATTGAACAGAAAGGGCTACAAGGGAAAATTTGGAAATGAAAGAAATATTCTGTAGCTTGATTTTGATGGTAACAGGACTAATACATTTATGAAAACTCACTGAACTCAAGAGAAAGAATTCTACTATAAATTCTACTATATGTCAGTTATACCTCTATAAAACTGATTTCTAAAGTAGGGCATAAATTCACACTTGCTTTGGTTCATCTTATATTCTATCTAACATAACCAAATAAACTATGATTCTACAATTTAGTGGTTTATATACAACTTTAATTTTAAGTGGAGGATTCAGGTTGGTGGATTGATATTGAAAATTGTTTGACATATGGTCATAACCACAGTGAAATTTCCCTACACAAGTGGTAAAATACACTGGTGTTATTGTGGGAATGCTTAGGCCAGGAAGGAAGGAAGTGGCCAGCTAAAAGCCACAAAGAAATGGAAAGTGCCAGATGTGGTTCTGCCTATCAGGTCTGAAACTCCGGGCTCTGATGCGAGGAACTCTGAGCATCTAAGCTAGACTAGCAGCTAGAAAGCCCTTCCAATCAGGGACATAAAAGACGGTACTTTTATGTCAGAACTAGCTCCTGACTTACATACTGCTCAGCTGTCTAAATAAATGTGCTCCTACCGGTTCATTTACTGCCTCTGGCATTATCTCCACGTCCTTCTCTTTTCTCTCACACTGGCATGTTCACTTGAAAAGCCAACATGTCCATAAGCATATAATTATAAAAAAATATTATGAGCAATTTGATGGAAGTAGTTAAAAACCTGGAGGAAATGGATTATTTTCCAGAAAAATATGAGTGACTAAAATTGATCTATATTACTAAATGTCATAGAATTGTACACTTAAAAAATTGCATATTACTAAAAGTAATTGAATTTTGTGACATGTAAATTATACCTCAATAAAACTGTTTTTAAAAAGTTTGTAAAAGAAATTGGTCTACAAAAAAGAACAAAATTTGAACAGAGTAGTCATCACAGAAGAAATTGTAAAAGTGACTGAAGATCTATCATTTTTAAAGAACCAGAACTAAAGAGTTTCACAGCTGAGTTTTGTCTCACCCTTAAGAAACAGATAATTCCTTTATAATTCAAAATATTACAGACTTTAATAAAAAGTTGGAAAGTGCCCCAAATCATTTTATGATTCCAACAAAACCTTAATACCAAGACCTGATGAAAACGGTATAAAAATAGAAGACTATAGTCTGATCTCATTTAGAAGTTTAAATGCAAAATTTTAAATCGCGTATTAGCAAAGAGAATCAAGCAGTGTTATTATCAAAATAACCCTGGTCTATGACCAAGTAACATTTACTTCAGAAATGCAAAGATAATTCAGAATCAAGAAGTCTTTCA
>CM053609.1:35313097-35327286 GCA_028646535.1 Procyon lotor | reverse complement strand
TGACTTCGGGAGGTCGGGCATTTGTTCTTCCTCTCCAAGTGACACTTCCGGTAAACATTGCTGTGAGTGCTGCGGCTCATACCTGCGAAGACTCTAGTTTAAGAATTATACTATTATAAAGAGAAGGACAAAACCAGAGAGAAATGCAGGAAAACTGAGCCAGGGTCCAGACACCAACACCAATCTATCTGTGTTTTTGGCCCAGCTCCTCAGCTTTTCTAGGCCTCGGTCTGGTCATCCCAGAAAGGAGGAGCTGTTCTATGCCTTAGTTAGGTCCACTCCATAGTTCGATGCTGCTTCTGCTTGACCAATTGTTTTAAAGATAAACAGGGCAGCGATAACTGCACACTGACACAGGTGGAGTATCAAGCTTTAACGTAAAGACTGGCATTCCTCCCTGATATTGCAATTATGTCTTATGGTCGATTTTTTCCTTCCTTAAGAAGTCACCTGCTGACTTTCAGAAATTAATGGTAGAGGCACCTGGCTCGCTCAGTTGGTAGAGCTTGCAACCCTCGATATCAAGATATAGAGATTACTTAAAAGTAAAATCTTTTAAAAAAATTAATGGTAAACAGCATTCAACAGGCAGTTTTGGTTTACACACAATTTTAAGGTCGCATTTACCAAATAGGAGAATAGGTATTACATGTTTTTAAAGAATGGATTGTAGGATCAATTGTGAATTTCTGGGTTTTAAAGAAAACACATTTCTCAACTCCCGGAGCAAAACTTTAATTGCTAATGTGCATGGCAAGCTCCAAAAAGGGGTAGCCTATGCCCCAAACATGACTTACCTCAGCTAGCTTAACCTCCTTCCTTCTCTCCTTTCACTTCTCCCTCCCTCCCTCCCTTCTTTCTTCCCTTCCTTCCTTCCTTCCTTCCTTCCTTCCTTCCTTCCTTCCTTCCTTCCTTCCTTCCTTCCTTCCTTCCTAGCAGAGTATCAAAGGACTTGCATTTTTCAGATTGGCTTTGGAAAACACTAAATGCACAAGGTGGAAACTTACGCAGAATGAGAAATAAAACTAAAAGCAGTCCTGATCTAGAGTCATCTAGACTTTGTTTTTGCCTTTTGGAGGCTGCTTAAGACATTAAAAGCTAAATTAAAAACTAACGCTTTTTTTTTCTGATGGTAAAGTGAGAAGTCCTGTTTTCTAAAGCCAGGTTCTCCTTCTACCTCAAGAGGTTAAGTCTAAAATGAGATACAGGAGTAGGCAGCTCAGAAGAGCATAGAGAGCAGCCACTGCCTTGGATTTGCTCACCATTTCCGGGTGAGAGCAGCAAGTATGGAGAGACAAAGTCACTACTGCCCTAAATCCCCAATTGTGTCAGGTCTCCACTCCAAAAACCACTGGGGCAGCTGGCCATGCGAGAGCCTAAAGGTTAAGCACATACCATTGACCTCAGAGAAGTGAGTTCTCACATTATTAAATACAGAGTGTTCTCCTGCTTTGCCTGATTACACTGAAAAGTGCACTGGGAGCATTATTTAAGGCTTCGATGTTTTTCACCTACATTTGTACGACACAAAATCAATATCTTTACACTGCCTTTGTTTGCCTGGATTATGTTTAACTACTGAGTGGCTTTTAAGACACAAGTCAGGTTTAACATCTTGTGTGTTACATAAGTGTGTGAACAAGAAAAATACGAATATCTCTTTGTGTTCTTTCCCTCTAGGTTGTCAGGACAAGAAATATGAAACAGCTTATTTGGAGTATGCTTCTATCTGGATATACAGATACACAACTTATAATCTTGGTAACAGAAATGTTTTCCTCTTAACCTAAAAGACTCTTGACAATGGTACTTTTAGACAACACTGAAAGAATAGATTATTCAATAAATAGCATGGATTGGCTTCCAATTTGGGGGAAAATATTAGACCCCAAGATAAAAACATATAAATTTCCAGATGGGGGCACCTGGGTGGCTCAGTGGGTTAAAGCCTCTGCCTTCGGCTCAGGTCATGGTCTCAGGGTGCTGGGATTGAGCCCCGCATCGGGCTCTCTGCTCAGCAGGGAGCCTGCTTCCCCCTCTTTCTCTGCCTGCCTCTCTGCCTACTTGTGATCTCTCTCTGTCAAATAAATAAACAAAATCTTTAAAAAAAAAAACTTCCAGATGGATTAACTTTTAAACATAAAAAGTACAGGCATTTGACAAATACCAAAAAAATTTAGAAAAATTTTTAATGAAGTCATAAAGGAAAGGATTTATTTATTTGACTATGTAAAATCTGTGAATAGCAAAAAAATAACTCAAAGTTAACTTTACCTAACCTTTATTTAATACTTACTATGTGATAGAAACTACGCCAAGTCTTCACATATATTGACTCCTTTCTTCCCAAAAGAAAGATAATTGTAAGATAACTGTAAGATAGCTGACTGTATTAGAGTTCTCCAAAAAGACAAAACCAATACAGTGTGCATGCGTCTGTGTGTGTGCGTGCATGCACACGAACAGATGTATAAAATAAAGGCATTTGTTATTAGCAATTGGCTCAAGTGATTATGCAAGCTGACAACCCAGGAGAGCTGATACACAGTTCCAGTCTGGTCTAAAGGCCGGAGAACAGGAGAGTCAAGGAGGGAAGTTGCCATCCAAAGGCCAGAGGGCTTGAGATGCGAGAAGTGCTGCTGCCTCAGGCCACGTCTGAGGGCCAGAAAAGACCAACATCCCAGCTCAGCAGTAAGGCAGGGAGGTCCTCTTTTACTTAACCTTTTTTAAATTTTTATTTATTTATTTTTTACTTAACCTTTTTGACTAGTTAGGTCTTCAATTAAATAGATGAACCTGTCCACAGTAGGAAGGGCAATCAGCTTACTCAGTCTATCTATTCAAATGTTAATTTTACCCAGAAATACTCTCACAAACACTCCCAGAATAATATCTGACCAAATGTCTGGGCACTCTGTGGTCCAGTTAAGTTGACACACTAAACTAACCGTCATGCAGATACTGTCCCCTTATAGCATGTGAGGAAACTGAAGCTTAAATTATTTCACCAGAATCCCACAGCTAAGATGGTAGAGTCAAACCTTGTTGCCAGCTCTATCTGAAATCAAAAGGGAATCAACAAACTGGGGGAAATGTTTGCAAAATACAAGACAAAAGTTTTAATGGCAATAGCAATAACAAGGTCTTTTATAAATCAATAAAAATGATAAGTACCTCTATACTAGAATTGGCAAACAAAGCAAAACATAGACAAAAACAGATGGCAGAGGAAATGACTATTAAAAAATAAATATGCTCAATCTCACTAATGATAAAAGAAATGCAAATTAAAACAATGAGGCGTCATTGTAGACAACCATATCTGTATCTGATGTTACAACAGATTTGAAGATTATATAGAAATCATACCAGGTGTGAACTCTTCCTCTCATGTTGCATGCTTTAGAATTATTTTTCTACCAAAGTACTCCCCTCTGGCAAAGCTTTAGAATGCTATTACTTCTATTGAGATGTCTTCACTCCCCCTGTATCTGTTTATTATTGCCTATTACAGGCCCTCAATCTCTTATCTAAAATTCTAAAATAAATTTTAAAAAACTATAAAGTTTTTTTTTTAAAGTTTTTATTTATTTGACAGAAACACAGCAAGAGAGGGAACACAAGCAGAGGGAATGGTAGCGGGAGAAGAAGGCTTCCTGCCGAGCAGGGAGCCCAATGCTGGGCTCAATCCCGACCCTGGGATCATGACCTGAGCTGAAGGCAGATGCTTAACGACTGAGCCACCCAGGCACCCCAAAACTATAAACAGTTTTATCAGTAATCCTTTAGTAGCAAAACTTTAACTGACTGGAGCTCAGTTAATGGGAAAACCTGACTTGAACTGCTATGATATTATAAAAGAGTGCATCACAGGTAAACATTCATGTTTTGCTGTAGAAATAATTATGCCCTTGCTTATGAAGTGTTGCCCCTTCCTCAAGGATTTTTTAAGTAATAAATATATAAAATAAATTATCATTTAAAATTGAAAATTCTCAATTCCTAAAGATAATGGACCTCACAGGGTTTAGAAAAGAGTAGTGAGTCTTTATTTTAGTTTTATATAAAAAGATGCCTTTTAAAAATTTTACTCTTAGGGGCACCTGGGTGGCCCAGTTGGTTAAGCATCTGATTTTGGCCCAGGTCATGATTTCAGGGTCCTGGGATAGAGACCTGTGTCAGGCTCCACATTCAGCACGGTGTCTGCTTCTCCCTTTCCCTCTCACTAACCCCTGCTTTCTCTCTCTCTCTCTCTCTCAGATAAATAAAATCTTAAAAGAAATTAAAAACAAAAATTTTACTGTTAATATTTAGCTTCCCAACATATTTAATCAAACTTCAACCTGTTAAGGAAATCTACCAAAAGTCCTACTGCTAACATCATACTCAGCCTTAAAATCACAGAGAATTCAAGAATGTGTATTCTCAACATTCTGTTCAATATTGTACTGGAAGATTCTCCTCTATTCAATCCTTGACATGATGATGGTCATGGCTAACACCTTCATTTCAGCCTTGTGAGAGACTTTGAACTGGAAGGGTCCAGCCAAGCTATATCCAGACTCTTGGCCCACAAAAACTGTAAGATAATAGATGTTATTTTGTTAAGCCATTTATCTGGGTCCAATTTGCTATGCAGCACTAGTCACATAATACTAGAACTAAAAAATATTAGTGAAACTAACAGTTGAGTTTTTTAAGGTCATAGGATACAAGGTCAATATGGAAAAACTGTTACTTCTTTATACTAGTTATAAGCAATTGCAAATTGAAAAATTTTTAAATATGCCACTTACTTTGACATGAGAAAATCCATTAAACACAAAAGACAAACTTAGAAAATATGTGTAAGACTTGTTTGTTGAAAAATATAAAACATTTCTTACAGAAATTAAAGAAGACCTAAAGAAAAGGAGAGATATATTATGTTCATGAGTGGGAAGGCTCAGCATTTATAAGATATTAATTATCCCCAAATTGATCTACAGAGTCAATGTAATTTCTTTTCTTTTCTTTTTTTTTAAAGATTTTATTATTTACTTGAGAGAGAGAGATCCCATAAGCAGGGGGAGTGAGGGAGGGAGAAGCAGGCTCCCTGCTGAGCAGGGAACCTGATGTGGGACTCGGTCCTAGTACCCTGGGATCATGACCTGAGCCAAAGGCAGACACTTAACCGACTGAGCCACCCAGACACCCAGTGCAATTTCAATCTAAATCTGAGCAGGCAATTTTGTAGAGACTGACAACTTACTCCAAAATTTATATGGAAATTCAAAGGAGTTAAAATAGCCAAAACAATTTTGAAAAAAAAAAAAAAGATAAAAGTTGAGGATTTATACTACCTAATTTCAAAACTTATTATAAAAATACATTAATCAAAATAATGTGGGGAGGTGGGTGGGGCATGGGCTAGATGGGTGATGGGTGTTAAGGTGGGCACTTGTGATGAGCACTGGGTGTTATATGTAAGTGATGAATCACTAAATTCTACACCTGAACCAATTTTTCCATTTATATTAACTAACTAGAATTTAAATTTAAAAAAATAATAGGGTGTCTATCCAGTTAGAGAAACAAAAAATAAAATGGTGTGGCACTTCCACAAGGAAGATTATATATCTCAATAGAACTGCATAGAATCCAGAGAGAAACCTAGATATATGAGATAAGCTGATTTCCTTTTTTTCTTTTTCTTTTTTTAAAGATTTATTTATTTATTTGACAGAAAGAGAGACATCACAAGCAGGCAGAGAGGCAGGCAGAGAGAGAGGGGGAAGCAGACTCCCCGCCGAGCAGAGAGCCCGATGTGGGGCTCAATCCCAGGACCCTGAGATCATGACCTGAGCTGAAGACAGAGGCTTTAACCCACTGAGCCACCCAGGCACCTCCAAGATAAGCTGATTTTCAACAAAGATATCAATATGGAAAAGAGTCTCACCAAAAAACAAAAGTGGAATAACTGGATACCTACATGAAAAAAAAATTCTGAACCTGAATCCTAATCTCAAACCACATAATATACACATCTGATAAAGAAATACACTGCAGAATATATAAAGAACTCTTAACCCAATTTTAAAAATGGTCAAAAGATTTAAACAGCTATTTAACCAAAAAAGATATGTAAAAAATCATTAAACACATGAAAATACTTTTTTCCACTTTTTAAATTATTTCTCTTATTTTATTTTAATTAAAATTTAATTTAATCAAAATTTAATTAAATTTTAAATATTAAAATTAAAATAAAAAATTTAAAATAATTAAATTTAAATTAATTAAATTAATAAAATTAAATTAAATTTAAAAATTTAATTAAAATTATTTTAAATTATTTCTCTTAATTTCCAAACTTTTTTTAATGTTCAATTTTTTAATGTTCATATAGTACATCATTAGTTTTAGATGTAGTGTTCAATGATTCATTATTGCATATAACACCTAGTGATCATCGCAACACGTGTCCTCCTTAATACCCATCACATGATGACCCCATCCTCCCAACCCCCTCCCTTCTGTGACCCTCAGTTTGTTTTCTGGAGTCCAGCATCTCTCATGGTTTGTCTCCCTCTCTGATTTCTATTCTTAACATTATTATTCTTTGGGGAAAGGCAAACTAAAACCATAAGATATCACCATACAGTTGTTACAATGGTTAAAATAATAAAGACTAACCTTACCAAGTGTTGGTAAAGACATAGTACAACTAGAATTCTTATACACTGCTAATGGTAATTAATATGTATAGCTACATCAGAAAAGTGTTTGGCATTTTCTTTTAAAGTTAAACATGCATTTATCAGATGGCTATATGATAAATACACAATCCTACTTCTAGATATTTATCCAAGAGAAATAAAAACATATGTCCACACAAAGACTTATACACGAATATTTGTAACTGCTTCATTCATAAGAGCCAAAAATTTGTAAGCATCCCAAATGTCCATCAACAGGAGAATGGACTATCCATTTGTGGTATATCCATTGAATGGAAACTACTAAGAAATAAAATAGAACTACTTACATACAACAATATGCATGAGTCTTAAGAGCATTTTGCTGAGTGTAAGAAACTTAATATACTATACATACTATGTGATTCATTTATGTAAAATCTGAGAATAGAAAAGCTAAATTATTGTTAGAGAAAACAGATGAGTAGTTGCCAGGGGTCAGGGTTGAAGGAGGAGGAAAATAGAATAAAAGAGAAAGGGAATTTTTGGAGTTATGAAAATGCTTAATGTTATTTTTTGTTATGACAGCACAGGTGAGTCAAACACCAAGCTGTATATTTATTGGGGGTATATTTTTATGCAAATTATACCTTAATAAAGTTGATTTTTAAAATAAACACCTAAAAAAACCTGAATTTACTATTAAGCAGCATATTGAACACAGATCAACACAGGATTAATGTACCAGACTACAGATCAGAGGGAATTACTAAAAATGCAACATAGAGACAAAGAGGTGGACAACATTAATAGAACTGAAGAGAAATGAAAAATGAAAGAAGAAATCTGATATAGGTCTAAACAAAGTTGCAGAAGGATAGAATTAGAATGGAAAAAACACAACAGAGAAAATGGCTGTGAATTTTACCAATGGGTGAAAGATATAAATCCATAGATACAAAAAGCATAGTTACTACCAAAGATATTGATAATATTAAATGAATCCTAGACATATTCTTGTGAAACTGCTACACATTGGAGACAAAACAAACAAACAAACAAAAAATCTTATAAGCAGCAAGAGAGAAAGGACAGAGCATCTCCACAGAATAACAGATAAATAGCAACAATGGAAGCCAGGGGATGGTGAATTATAATCTCTTTGAAGAGCTGAGCAAAAAATAAATGTCAGCCTGCAATTGTGTACCCAGTGAAGCTATCTTTCTAAGTTTTAAAACTATCCTCCTTCAAGAATGAGAACAAATTAAGCATATTTTCTGATTTTAAAAACAGAAACAGAAATGGAGAGAGCTTATCATTGACAAACTTCTAACAGGACTTTCTGAAAGATTTTCTTTAGAAAAAAGGAAAATAGTGTCAGAAAAAAGGTCTGATATGTAAGAAGGAAAAATGACCAAACAAATTGGTAAACTGTAATTATTTATCTGTATAAAAACAATGCCTAATGAGGTTTTTTTTTTTTTTTAAGATTTTATTTATTTGACAGAGAGAAACACAGAGAGAAAGGGAAAACAAGCAGAGGGAATGGAAGTGGGAGAAGCGGCTTCCCGCCGAGCAGGGAGCCTGATGTGGGGCTCGATGCGGGGCTCTATGCGGGGCTCCATCCCACGACTCTGGGATCACGACTCTGGGATCACGACCCGAGCCGAAGGCAGACGCTGAACGACTGAGCCACCCAGGCGCCCCTGCCTAATGAGTTTTAGAAAGCATCCATGTCTGAGCAACAATATTACATCAGTTGAAACGGAGTAATTTGATCAAAGTATTCTTGTATTATTCTGGAAAGTGGTTTTATAAACCTTCCATGCATGTTAAGATTTTGAGAACAACCAGTAAAAGAATAGACACAGCATAACTTCCAAGTTTGAGAGAGAAAACAATGATATAAGAAAACAAAGAAAATCGAGGTGCCTGGGTGGCTCAGTGGGTTAAAGCCTCTTCTTTAGGTTTGGGTTATGATCTCGGAGTCCCGGGATTGAGCCCCGCATCGGGCTCTCTGCTTGGCCGGGAGCCTGCTTCCCCCTCTCTCTCTGCCTGCCTCTCTGCCTACTTGTGATCTCTCTCTCTCTCTGTCAAATAAATAAATAAAATCTTAAAAAAAAAAAAAAAAGAAAGAAAGAAAACAAAGAAAATCAATCAATCTAGAAAGGTGTGATAATTAGAGGTCAGGTCATTCAGGGTCTTACAGGCCTTAGTAAGGGAATGGATTAGGGTCCAAGTATAGAACTCTGTTGGAATTATGGAAGATACAGGTTAAGTGTGAGATACATTCATTCCCAGTGACCAAGATGCTTATTCTCTGAAGGAAGGCACTTCCTATTTATCTCAATGGTTGATTGTAGTTCACTGGGGCAAAGTTTTAAGCTCAACATTCAGTCTGCTCACCTATGCTCTGGAAATCTACTGACAGCTCCTTGTTGCTGTTCTATAATTTCAAAATCAAGATAGCATATGTAGCCTGCGGGTATGTGTAGAGAAACACTTAAGAACTAGAACACCAGGAGCACCTGGGTGGCTCAGTGGGTTAAAGCCTCTGTCTTTGGCTCAGGTCATGATCTCAGAGTCCTGGGATCGAGTCCCGGATCAGGCTCTCTGCTTAGCAGGGAGCCTGCTTCCCCCCCTCTCTGCCTGCCTGTGATCGATCTCTCTCTCTCTCTGTCAAATAAATAAATAAATAAATAAATAAATAAATAAATAAATAAAATCTTAAAAAAAAAGAACTAGAACACCAATGCCTTATCAGGACTATCAAGATCCTCCAAAATCTCAAAAAAGTAGTCCAAACACATTTAAAATTATTCTTTCTTATCTACCACATGCATAGGACCACATGCCTGGGACCAGTTACTTGGATGTGTGAAGTGGGTGGTTTACAAGGAACTGCAGTAAATTTGAGAGTCCAAGTCTCTCAAAGAATCTATCAACCTCCCTGGCTCCAGCCCATTGTTGCCATGCAGAAACTTTGTTGTCATCTGAGCACCTGATTCTACCTATGTGCAGAAACTAGCTAAAGTCTCAGTTCCATAAAAATGCCCCAGTTTTCTTGACTCTGTATCTTTGCTCACATGACTGCTTCTCTTCAATTTTTTTTTAATTAGAGACTATTTTAGACCAGCCTTATGTTCACAGCAAAATTGAGAGGAAGGTACAAAGACTTCCCATATATCCATTGCCTCCACACATGCATATCTCTTCTATTAGCAACATACCCCACCAGCATAGTACATTTGTAACAACTGATGAACTTACATTGATGCATAATCACGACTCAAAATCCACATTTTAGGGGCGCCTGGGTGGCTCAGTCGTTAAGCGTCTGCCTTCGGCTCAGGTTATGATCCCAGGGTCCTGGGATCGAGCCCCGCATCGGGCTTCCTGCTCGGCAGGAAGCCTGCTTCTCCCGCTACCATTCCCTCTGCTTGTGTTCCCTCTCTCACTGTGTTTCTCTCTGTCAAATAAATAAAATCTTTAAAAAAAAAAAAAAAAAAAAATCCACATTTTACACTAAGGATCACTCTTGGTGCTGTGCATTCTACAGGTCTGTACAAATACATAATGATATGTATCCATGATTATGGCATCAGAATATTTTTACTGCCTTTAAACAACCTCTGTGGCCCCTTCTCCAACCAACACCTGGTAACTACTGATATTTTTACTGTCTTCACAGTTTTTCCTTTTTCAGAATGATATATAATTGGAATCATATAGTATGTAGCCTTTTCAGATTGGCTTCTTTCACTTAGTAATATATATTTAATTTTCCTCCATGTCTTTTCATGGCTTGATGGTTCATTTCTTTTTAGCACTGAATAATAGTCTATTGTCTGAATGTACTACAGTTTACTCATTCACCTACTGAAGGACATCTTGGTTGCTTCCAAGTTTTGACAATTATGAATAGTTGCTATAAACATCTATGTGCAGGTTTTGGTGTGGACATGTTTTCATTTCCTTTGGGTAAATACCAAGGAATAGGATTCCTGGATTGTACGGCAAAAGTACGTTTAGTTTTTAAAAAAAATTGTCAAACTGTCTTTCACAGTGGCTGTACCCTTTTGCATTCCCACCAGCAATGAATGAGAGTTCCTGTTGTTCTGCATCTTCACCTGCATTTGGTGTTGTCAGTGTTCTGGGTTTTGGCCATTCTAATAAATGTGTATCTTTGATGAGGGATTTTAAGAACTTGGTTCATTTTTTTTTTTTTTTAAGATTTTATTTATTTGACAGAGAGAAACACAGCAAGAGAGGGAACACAAGCAGAGGGAATAGTAGCGGGAGGAGCAGGTTTCCTGCTGAGCAGGAAGCCTGATGTGGGGCTCGATCCCAGGACCCTGGGATCATGACCTGAGCCGAAGGCAGACGCTTAACGACTGAGCCACCCAGGTGCCCCATGACTTGGTTCATTTTTAAGATTTTTTGTTGTTGTTGTTTATTTATTTGGCAGAGAGAGAGAGATCACAAGTAGGCAGAGAGGCAGGCAGAGAGAGAGGGGAAAGCAGGCACCCCGCTGAGCAGAGAGCCCGATGCAGGCCTCGATCCCAGGACCCCGAGACCATGACCTGAGCCGAAGGCAGAGGCTTTAACCCACTGAGATACTCAAGCGCCCCAGGACTTGGTTCATTTTTAATTGGGCTGTTTCTTTTTTTATTGTTGAGTTTTAGGAGTTCTTTGTATATCTTGAGTAACAGTTCTTCAACAGATAGGTCTTTTGCAAACACTTTCTCCAAGTCTGTGGCCTTTTTCCTGATTGTAGTAGGAAAACTTCTAGTTTCTCACCATCAGTATGATGTTAGCTGTGGATTTTTTGGTAGACATTCTTTAACAAATTGAGGAAGTTCCCCTCTACTAAATTTTATCATCAATAGGTGTTGAATTTTGTTAAATGCTTTTTCTGCATCTATTGATACGATCATGTGATTTTTCTTCTTTAGCTTGTTGATGTGATGGAATACACAATTGACTTTCAAATGTTGAACCTGCCTTGCCTACTTGGGATAAATTCATTTTACACATTATTGGAGTTGAATTACCAATATTTTGTTGAAGATTCTTACATCTATACTCATGAGAAATATTGGTCTACAGTTGTAACATCTTTGTCTGATTTTGTAATGTCTTTGTCTGATTTTGGTGTTAGGGTAATGCTGGCCTGTAAGCATGAGTTAGAAAGTATTCCTTCTACTTCTATCTTCTGAAAAAGATTTTAGAAAAATGGGAAGATTTCTTCCTTAAATGTTTGCTAAAACTTACCAGTGCACCCATCTGGGCCTGGTACTTCCTGTTTTGGAAGGTTATTAATTATATATTTAATTTCTTTATTAGACATAGGCATATTCAGATTGTATATTTCTCCTTGTATATATTTTGGCAGATTGTGTCTTTCAAGGAATTGGCCCATTTTTATCTAAATTATCAAATTTGTAGGCATAGAATACTCTAGTATTCCTTTATTATCTTTTTAATATCATAAGCTCTGTTGTGATATTTCTTTCATTTTTGATACCAGTAATTATGTCCTTTCCCTGTTTTCTTAGTTAGCCTGGCTAGAAGCTTATCATTTTTATTGATCTTTTTAAAAAACAAAAAGTTTGGTTTCACTGATTTTTCTCTATCAAGTTCCTGTTTTCAACTTCATTTATTTCTACTCTAATATTTATTATTTCTTTTTCCCTTTTTACTTTGGATTTAATTTGCTTCCTTTTTCTTGTTTTCTAAGGTGGAAGCTTAGACTATTTAAATGGTCTAATATACATACTAATATATGTATTCAGTGCTATAAATTTTCTTCTAATCATTGCTTCCACTGCATCCCACAAATTTTAATAATTTTATTTTTAGGGTGCCTGGGTGGCTCAGCAGGTTAAAGCCCCTGCCTTCAGCTCAGGTCGGGATCTCAGGGTCCTGGGATTGAGCCCCACATTGGGCTCTCTGCTCAGCAGGGAGCCTGCTTCCCCCTCTCTCTCTGCCTGCCTCTCTACCTACTGTGATCTCTCTCTCTCTGTCAAGTAAATAAAATCTTTAAAAAAATAATAATTTTATTTTCATTTTCATTCAGATATTTTTTTAAAGTCTAAAATATTTTTAAAATTATCTCAAGATTAGGGGCGCATGGGTGGCTCAGTTGATTAAGCACCTAACTCTTGATCTCAGCTCAGGTCTTGATCTCAGGGCTGTGAGTTCAAGACCAGTGCTGGGCTCCATGCTGGATGTGGAGCCTACTTAAGGAAAAAAAAATGATCTCAAGGGTGCCTGGGTGGCTCAGTGGGTTAAGCCCCTGCCTCTGGCTCAGGTCATGATCTCAGTGTCCTGGGATAGAGCCCCGGATCAGGCTCTCTGCTCAGCAAGGAGCCTGCTTCCTCCTCTCTCTCTGCCTGCCTTTCTGCCTACTTGTGATCTCTCTGTCAAATAAATAAATAAAATCTTAAAAAAATTATCTCAAGATTTCTCCTACGTGTTAATTAGAAGTGTGTTTTTTAGTTTCTATATATTTTGGAATTTTCCAGTTATTTTTATTATTGATTTCTAGTTTAATTTTATTACAGTCTGACAGCAAACATTGTATGATTTACATTCTTTTAAATTTGTTAAACTGTGCTTTATGGTTCAGAATGTGGTCTATCCTAGTGAATGTTCCATGTGAGCTTGAAAAGTGTGTATTCTACTGTTGGTGGATGAAGTAGTCTATAGTTGTCAATTATGTATAGTTGATTGGTAATGTTGAGTTCAACTATGTCCTTAATTATTTTCTGTCCTTTAGATCTGCCCATTTATGATAGAAGAGTGTTGAAGTAGCAGTTACAATAGTGGATTCATCTATTTCTCCTTGCAGTTCTGTTAGTCTTTGCTCACATATTTTGATATTCTGTTGTGAGATGAACACACATTAAAGACTCTTACATATTCTTGGAGAACTGACACCTTCCTCTTATCAGTATGTAATGCCTCTCTTTATTTCTCTTTATCTTTATCTTATTTATTATAACTTTCTTTGCTTTGGAATCTGCTCTTTCTGAAATTAATGTAGCTACTCCTGACTTATTTTGAATAGTGTTAGCATGGTACATCTTTTTCCATCCATTTAATCTATAAATGTCTAATATTTAAAGTGGATTTTTATAGTGAGATACCACCTCACACCAGTCAGAATGGCTAAAATTAGTAAGTCAGGAAACGATAGATGTTGGCGAGGATGTAGAGAAAGGAGAACCCTCCTACACTGTTGGTGGGAAGGCAAGCTGGTGCAGCCACTCTGGAAAACAGTGTGGAGGTTCCTCAAAAAGTTGAAAATAGAGCTACCCCACGACCCAGCAATCGCAGTATATGTGATATCTTTACCCTAAAGATACAAATGTCGTGATCCGAAGGGGCACGTGCACCCGAATGTTTATAGCAGCAATGTCCACAATAGCCAAACTATGGAAAGAACCTAGATGTCCATCAACAGATGAATGGATAAAGAGGTGGTATATAAATATACAACGGAATACT
>CM053609.1:35276835-35305698 GCA_028646535.1 Procyon lotor | reverse complement strand
AAAAGTGTAGGCTGAGAATTGCAGTGAGACAGAGGCTACCCTAATCACATTACTCAAAACTTGGACATAAGCCTGGGTCACCGAGATCACAATGCTCTCTAATGATTCACAGACCTATACTCTTGGGGCAAATAATACATTATATGTTAATTTAAAGAAAGAAAAAAAGAAGAAAAGCATGGTGAGAAAAGGATGCAGAGGCAGCTGACATTCACCAGCTCAACCAATATTTGTTGAGCACCCACTACGTGTTGAAAATTGTGCTGGGTATAGGAATTTGGTATGAACAAAAATGTACACCACTTCTAACCACCAGCAAATAATAATACAAATCACTATAAAATTATTATATGATAGTGAGTTGCCCTAATTAGGAGTTTTTTTAATTCAAGAATTCTGATAACTCAAATACACAAGAAAATAATCACAAGTTCTTCTATCAAAGTAAAAATTGAGCTGAGGTTGAGCCTAACAATGTACTGGAGAGAGAAGTTATAACTCTCCGGGTTTATAATTTCTAATATGAATATCATTAAGCTGCTTTTCCAAACCCCAAAATAATAGCCAATCTGGTTATCTTCTGCTCTTCAGTGATGCTTGGGGAGCAATGTATTTTTAAAAAGATTCTTTTCCAGCTTAAAGTCATATATCAGAGCCGAGAAAAATTAATAGGCCTTGGATTAGAGGTTTCCTGGATGACCGAGTGATCTTGTTAGCCAACCAGCTACACAGGAATATTTATGTAAAGAAAGAGAAAGCAGTTTTAAGACTGGTCTAATGATTCAAGACATGAAATACATTCATTCTGGGAGCTATTTGAAGGATATAGTGAAACATAAATATAACTAAAAAACTAAATTGTTGAGCCAACTGAAGAGACTGAGTATCAAATTCTAGTCATATACATTTGCAAAATTCCCCTTTGAAATCAACAGGCACTGTCTAAGGGCATTATATTTACATATTATACCCATTCCCAATTTGGAGTAAATTTTTTTCTATAGCAATAATAGAAGAATAATAGAAGATTAGACACTGTTTTTGTCTGAGTTTGTCTACTCTATTTTACTAAATAGTAGTCTCATCAAGGTTTAATTGCTGCTTAAAAAGGGAAATTGAGGTACTCACAAAATGAACTGTCCTCAAATTCTCTTAGAGAGCTGTGGCCAATTAAGATATAAAATTTTTATATCTACACAATGCTACCCTTTCTGAAGATACAAGGCTGATCAAATCTCCCTTGTGTAATAACACCTGTGGGCTTAGTCAGCACATGACCTCTTCATTAGATTCCTTTTCTACATATATATGCAGAATGAAATTCTTGGGAAAATAAAAACCTTTGGTGTGGCATAGGTTTTATTAAAAGTGCAACTTCTTGGGGCGCCTGGGTGCTCAGTGGGTTAAAGCTTCTGCCTTCAGCTCAGGTCATGATCTCAGGTTCCTGGGATTGAGGCCCCACATGGGCTCGATGCTCAGCGGGAAGCCTGCCTCCCTCTCTCTCTGCCTGCCTCTCTGCTTACTTGTGATCTCTCTCTCTCTCTGTCAAACAAATAAATAAAATCTTTTTAAAAAAATGCAACTTCTTGAAATACCCACATTCGTAAATCCTTCAATGCTTAAGAATAAAGCCTTCCCTTTCCTTAAACAAAAAGCAACTTTTAAAACAGAAATAGCTAACATCAGTAGCTGATTAGTAGCTGAATAATTATATTCACTTCAGTGAAGACTGTAAACAAAGAGATATTAAGTAATTTTTTCACAACTACCCTGCTGTGATACCAGCTGATCCGGTTTAATAGCAAAAAACATTTCTACCAATTTTGCAAGAAAGATATATTTTGGGGATATTTCATCTTCTAGAGTGAGTGTAAATAATCTGTTCAGCAGCAGGCTTACAGTGACACCATGTAGCATAACCACCAGTGATCAACTTGAAAATGTAATTTTTAGAACTGTAGTATTTGCAAATTAAAGGATTAATGTTAACTTCAGTCAATACAGAAAATAAACTTGATTAGCAGAATGAATTAATATCAAATCAGTTTTGCAGATAACGTGTTCCCAGCTATATCCCAAGGTGTCTGTCTGTCTTATTCTTTCTCTAGAGAACCCTAAAGGATAACACTTTTCATTCTAATTGTATTATTTTAATATTCATCTTGTAAACAATGCAGTGTTTTTGCATGAATGTAAAAATTTCAGTTGCTTTTTAAATGAATCCCCAAGGAACTGGGGAATTAGAAAATCTAGTTTATTTTTTAAATGATATCAAAAAACAGCAGAGAAACCACAGGCATTATGACATCATGACTTTCTTTTTACTGTTAAATATACAATTATGCAAAAGAGGAAGACTCCATAGTCATTCCTCCAAATAATATATAAACCCTGGAATATGTTTTCCTATAACATAAATACTCTTGACACAGAATGAAAATAAAAAATCTACAAATTTTTTAAAGTTCAGCCCTTTGTATAGATATTTAATTATATTATTTTGAAGCAAAAATGGGGCCAGAAAGGTATGTACTCATGCCTTCAACCACAAAATATGGTGGCAACTAGCAAAATTCAAACTTTTTTCTTCATATATAAAAGACAAATCTATTATTATTAGGAATCTAACCACCTTGGGGTGCCTGAGTGGCTCAGTGGGTTAAAGCCTTTGCCTTCAGAAGTCATGATCTCAGGGTCCTGTGATCAAGCCTCTCTGCTCAGCAGGGAGCCTGCTTCTCCCTTTCTCTCTGCCTGCCTCTCTGCCTACTTGTGATCTCTCTCCCTCTGTCAAATAAATAAATAAAAAATCTTTAAAAAAATAAAAAGGAATCTAAACACCCTTCCTATGGGTGCTTTACAATTTCATAATCATGGTATAACCTCTATTATGACACCATGCTTAGTTATCAGGATATTAAAAATAGAACACAATAGAGGAATTACCAAGTTTTGATGTGTCCAACAGGATCTATTTTTAAAGGTAAAGATAATAGGACAAAAGATATGATAGATATTTTAGGAAAGATTATAATATTCAGAGATAATGAAATACATCAGAAAAGTTTTTCTATCTGGCAAATGAGAATAAAAGTAATTATTTTTGCAGAGTACTTAACACAAAAGAGGAAGGAAATATTTGAACACATTTAATTTAATATATTCCTAATCCTCAAACTCCTGTCTCTTAGGTTACTCTTCAAAAGCTCTGCAAAACACAGAAACTCAATTTATTAGAAAGGATTAGACTAATTCAGAAAAAGAAGATCGCAAATGTTTACAACCTGTTTAGAGAGCTTAAAAGAGTATTTTATTCCTACGAGATACTAAAGATTCTCTGTTGAAGTGGGAAGTACACATCCTGATACCAGCCATGAATACGTATTTCTTATTATATGCTAAGTTTTGGTATTGATAAAGAATTTATCCATAACTTATATGAAGTCACTAATGGCTTATTATTTTTTTTATTTTATTTTTTTTTAAAGATTTTATTTATTTGACAGAGAGAAACACAGCGAGAGAGGGAACACAAGCAGAGGGAATGGTAGCGGGAGAAGCAGGCTTCCCTCTGAGCAAGGAGCCCGATGTGGGGCTCGATCCCAGCACCCTGGGATCATGACCTGAGCCGAAGGCAGATGCTTAACGACTGAGCCACCCAGGCGCCCCTGGTTTATTATTTTTTAATTTTTAAGTGATCAAATACCAAGAATGCCATATAAATTGTCACTTCCTTTAAAAAAAAGATTTTATTTATTTTAGAGAGAGAGAGAGTGAACATGAACAGGGATGGGGGGGTGGAGTAGTAGAGGGATGGGGTGGTGGGAGGGAGGAGGGGTAGAGAGAGAAGAAGAGAGAATCTTAAGCAGACTCCCTACTGAGCAGGGAGACTGACTCAGGACTTGATCTCACAACCTTGAGATCACGACCTGAGCCAAGATCAAGAGTCAGACATTTAACTGACTGAACCACTCAGGCACCCCTAAAATGTCATTTCTTAAAGCCCAACTGAAAACTACAAAGAAAAAAAAATTAGAAGAGGTAAAGTGATCAAGAAGGCAGTACATTTTCTAGTAAAGATAATCTCAAGTATCCCAAAAGTATATATATTTTTTACAATATCTTTGTATGCATAAAAGCTGATTTTTAAAATATGATCTAAATCACAAAAAATGAGACCCTATAAGAAAAATAAAGCACTACTGTTCTCTGTTCTTCCTATTATTGCATGAATGTTGAAATCGAGAGACTTTCAGTTTGTCTTTTTTTTATTTATTTATTTGAAAGAGAGAGAGAGAAAGTGAGAGCATGAGAGGAGCAAAGGTCAGAGAGAGAAGCAGACTCCCCATGGAGCTGGGAGCCTGATGCAGGACTCGATGCGGGATTCGATCCCAGGACTCAATGCGGGACTCGATCCCGGGACTCGATGCGGGACTCTAGGACCATGACCTGGGCCAAAGGCAGTTGCTTAACCAACTGAGCCACCCAGGCGCCCCTGACTTTCAGTTTGTCTTAAAGAGATGTTATGACATCTAAAAAGCAGAAACCACAACTTTTTAATTAACTTACTAGAAAGGGGGATAGTATATTCAGTAAAACTCTTTCACAATAAATTTTATTCATAGACAGATTTCTGTTTTGTTCATGAAAAATTAACTGTTGTGTGAATTGCCTTCCTACTCTAAATAACTAGATATCAACACAAAACACATTTGAAAGCTATTTCAGGGACTCCTGGCTGTTTCAGTTGAAAAAGCATGCAACTCTTGATCTAAGGGTTGTGAGTTTTAGCCCCATGTGGGCATAGAGATTACTTAAATAAATAAAACTTTATAAATAAATAAATAAGAATAAAACTACTTCAGGCAGGGGAGGACTATGGTCCCCCACCAAAGGAAAACAAATGAGGGACACCCCATGATTACTCCAGCTCACTGCTTAGTAGTTTCTAGGCCAGCACCAGGAGAAAGAATCTAAACAAGGTCCAGCAAGGTCCACCATTGATGAAGGTGACAGAAACTGAAGTCTGTGAAGGATTAGGTATCTAGACTTTGCAGGCTACATTATTGGAGATCTGCAGAAAAGTTCCTGGAGTCTTTAGCTGAGTACAGATCTATCCATGAGGTCAGGGAAAAAAACTACCGTAAAGCAGTAAGCAGAAAAATAACTGGGGTTTACAGAGTTAGAAATAGTTTCCTTTTTCATCAAGCAAAGTGGAGAGCCCCAGAAACACATAGGACATCAGGCAGAGCTCTCTAAAAGGGTCACATATCACTTATTAGTAATGGGACTAAAATAGCCCCAGAGTAAAGCTGCTCTAAACCAACCATAATAAAGCTTAAAATTCAGACTCAGAAGAATCATACTGATTCAAATAACTGAATTTTGTCCAACATTCTTTCAAATGTCTTTCAGTATTCAGCAACTTAAAATTCATAGTGATTTAGCTTTTGTTCAAAAACTACTTGACATGTAAAAAAAATGACCCATAATCAGGAGTAAAATCCTTCAAGAAAAAAACAGATCTAGGAAGGACAGAGATGATCAACTGGCATAGATGAGTTTAAAAAGACCCAAATGAAGCTTCTAGATAGGAAAAACACAATATTAGAAATGGGAAATATATTGCCTGTGTTTAACAGTAGATAAGACACAATAGAAGAAACAACCAGGAACTTGAAAATAAAGGAGTAAAACTTATTTAAAATGGGCAGAGGAAATAGATGGTAGATATTAAGGAGAGCACTTGTGATGAGCACTGGGTGTTTATGTAAGCACTGAATCACTAAATTCTACACCTGAAACTAATATTACACTGTATGTTAACTGGAAATTAAATAAAAATTTGAAAAATAAAATAAAAGCAAAAACAAAAAGAGGCAGATGAATAAAAAAATGACTGATAAAAATCAGCGATCTGTGGGATAATATTAAGCAACCTAACATATAAGAAAATAGAGTTCCAAAAGGAAGAAGGGAGGGACAAAAAATTTTTGCTGAATGATGGCCAAAATTTTTCAAATGTTGTGAAAGTATAAACTCACAAATCCAAGGAGCTTAAATGAAGTCCAACCAAAATAAACACACACACACACACAAACACACACACGCATAACATCACATAAGAATCAAATTTCTGAAACCAGTACTGAAATATTAAAAGTAGCCGGAGAGAAAATATAAAATCTGTACAGAGGGAGAAAAATGAGAATTACCAGAAACCTTTCATAAGAAGCCACACAAATCAGAATTTAAAAAAATATTATAGTCCTGAAAGAAAAAACTGGATAATCTAGAATTCTGTACCCAGTGAAAGTATCACCCAAAATTTAAGTCAAAATAAATATTTTCTCAGGCAAACAAAAGTTGAGAGAATTCATTAGCAGACCTACATTATAAGAAACATTAAGGGAAGTGCATCAAGAAGGAGTAAAATGATTCCAGATGGAAATTTGGATCTATACAAAGGAATGAAAAGTAATGGGGCATATATTTAGGTAAATATAGGATATTCGTTATCATTTTTAAATTTTCTTAAAGATAATTGCTATTTTAAGCAAAAATAAAAATTCATTGCAGGATTCAGGGCAAAGGTAGAAGTAAAGTGTATTATAACAAAAGTAGAAAAGAAAAGAAGGAGAAAATAGGGATATATTTTTGTACGGTTTTTACCTACAATGTAATAATGTTATTTGAAAGTAGAGAATAATAAATTAAAATAAATATTTTAAACCCTAAAGCAACTGCAAAAAAATAAAAGAAAAAAAAGGAGGAAGGAAAAAGAATATAGCTAGTAAGCTAATAGTGGAAACAAATGGAATCATAAAAATATTCAAAAAGAATACATAAAAGGGGAGAAAGGGAATAGCAAAAGTATGAAATTAAAAAAATAGTGAGATAGTAGCTTTCTGCCCAGCCATGTATATATAAATTGTGTAAAAGCTCCAAATAAAAGGCAGTATTTGTGAAATCAGATAAAAAGGTTAAGACTCAATTACATGCTGTCTATAAGAGATCACTTTAAATACAAAAATATAATAGCTTAAAAGGTAAAAGGATGGAAAGAGATTCCACAGAAACCCTAATCAAAATAAAGCCTTAGTGGCTATGTTAACATCAGATAACAAAGACTTCAAAACAAGGAATAAACAAGGGATAAAGATGGACATATCATAGGTAAAGGAATTAATTCCTCAAGAAAGCAAACTAATCCAAAATACATATGCAACTAAAACAGAAGTTCACAATACATGAAGTCATAGGCTTATACTGCTAAAAGAAGAAATAGACAAATCCACAATTTTCATTAGAGACTTGAACATTCTTCTCTCAGTAACTGATAGAACAAGTAAACACAAAACCACAGTAGGGATATAGAAGACTTGAACTATACTTTCTACCAACTTGACCTCATTGACACGAATGGAACACTACATCCAACAAAAACATAATAAACATACTTTTCAAGTGTACTTAGAACATTCACCAGAATAAACAATATTCTGGCTTAAAAGTCTCAGTAAATGTGGGGCACCTGGCTGGCTCAGTCAGTGGAGCATATGACTTGATCTCAGGGTTGTAAGTTTGAGCCCCACATTGGGTATACAGGTTCTTTAAAAATAAAACCTTAAAAAAAAAAATCCCAGAAACTGTAATAGGATTAAGATCATACAAAGTATGGTTTCTGACAACAATGGATTTAAACTAGAAATTAATTTTTAAAAACCTGGAAATCCTCAAATACTTGAAAATTAAACAATACACTTCTAAATAACACATGAATCAAAGAAGAAATCACAAGGGAAATTTAAAAAATATTTTGTACTGAATGAACTGAAAATACAAAACTTCAAAAGTTACAGATGAAGCTAACGCAATCTTTAAAAGTAAATCTAGGGGTGCCTGGTGGCTCAGTCAGCTAAACGTCTGCCTTCAGCTCAGGTCATGATCACAGGGTCCTGGGATTGAATTTGACATCAGGCTCTTTGCTCTGCAGGGACCCTGCTTCTCCTTCTGCCTGGAGCTCCCCTGCTTGTGTTTGTTCTCTCCCCTATGACAAATAAATAAAATATTTTAAAAAATATATATTTTTTAAAATATAAGAAATAATAAATAAATAAGTAAATTGATAGTTGTATTTAGCTGGCTGGCTCAGTAAGAAGAGTGTGGGACTCTTCATCTTAAGGTTGTATGTTTGAACCCCACATTGAAATTACTTAAATAAATATTTAATAAATAAATAAATGAAAGTAAATTGATATTCATAAACATCTGTATTAGAAAAAAATGGTCTGAATTCAATAATTTAAGCTTCTACCTTCAATAAAAAAGACAATACAAAAAATAAAAGAAATTAGTGTTGCCTGGGTGGCTCAGTGGGTTAAGCCTCTGCTTTCAGCTCAGGTCATGATCTCAGGGTCCTGGGACTGAGCTCCACATCGGGCTCTCTGCTCAGCGGGGAGCTTGCTTCCCCCGCCCCCCACCCCCTGCCTGCCTCTCTGCCTACTTGAGATCTGTCAAATAAATAAATGGAATCTTAAAAAAAAAAAAGGGGGGAGCCTGGGTGGCTCAGTCGTTGGGCGTCTGCCTTCGGCTCAGGTCATGATCCCAGGGTCCTGGGATCGAGCCCCGCATCGAGCTCCCTGCTCGGCAGGAAGCCTGCTTCTCCCGCTATCATTCCCTCTGCTTGTGTTCCCTCTCTCGCTGTCTTTTTCTCTGTCAAATAAATAAAATCTTAAAAAAAAAAAAAGAACATCCAAAACAAGTATTTAAAAAAAAAAAAGAAAAAGAAAAATTAAACATAATAGAAGCCAGAGGAAGAAAATAATGAGATCAGAGCAGGAATCAGTGAAATAGAAAACAAGGATACAATAAACATCCAGGAAGCCAAAAGCTGGTTCTCTAAAAATACTAATAAAATTGATAAACCTGTATTCAGACTGATAAAAAATGAGAAAAGACTAAAATAATTTTAAGGGAATATTATGACCAACTTTAAAGCAACAATTAATCAACTTAGATGAAATGACAAATTTCTTTAAAAACATAAACTACCAAAACTCCTTCAGGAAAATCTAGATAACCTGAACAGCATGATCTCTAGCAAAGAAATTAAAGTTTTAGATAACAATTCCCATAAAGAAAACTCCAGATAGCTCTAGAAAGCTCTAGGCCCAGTGGATTAACTGGAGAATTCTACCAAACATTTAAGTTAGAAATAATACTAATTCTACACAGACTCTTTTTTTTTTTTTTTTTTTAAAGATTTTATTTATTTGACAGTGAGAAACACAGTGAGAGAGGGAACACAAGCAGAGGGAATGGTAGCGGGAGAAGCAGGCTTCCCGCCGAGCAGGGAGCCCGATGCGGGGCTCGATCCCAGGACTCTGGGATCATGACCTGGGCCGAAGGCAGACGCCTAACGACTGAGCCACCCAGGCGCCCCTTTTTTTTTTTTTTTTAAAGATTTTTATTTATTTGACAGAGAGAAACACAGCGAGAGAGGGAACACAAGCAGAGGGAATGGTAGCGGGAGAAGCAGGCTTCCTGCCGAGCAGAGAGCCCGATGCAGGGCTCGATCCCAGGACCCTGAGATCATGACCTGAGCCGAAGGCAGATGCTTAACGACTGAGCCACCCAGGCGCCCCTACACAGATTCTTTTTTTTAAAACAGAAGATGAAGGATCATATCCCAAATTATCTTGTGATCATGATTACTTTGATTCCAAAATTAAGACAAGACAAAAAGAGAAAACTACAAATCAGTTCCTTCAGCAAACTGAATCCAGCAATATGGAAAGAGTAATACATTATGACCAAGTGGGTTGATTTAATATTCAAATATCAAAAAATATAATTCACCATATTAACAGAGAGAGGAAAATCATATTATCATCTCATACATGCAAAGAATTTGATATAGTTTGATATCCATTAATGATTTAAAAACAAACTCTCATAAAATTAGAAATAGAAGGAAATCTCGATCTCATAAAGAACACCTATAAAAAACCTACAGCAAGTATCATATCTAATGGTGGAAAACTGAATGTTTCCCCCATAAGATCAGGAACAAAGCAAGGATATACGCTATATTTCTATTCAACATTTTTACTGGACGTCCTAGACAATGCAATAATGCTAGAAAATGAAATAAAAAGCATGCTGATTGGAAAAGAAGTAAAATTGTCTTTATTCACAGATGACATGATAGTATACATAGAAAAATATAAAAAAAATCTATATAAAATCTACTAGAAATAATGTGTGAGCTTAGCAAGGTTGCAGAACACAAGGTCAATATAGAGTTACTGTCTTTGTAAAATTAGCAACAAACAACTGGAAATTTATTTTTTATTGTTATTATTTTTTAAAGATTTATTTATTCAGAGAAAGAGTGCACATGTGTGCTGGGGGGAGGGGCAACAGGAGGGGGAGAGAGAATCTCAAGCAGACTCCCCACTGAGAGGAGCCCAGTGCAGGGCTCAATCGCACAATCCTGAGATCACAACCTGAGCTGAGATCAGGAATCAGATGCTCTACTGACTGAGTCACCCAGATGCCCCATTCTTTTATTTTTATAAGTACTCTCTATACCCAATGTGGGGCTCAAACTCATGACCCCAAGATCAAGAGTGCAATGTTCTATGGACTGAACCAGGCAGATGCCCCAACAGTTGGAAATTTAGATCTTAAAAAATACCATTTATAATAGAATAAAAAAAGATTTAGCAAAATATGCAAGATCTTTTCACTCAAGGCTACCAAATATTGTTGAGTAAAATTAAAATGTGAAAAATACAGAGAAATAGCATTTCTAGATCAAAAGACTCATTATTGGGGCGTCTGTGTGGCTCAGTGGGTTAAAGCCTCTGCCTTCAGCTCAGGTCATGATCTCAGGGTCCTGGGATCGAGCCCCACATCAGGCTCTCTGCTCAGCAGGGAGCCTGCTTCCCCCTCTCTCTCTGTCTGCCTCTCTGCCTACTTGTGATCTCTCTCTGTCAAATAAATAAATAAAATCTTTAAAAAACAAACAAACAAACAAAGACTCACTATTGTTAAAATGCTAATTGTTCCCCAAATTGATATTTCAATGAAATCTCATTCAAAATCCTGTCATAATATTGTAGTCATTGACAGGCTGATTCCAAAATTTATACACAAAGCAAAGGATCTAGAATAGCCAAAACAGTTTTGAAAAAGAAAAACAATGTTTGAGGACTTATAGCACTTCAGACTTATCAGACTTACTATAAAACTACAGTAACCAGGGCACCTGGGTGGCTCAGTCAGTTAAACATCTGCCTTCCTCTTAGGGGGTAGTGATCCTGGGGTCCTGGGATTGAGGCCCAGGTCAGGTCCCTCTTGGTGGGGAAATTGCTTCTCCCTCCCCCTCTCCCTCTGCTGTTCCCTATGCTTGTGCTTGCTCTCTCTCTCTGTCAAATAAATAAAATCTTTTTAAAAAATAAAGAGAAAGTCCATAAAGAAATATTGACAAGGGAGCAAAGGCAATTCTACAGAAAAAAAAATACTCTTTAACAAAAGGTGCTTGAAAAACTGGGCATCCAACCACATGCAAAAAATCAATCTAAATACAGACCTTATACTTCTCACAAAAACTAATTCAAAATGGATCATAGACCTAAGTGTAAAAAGCAAAACTATAAAACTTTGAGAAGAGAACATAGGAGAAAATCAAGATGACCTTAGATTTGGTAGATGATCTTTTTAGAGACACCACCAAAAGCATGATCCATGAGAGAAAAAAATATGATAAGCTGGATTTCTTTAAAATTAAAAACTTCTTGGCATACCTGAGTGGTTCAGTCTGTTAAGTGTCTGACTTTGGCTCAGGTCATGATCTCAGGGTCCTGGGATCAAGCCCTGAGTCCTCTCAGCAGGAAGCCTGTTTCTCCCTCTCCCTCTGTCCCTGCCCATACTCTTGTTATCTCTCTTTCTGAAATAAAAAAATGAAATATTTAAATAAATAAATAAACAAATAAAACCTCTCGGGGCACCGGGCTGGCAAGTGCCTAACTCTTGGTTTTGGCTCAGGTCATGATCTCAAGGTTATGAGATGGAGCCCCATGTCAGACTCATCATTCAATGGGGAATCTGCTTGAGATTCTCTCCCTCTGCCATTCCCCCCATTCTCTCTCTCTCAAAATAAATAAATCTTTAAAAAAAATTAAAAACTTCTCTTCTATGAAAGACACTGTTAAGAGAATAATTGCCAAAAATTGGAAACAATTCAAAGGTCCATCAATAAGTGGTCGGATAACAAATTGTAGTATATTCATAGAAATATTACTAAGCAATAAAAAGGGACTGATTTTGGCTACACGGAGCAACACAGATGACCTTCAGAGCATTACAATAAGTTAAAAAAAACCTCATATTCTCTGACTTCATTTATGTGAAATCTTAAAAAGGTAAATCTATAGGAACAGAAAGATCAATGGTTGCCAAGGGGCTGAGGGTAGGGAGAGAGGATTGTCTACAAAGAAGCATAGGAAAACATTTTGGGTGCTGGAAATGTTCTATGTATTGATTGACTGACATATTTGTTAGAGCTCACTGAACTATATACACTTAAAGTAGGTCAGTTTTATAATTATACCTCAACAAGACTGATAATTTTTAAAATTTCTTATAGATATATTTATTTGAGAGAGAAAGAGGGAGTTTGCACAAATGATGGGGGGGCAGAGGGAGAAGCAGACTCCCTGCTGAGCAAGGAGCCTGAGGTGGGGCTGGATCCCAGGACCCCAAGATCATGACCTGAGCTGAAGGAAGACACACAACTGACTGAGCCACCCAGGTGTCCCAAGGCTGATTTTTTTAAAATACATCTGCAAACAATGTCCCCTTTCCATTAATAGATAATGCTCTGCTGCCATTGTTTACAATGTCCAGGGTTTCATTTGAAGTTTTGATGCCACACAGAGTTAGTGGGAACAGCCAGGTTTATTTAGCCAGCCAGCCACTACAGAAACCCTACAGTTTAAGGTTCTAGAAAATGAGAATATAAGTAAAATAGTTTTATTTTTAGAAATCTTATAATTTAAAAATAAAACCATGATATTTAACATTTATGGTATGTATGTTTTGTACAAAGTACTATTTGCATATGCTAACTTATTTCATTCTTTCAACAATCCTATGATGTGGACTGCATCATTACTTCCATTTCATAAACAGGATACTGAGAAACAGAGAAGCCAAGTGAACTGCCCAGCTAGTAGATGGCAAAGGTGAAATTCGAACCCAGGGAGCCTGACACAACAGCTATGCTATCCAATGTAGTAGCCACTAGCCACTTGTAGCCACTGAGCACCTCAAATGTGGTTAGCCTGAATTGAGACATGTTATAAATATAGAATACACCTCAGATTTCAAAAACTTAAGTGTGAAGAAGGAATGTAAAATACTACATTAATAATTTTATGTTGGTTATAGGTAGAAATGATAAAATTTCAATATATATTGGATTTAAATAAAATATATTATTGAATTAAGTCTGTTTCTTTTGCTTTTTAAAATATGCTCCTAGGACATTCAAAATTACATATGTGGCTTACATTCTATTTCTACTGGACTGCACTGCTCTAGATTCTGAGATTCTGACTATCACATTCTCCTGTTTTGGTGACAGACTTAAGAGCAATTATGAGATGGTATATGGGTGATGAAATAAAAATATGAACAAAATATTATGGGGCTATAAAAAGAAAATCACCAATTCTGACCAGGGATCAAGAATCCAGTAAAGAGCAGTACCTGGGTGGCTCAGTGGGTTAAAGCCTCTCTGCCTGCCTCTCTGCCTACTTGTTATCTCTCTCTCTCTGTGTAAAATAAATAAATAAAATCTTAAAAAAAAAAGAATCCAGAAATCCAGGAAAGACATTCCAGAGGAGGCCTCTGTCCCAGGAACAGTCACTATATCTTAAATTTGCATTACATTGTACATTTTACAAAGTGATTTCCTATAAATGAATGCATTTCTTGCATATACACATATGTACACACACACACACACACACACACACACACACACACACACAGTGAAATAGGCAGGGCATATATTATTGTCCCTGTTTTATAAGCAGAAACTGAGTCTGAAAGATAGTTAAGACAGTTACTTGCCAAGGTTACCCTGCTTGTAAGTAGCAGAGTTGAGGATTTAATTCAGGTCCTTTAAGTCCAAGATCAGGGAATTTTCTACCAGATCATGATTTCTCTGAGGTGAATTTTATATACATATATATAGATACACACACACACACACACACACACACACACACACATACACACACATAAATATAAAATATTAATTTATAATATTTATATATTATATAAATTATAGTATTATATTAAATTAAATATTATATTTATATATTATAATATATAAATAAATTTATATACTGATTATATTAATTATATATAATGTATATATATATACACACACACATATGCATATATATATATATTTTAAGATTTTATTTATTTGACAGAAACACAGTGAGAGAGGGAACACAAGCAGAGGGAATGGCAGTGGGAGAAGCAGGCTTCCTGCCGAGCAGGGAGCCCGATGCGGGCTCAATCCCAGGACCCTGGGATCATGACCTGAGCCAAAGGCAGACACTTAATGACTGTGCCACCCAGGCGCCCCTGATATATTTTTTAATTTACATCTAATGTATTATTTGTTTCAGGGGTACAGGTCTATAACTCATCAGTCTTATACGGTTCACAGCACTCACCATAGCACATACCTTCCCCAGGAGAAAAATCATATGGGAGATAGGGTAGAGTCAATTGTATACAAGAGCTAGCTTTCACCAGTTAACAAAAGCCAGTTGTACTCATCTCTTGCCAACTGTTGTGAAGTTGTTTGAAATGGGCAGTGGTGGGAGTATTACACTATAGAAATTGGCAAATACTACAAATGAAGGCTTTCCTCCATCAAGAATCAGCTTCCTGGGGCGCCTGGGCGGCTCAGTGGGTTAAAGCCTTTGCCTTCAGCTCAGGTCATGATCCCGGGGTCCTGGGATCGAGACCTGCATCGGGCTCTCTGCTCAGTGGGGAGCCTGCTTCCCCCTCTCTCTCTGCCTGCCTCTCTGCCTACTTGTGATCTCTCTCTGTCAAATAAATAAATAAAATCTTTAAAAAAAAAAAAAAAGAATCAGCTTCCTAACACACCACTGAATGGAGAATCGTGGTAATAGTGGCCACTAGCTCTAGTGGGAAGAACCTGTTAGCACTCTAGCTCAGTTACTGACTACGTGAGCTTAGGAAAATCATCTAACCTCTCTGGGTTAGCACTTTCAAGGAACATTTCAATTTTAACTATAAAATAGAAGTCAAGTCTCAAATTCTGGAAGCTGGGAAGTTGGAGCTCCTATGGAGTTTTCCTAAATTGTCTCCCATGCTTTGTTTCCTTATCTTTAAATTTGTACCCTTATCTTTAAAATAAGAGTGACAGCATAGATACCCCAAAGACATTTGTTTAACAGAGTCATATCTCAAGATATTAAAATGGAGAACATTTTAAAATATTTATTTACTTATTCATTCATTATAATAAAATAAATCCATTATATGTTGATATTAATTTTTATGAATAATATTTGCTAAAAGAAAAAATCAGAACAGTATCATTCTTTCATATTTTTGCAAATCTGTTTAATGGCTGACTTAATAGAAGGAAACTGGATTCTCATGTCTGTTTCTATATTCAATCTGTTTCAAAAAGCACATGCCCTGATGCTTCTGGAAAACTCCACTTCATACTAGAAATGAGTACCAGTGGAAAAGGTGAATAATGTCTTAGTACTAAGATGAAGATGATTTGAATCTCATGGAACCTATGTGAGGTTCTCAGAGACTGTCAGGGTCCCAGAACTACACTTTCACAACCACTGGCCTAGCATCAAGCACTCAATGGCTATTAGCCATTTTTATTCATAGATTCCATCCCCCTGTGAGTTACTGAGGGTTAAATGAGAGAATGTATTTCTTTGAAGACTTTGATATCATGAAGAGCTTCCGATATGGAGATACTACATCTTAAGAAGTAGGTGTCTATTCTTGAGTATGTATTTTCTTTCACCAGTTGAAATTTAAACTCCTGAAATGATTTTATCATAGCTGTGTTTTGCTAGTTAATGGCCTAGGGCTGAATTAGTCCTCAGAAATGCTTATGGAAGGAAGAAAAGGAAGGAGGAGAGAAAGGAAGAAAAGGAAGGAGGAGAGAAAGGAAGAAAAGAAGGAATGAAGGAGATTGAGAGGGAGGCTGCCTGTCTTCTAAGATTTCTCAAAGGCTTAGGAAAGTGCTGATGGAGACATTACGTTACCTCCTCATCTTAAGACTGGCAGGCTCTAGAAGCCTTGATAAGTATCTCCACAAGTGTGCAATATAAAGTGTCCACCAGGGAAGGAAATGAAATTCTAAAGACCAAGAACTACCCAGTTGGGGGGCACATAGGTGGCTCAGTTGGTTAAGCACCTAGCTCTTGATTTCAGTTCAGGTCATGATCTCAGGACTGTGAGATGAAGCTCTACGTCGGGCTCCATGCTGGGTGTGGAGCCTGCTTAAAAAATCTCTTTCTGCCCCTCTTCTCCCCTTCTCCCACTCACACTCTGCACGCACGCTCTCTCTCTCTAAGAAAAAGGGACCAGTTTAAGTTGTTCCTGCTAGTGAGGACAAACTGAAGGAATAGGCAAGATTTTCAGCATGAAAGCTACTCTGGGCCTCATGACAATAGGAAAAGGATATTAGTTATGATCTCTTTAAAACTTAGCTCAAACAGGCTCAAGAGAAAACAAAAAGTATTAGTTTAGTTCACAAAAAGTCCAAGGCTCACATGAAGAGAGAGCATTCTCTCTTCTTCCTTTCCTTTTCTTTCTCAATTTACTTCCATGCCATGGACTCTGCTTTTGCTTTTGTCTCAGAATCTCCTAGAGACAGTTCTTAACTGTCCAAGAGAAAGTTCTTTCCCAGTGGCCTACATAAAGTCCTGATTTGTATCTTATTCGTCTGGCTTATGTTTCCCTATCCATGCTTACAGGAGGACAAAAGTTATTGAATTTAATTGAACTGTTAGTGATCTAAAATTATTTCTGACTTCCATATGCCTATTGTTTTGAACTTCATTCAGCATATTACAACGCAAAAAATGCACATTTATATGTTTATAGACTGCTATAAATCAATCTATCCAATGTATCTATCCAAGGCAATTAATCAGCATGTCTGCAGCGCTAATTTGCACAAACATGATTAGCAAAGTTTGTTAGAAAGGTTGTTGGATGGCTCACCCTCTGGTCTAACAGGACAGAGGCCAAAAAAAAAAAAAAAAAAAAAATTGTGTACACAAGTACCCGGTTCTTTGAAAGAAAGACATACTTCCTGTTTCATTAAAACTTATTATGTTGGACAATCATAAGATGTTTCTTAGAGTCTGGCCTCTGCAGTTCATTAGAGCCACAGGGAATAGAAATACTCTCTTGCAAACTGAAGTATCACAGTGGCATTTACTAGCCTTGTTTGATGACATCAGTTTGGGTTTATCAAGTCTGGCTCACTTAAAAAATTCTTTCACGTTGAGTTTCACGTTGAGTTTCACGTTTCAAAGGGAGAATGAAGGGAGACAGGAAGAATAATTCTTTAATAAGAAAAATCTAAAATTCAGCTAATTAGGAGAAAAATGGTTCTAATCCAGCTCTTTACATTTAGCAAAAAATTTAACACACACACACACACACACACACACACACACACACACACACAAGCAGACCAGCTGGAAAGCAATAAAGCATATCTACTTTGGATCCACACCACTAGCAGCTGCTGCTTCAAGGGTCTGGTAAAACTACTCCTTGTGTGACTCCACTACTTTTATTTCTAGAGACATACAGCCTTTTTTGAACTTGGAGGGTGATTTTACAAAGAGTGCTGTTTTATTTACTCTCAATTAATCATGCTCGACTGTAAACAAAGTGTCTGTTTTAGTTCTGCTGACAATTATCCACTTGTCAACATCTCCCTCAAGTACCTTCAGCATCTGGCTCCAGAAAAGAAACCTCTACATCAAAATGAATGTCTCCGAGAACTCTGGAATTTATCTGTTTCTTTAGCTCAAGAGCAGTCAGGATGCTACCTAACAAATGACACCAAAGCACCTTGATGAAGATATGTATCATCAGACAATAAAGGGTTTCTCAGGACTTCCTTTCATTTTCTTGTGTTTGCCTTGGCAAAAAGAAGAAAATGATTACAACTTGGGAATCTTGAAGGAGATACTTTTACAAGCCACCAGGCACATGATGACAGCTCCAGAAGTGGCTGAGAAATCTGTCCCTCCCTTAGTAACATTCCACTAGATCAAAAGAACCAAACTGTGCTATAATTGGTGGTAATTTATATGAGGAATGCCTGAGTTTTGCTGCAGTTTCACTAAGATTTGGAAGTGGCAGGACTTTATCCACTGCCCAAATAACCCTTTTACTTTGAGACACTTTTTTTTCTTTCACTTAAAATGTGTAGAGAATATAGGGGAAAGTGGCTGCCAAGACCACTAATATTGCATCAACGATAAACTGTTTTAAAGGCAAAACAAATGTTACATTTGGGGGTTTGTTGAGGGAAAATTACCCAAGTATATCCCCCTGGAACTTCCCTCAGAGACCGAAGCCCCAGAAATTTAAAATTTAAACTGAACACCCATACCCATTCTGTTCTTCCATCGGTAAGGAACGGGAGAAATCATATAAACCAAGGTGGGGGGGAGGTGGGGTGGGGTACTGGGGCCTCCGACTAACCAGTCCTCTGGGAGAATATATGGGTTATTTACCAAGATTTTATATTCTGGAGATTAATTCACACCCACTTCAAAACCTAAGAGATTCAAATCACTTGGCATAACTCCCTCCAAGTTGGATTTCTGAGTAAGGAATGGTAGCGAGCTCGTAAGGATACAGACCAAGAGAAACCCAGGCGCCCAGCATGCCAGGCCACCAGTCGATCGAAAATGGCCCAGAGCCGACGTCAAATCCAGAAAAATTGACCGCAGCGAGGGAAACTGGAGACCTGCTCAGAGAGAGTACCAGATCGCTACAGAACCAGCTAAAGTGGATCAGAAGCAGGGTGGGGAAGGGCGCGGGTGGGGCGGAGGGGTTGTTAGTAAAGGGGCCGGCTTCGCTCCCTTCGACAAAAGCTGATCAATCTAACTGCACGTAATTGATTTTAATGAGCAGGAGAGTTTCCTTCGCATTAACAATTGCCCCGGGTCATCACTCTGCGCAGCGGCGAGTCCCGCTGCAGATCTCCGCGCTTCCTTGCGCGCCAGTCCGTCGCGACCTGGGTGCCCACCACGCCGCCTAGCTTTTGGGCCCTAAAAGAGCAGAGGGGTCGGAGGACCGTGATCCTAGCCGGACTGCCGCCCGGTTTCATCTGATAATTTATGCATAATTAATTGAGATATCTTTTATACTTGATGTGTTGCAAAATTAATGCCTAATTTATGTAATTAGTCAATTAACTCTAATTCTAGCATATGTTCCCAATGCCCAGAAGGTGTTCTGTTTCCCAGGTACTTATTTTGATGTCACGAAATGCAACTAATTAATTTTACATGCATATTAATTTGGGATGTCTTTAGCAGTTCCCTTTGTGCAAGTAATTTTAATATTTGTCTTTCTAACCTTTAGGAGTAGGGTGGGGGAGGTGCAGGTAGGTGTAAACGAGCGGCACGTGGCCACCAACCTGGATGATGCCTGAGAAGTGGCCCTAGCCGACGGCAGGGTGCTCGGGCAGAGCCTCAAGTGTCCTGGGGCATGGGTGCTGCACTCAACAAGTCCTTGGAATGTTGCAGATGCTGACCCCACCAGAAGCATTTTGCTCACGACTTTGGTTAACAGAAAGCCTCAGGGCCTGGAAGTGGAGACTCCTAGGAGCGATGACCGATGACCGCCACTTTCAGCGCACTGCGGTATCCCTGGTCAAATCTCTCCGCGCCCAGTCCGTCGCACTCCCGCAAAAGAGGGAGAGGTTCCCCCCTTCCCGCCCTGAAGGAAGAATTCAGATTTCCAGGCTGGTCCTGGGAAGCTGTTCTGTGGTCGTGGCCCTTCCTCTCCGACATCCAGCTGCTGCCCAAGTTTGCGGAGCCAGAGCGCCTGCGCTTCCCAAAGCTGAAGGGTGGAGGGAGGGAGGAATCGCGCCTCCATCTCCGGCTTTGCAAGCCGCCAGCTGTCCTCTTGTGGCTGGGAGCGAAGACCAAGCACGGCGAAAGTTTACTTTCCAAGTTATTGGGTGGCACATTAAAACTTTTATCCTTTTTGGATAAATTAATGAGCAATTTAATTAATAAAATCAGAGAGTAGTGTAAGTGCTATGATAATGAAGTTAAATGAGTGCACGGTAAAATATTCACTAATCCAGCGCATTGCCAAATACCCCCTTAATTCTGCTTAACACTGAAAGGGTTTTGAGCACCATAATGAGATTCCTCTGTCTGCTAATTAATTGACACGCTCCTGAATATTCATATGAGCTAGCACCAATACATTCCTAATTGCACCGTGGAATAGATCTCAGAGGAAAGTAAATCGCCATAGACTTAATTAAAATAATGTATTCCAGATCCAGGACGGGAAAAAATGAGACATTTGCCTTCGAGCGCGCTAAGAAAGTGGCACCTGGTTGGAGGGGAGAGATATCAAACGTTGGTGCCCAGCCTGAAATAAGCGGCGTGAGACGCGCAGGGAGGACGTTCCGCTTCAGAAAACAGCGGCTACGCTGGGTCCAAACCCTGCGGCTCGGGAGGCCTTGGCTCCCTGGAGCATCCGTGTTCCTGCTGCCCTCCGCAAGGTTGCCCTACAGGGGAAGTGGCTCATGCGGCAGGTTTAGGACACCGAGTCCGAGCCAACGTCCTCTTTTTGCTCCCTGAGGTCCCCCAGGCTGGTCCGAAATGCTGTTTACAGAGGCGCGTGGGGAAACGTCACCGGTCGGGAAATTCCCCGGGAAACTTTTCCTAGAGGTTGTCGGAGCCCAAGCAGCCCCAACTCTCCTAACCCAAATTGCGATCTTGGAGAAGTCAATGGCACTTCTAATTTGGGGAAGGGCGATAGCTCGGGGGAGAACACCCGGATCCTGTGGTTGCTGTCCTTTCTCCTGGATCCCACTCCTACGTGAGGCGCCGGTGTCCCGAAGACCGCGCTGCTAAGTTCCTGGGTGCATCCTCTGTTTCCCGCCGCATCTTCCCTTTCTTCGCGAATCCAGTGCGGGGGGCTTATCCCAACCAAGCTTTCCTGGGCGGGTAGGAGGAGCAGCAAAGCCAGGTTGTGGACTCTACATCTGGACTTGAGGGCAGAACTATTTTCACCAGAGCCACGCAAGTGAAATAAACTCTCATTCCTTGGAAAGACGATATTCACCCCCTCCGTCCCCACCCTCCTTCTTTTAGGGGAAAAAAAATCACCACAGGTTAGAAACTAAAAAGAGTTTATTTGAAGACATACAAATGCATATTTATTATACACATGTAGGCATTAACAATGTAAATTACACCGCCAGCAGTTGCTGGTTGTTTATTCATTAGATCTTTAGAAAATCTACATTGCCTCCAGTCAGCGGGATGATAATGTGAAATACACAAGCAGTTTACATAACCAACTTCGAAGCTGAGCTCCGCACTCCGTGATTGGGAGTCATCAACAGGTCGCGGGGATATGGACGCGAAAAACCTAAGTAGCTAATAATTATCGAAGATCTGGGGCGCCAGTTCCCTCTGTCCTTTTGAAAAGGGGTAAAAGAACATGGGATGTGGGAAAAGGGAAGGATCTGACTCTCTGTGTATGGTTCACATATTTTACCCTGTTTGCAGTTTTTGTTGTTGATGTTTTTTGTTTTTGTTTTTTTTTTTTTCAATTAAAGCAAAATAAGTAAAAAGAAGATGAACGGACCTAACGGAGAGATCAGTAGCCTCCCCAAACTCCGGGTATCCTTGAGAGCCAGTTAAAGACCATGGATTCAAACTGCTTTGGGGAGGAGGTGTGAAGTGAGAGGTGAGGGGTTTTCTTTACAGCTGGCGCAGTAAGAAAGGCAGCCTACCTCGGTTAAGAGAAGATATCAGCTCCACCAATCAAATCACGATGGCCACCATAAACAAATGGTTGTCACTCCAAAGAAAATCACCTGCTGGACCAGACTTTTGGGAATTATTAAATGCTCCGTGGTTCTGGATTTTCCCAAAAAATGGAGATGGGGGAGCACTTCAGGGAAAAACCGCAGTGCCAATTTATTTATTTATTTTACAGGTATAAGTATTTCTATAAAAATACATACTTTCAAAGTTCTTTTCTAATAAAAATACTAAATAAAATAAATGAGAGGGAAGTGAAGATTCCTTACTAGGGTCGCTGCTGTTGGGTAGGCAAGTAGTGAGTGAATAATGCCAACTACAATTTCAAGTACTCGTGCCTAAGAACCGCACCGACGCTATCTATGAACGGCCGAATAATGATTTATCCCACACTCCAGAGCCACCCACTTACCACGGTCTACCAACTACGCAGCTAAGGTGTGTGGCTGATAGGGTGTGGGGGTGGGGATGTTTGAATTTTCTGTTTCCTTACTCCCTCTCTTTCTTTCTTCTTTCCAGTGAGCCGGCTGGGTACATAGGAAATGCATTGCCGATCCTGGACACTGCATGGCTGAAAAGGCAGCCAGTTTGTTTGCGGCCCTAAAATCTGGTGTCTATACTATAGCTGCGGAAATTAAAACCAGAGTCTCTGAAAGAAGAGATGAGGGTAGAGAGGGAAAGTAAAGAGGGAAGGAGAGAACGAAAAAGAGAAATGTGGAGGATGGTGGATCTCTGTCTGGAGTGTCCGTAAGCCCTCGGGGCAATCTGGTTTCCCCTACATCTTGCAGTACACAGCCACCCACCAAGAGTGAGCAAATTGAGCGCCCGAAGCAGGGGCGGTGCTGAGGAAGAGGGCGTGCGGCTGGGAGTCGGCACCCCGAGTCGACACGAGTAGCGAAGCCCTAGTCCCAGGTGAGACCCGCCTGAGCGGAAAGATCACACCGCCCTGGGGGCAGCGGAACGTCTGCAGCGAGGCAAGCCCCGCCTCCTAGCCCTTCCTGCGGGGGGGGGGAAGCCAGTTAGGATCAGCCGCTTTCTTTCTTTTCTTTCTTTCTCAAACCCGCTTTGTGGGTGGCAGCTCAGCGGGGGACGCAAGGAGACAAAAAACAAAAAGCCCAAACACAGAGAGAGAGACAGAAAGAGAGAGAGAGAGAGAGAAAGAGAGAGAACAGAGAAGGAGGGAAGAGGATAGAGACAGAGAAATCAAAGTTTTAACCTTCCCAGGAACAGAGTGAATTATTATATCTAAAGGCTGCTGTATGCTGTAGTCTTCAGCGAAATCTGCTTCTGCCATTAAGAAAACACATACTGCACACGTTCACAGGGTTAAGCTCTCCTCCTCCTCAGCCTGAACAAACAAAGCAGAAGCGCGGGGTTTTAAGGCTGGAGACCTACAGGTTATCTGGTTTCAAGACAAATTAACACAGGAAAATGCACCAACAAATATTATAGATGCAAAATATTCTCCATTTCAGATATTTTGCAGTTCCTCTCAGATTCGATTTTATTCAAATTTACGAGCAAAGTGCTTTTAGTCTGCTATACAGGATTTACCTCCATATGCTACCGCAGTCAAGATCTTATTTTTTTCGGATAATGCACGCAAAGGAGAATAAAGTTTTCCTACTTATTGGGAGCTTTAAAACACTTTACAGAGCTAAACATCGCCTTCGTGTCTCCACTTTCCCAAAATTCCTCCAAAAAACGTAACATTTTAAGAGTGAGTGCCTAGCTAGAAATACTGATCTCCCCCCTCCCCGCCCAATCTGAGCAAACAAATAATTCCTGACAAAGAAAATTAATATGAAAAGTATAGGGTGATTTTTCTCCCCCTTCCCCCTTAAAAAAAGACCCTTTGCTCCACCCCGCTATTAAACAAAACACAATACCTTTTTCTGGGTGGTACTGCACAGAAGTTGATTCAGTTTTGACAATGTTGTTTAGCTATCATTTGCTATTTTGAATGAATGGGAGCAATCCCCCCTTTTACAACATTTGTTTCCTATTATGGAGAGGTGCAGCAGTTGAGGGCAGACATGTGAAAGTGGCTGTTTGATTCTCTTTTTCATCCCCCTGACCCTGCTTTTGTCCCTCCTCACCCTGGGAATGTCACGCCTCGCTACTTCACTTTGAGATGCTCGAGAAAGTGGCTTTGTTATTCCCTTTTAGACATACACGAAATTGTTCTCATTCCCCCTGCTGTAAAAGATACTTCACATCAGGACTCGGTTCACAAGTGCAATGCAATTTGGCTTAGTCCAACCTTTGTTCTGCTTGTACAAATGAGCGAACAGTGCACACATTATACAGTTGATCTACTGCTGTCTTAACCCCAGAGTTAGGGGCTGGGAGAAAAGCAAGTTAATCCCTTCAATACCAAGGTGGCTTTAGCAATATTTCCTTCAATAATAATAACAGATTTGAATTGCTTCTTCTATTTCACACAGTGCAGAGCAAAACTTATGGGCAGGGTTTAGCAGTAACAACAAAAATCCTTCCACCAACCTTTTGCAAATAACTTTCTAAACAAATACATTTATAGGTTTGATAATGCCCGATTTACAGCTATGCAATTGTTTGTGCAAAGGAGGTACTGGATTTAGAAACTCTGGCTTTAAAGACTTAAAATCTCAGAGCAAGCAAAGACCAAATGGTATTTAGCAAACTGATTCCAAAGACAGAGCATTATGACCAGCAGAGCAAGAGTTGTTTTCACAAGCGTTGAAATTGCCTGCTTATTCTGGGTGGGGGTTGGCACTTCTTGGGGATGGAGGTTAAGGAGGACTGGCACGTAATGCCAGCAACTGTTCGTTTTGTGCTTGAGGTGGAGGGAAAAGTGAGCCTTCCATACTCTCCAAATTGCAGCTGCTGCTTGGGAAATACTTTAAAAATGTGTGTGGTGTTGCCACTCCCTTTCTCCCAACTCCAAGCAAAACAGATTTTTTAATTCCAGGTGCCACAGGTCATAGCCAAAGGCCCTACTGAAGGAATGAGGATGGGACACCTCTGAATTTGAACCTCCTAATAGGGATGGGAGTAGAGCGGGCAGAAGGTGGAGACTCTTGCCTTTCTTAGAACCCAGGCAAGATTGGATGGGAGGGAAGAACTGATTTTAGGCAATGTACTCCTCATCAAAAGTTTATTTTCAGCCTCCTTGTTACGAGTTAGGGTCCAAACCTTAGCTAGCCCTGTCACCAACCAGTGAAATACACGGCTCCAAAGTTCCCTGGCTGACATTCTTTCCTGCTATTTGGAAAAATAGGTGTGCTCCTCCTGCTGTCTGGTGCGAGGGGGTGGGGGTGGAGGTGCCAGCTAGGAACGAGGGAGAGGGCACAGAGCCCTTTCACTGCCGATTGGCACTAGAGTGCACAGTGCGTCCCTTCCACCGCCTGTCTTCCTTGGGCAGTTTGATTTCCCATCAAATTCGGTCGAAGTGGCCCGGCAGTGCGGGCTCAAACTCCCGGGACGGTCGTGGGAAAGTCATGGCCGACAGGTTTCCCTTTACGCAGCTCCCAACTGGGTGCAGATCTCTGCGGCCCAAGAACTCGAAAACGCGTGTCCGGTGGCCCCAGCCGAGTCAACTCACTGAATGGGTTCCCTCTGGTCCCCAGATCTAGAACTCTAGAGCTAGGTTATGCCAGGCGAAGGTCCTGGTGGCGCGCTCAGGCTCTGAGGACAAACAGCCTCCAGGACACTTAGAACGACAATTTAAAAAAATCGACTGCTGACAGGCTAAGGGAGTTTGTTTTAGTGCTGAATACCCCGGGAACAAAATCCTTTTGAAAGGAAAGCTAAGTCGTTTCACGCCACCAAAGTGCAGATTTGGTGAAGAATGAATGATGAGACAAAGCGGCGCAGTGAGTTAGCGCGGGTTCCCAGAGCGCGCCAACAACTTGGGCAAATGCAGAGGCGGCCTGGAAAGGTGGGGCGGGCCAGAGGAGGCCCTAAAACCTAAAACCGATGCTGCGCATGTCCCAAGACCTTCCCCCAACCTGCACATTTCACTGACCATTTGGTAGAAAAGCTGGAAGAAGTAGAGGGAAAGAGAGAAAAAAAAAACAAAAAACAGAAGAGAAGTGAGGGACAAGGGTGCAGTAAGAAAGGAGGAGGAGAGAGAGACGAGGGCAGGGTGCGGTGGGGAACTCAAGAAGGAGGGAATGACTCTGAGGGAGAGAGGAGGAAGAGAAGGGGCAAACTAAGGCACAGCCCCCAAACGCTCCAGGCTGCCCAGAGTTCGCTTTCCAAGTCGGGAAGGCGAGTATTGTTTTTGGTGCCTAGGAAACCTTTGGAAGCTGCCGGGTACTTTCCCCCCACCTCCCTCGGTGTTTAGTAAATATTAACAAACCAGGGCGCGTTACTTTCTGGAGTGTGTACGGAGGGGCTGGCCTGGCTCGGGATGGTTTTCCTCTCCTATAGCCCCAGCCCCCTAACCCCAGCCCCACCGTTCATGCACACATACACCTGCTTGACAACAGAAGGAATCAAAATCAATATTGTATTTGTCACCCCTCTGTCTCCTTTTTACTCCCTCAGCAGCCCGGGTGCCACTGAAGCGAATTGTGGATTTATGGAGGGAAATTAGCATAAATTATTACGAAATCTGTAGCCGTGTGTGGTCCAGCTTGTGGGAAAAGAGGCTATTGCGAACTCTCCAAGCAGAAAGGTGGTCGGTGGTGGGCTCTGCGGAGGCGATGAATGGCTATTGCATAAAAGAGATTTCCATTTGGTTTGCACATGGGTATAATTGACTTATGTGTATTTTATACAGTTTTCCCAACAACTCCCTAAGCCTCCAAGTCGGATGTGCCCCCTCCCCCAGAGCCTCTGTTTGCTTTGGGTTCTGTACAATAGACTCTGATGCACTTTTCAAGATTTCTGGAAAGTGCTCCTTCCCTCTTCTTCATTATACTGGTCTTAAAACGCTGTAAATGGCAGGCAAATCCCCTCCCCCTTCCCTCAGGCTCTTCAGTAGGATATGAAATAGAATTTTGTAGTAAAGTACCTGTTTTAAATGTGCATCTCACAGCTCCTCACCCCACCCAAGGCAAACTTGTGCTATTGGGTTCGATTTCCTTAATTAATCCTGGGCATGGGCAATATGCCTCACCTCCCATCCTCACCCTAGCCAAACTCTGAAGATTCCTCGGACACGAATTCCTACTTGTATCTTCACATGTCTCAGACTTGGTGGTGACAACTTTCCCTGGGGAGATGGACAAAGATTTATTTCAACTTAGTTTTTTTCTTTTTAACCTAACCGCTTCCACTCTTAGAATTTAGTTAATCTTCTGTTTACTCCAAGCAATGATTTCGACAGCCATACAAAGGCCCTTTGCAAGGCAACAAAATGCCAATTGTTAAAACAAGAAAACATTTCTCTCTCCCCATCCCCCACCCTCAACAAGCTTTCGCACACACCATGCAAAAAAGAATCCTCCTGGCCGTCACTGGGGGAACTAAGATCTTTCACTCTTTTCCTTACATATCCCCAATCCAACCACTAATCCAACCAATCTAATTAATTAGATTAATATTTTAATCTAAGTTTCTATAGATTAGTATGCACACTTTTGTTAGGAAGATCCTAAAAGATCCTTGGGGGCTTTTGATGCTGGTACCTTTCCTTCCCAGGAGCACTCCTGCGTCTGCGACAGGAGCTCCCTTAGTTCTGGACCTCCGAGGCCAGCTGCCTTCTGAAGCAGGAAAGCTGTGGACCTGATGCCTTTCCGTCTGGAAAACACAAGCCCTCACTACTATTCTTCATCGGGGTCCCTTAGGCTCTTTAGGTCTCCCCAGCTCCTCCCATCCCTGGGCCCTCACGTCGAACTGGGCCGCACCAAATAACAGCCCAAAACACTGCCTCTCCTTGGGAGCTAAAGCGCCCACCGCTCAGGCAAGGACGGCGGCGCCGCTTTTGGCCAAAGCTCCGCGGAGGTTCCACCCGAATCCAACCGGTTTATCTGCAAAGGGTTTATCTGCCCTTCTCTAGCCCAACCCCCAGAGACAGGTCAGTGTCCCGCCTCCACCCCTCGAACCCACCTCCTCCTCCTGGTTATTTTTTCCGAATTAAGAAGGTGACATTATTCTTTTCTTCAAGCACTTCTGTTAATATTGAAAAACGTGTGCTTGCATCTCAAGCGAGGCAGCCCAGACGCGAAAGCCATTTCAATATTAATGAAATTGTTTAATCTCCTAAATTCATCGTGTTTAAGTTACGTTTTGGTGAGTTATTGACCACCTCCGAAACTGTGGTTAATGGAGGGTGTGTGTGTGTGTGTGTGTGTGTGTATGCATGTGCACTGATTTTTATGCTAACTCCAAATGGCTCCACTAATAATGCTCTAATATCACTGAAAGTCTCCAAACTTCACACCCAGAACTCTCCCACCACCACCACTACCATTACCTCCTCCTCCTGGAAAAAAGAAAAGAAAAGAAAAGAAAAGAAAAGAAAAGAGAAGAGAAGAGAAGAGAAGAGAAGAGAAGAGAAGAGAAGAGAAGAGAAGAGAAGAGAAAAGAGAAAAGAGAAAAGAAAAGGAAAGAGAAAAGGAAAGAGAAAAGGAAAGAGAAAAGGAAAGGAAAGGAAAGGAAAGGAAAGGAAAGGAAAGGAAAGGAAAGGAAAGGAAAGAAAAGAAAAAAGTTCTCACTTTCTGGATTGAAGATGATTCAGGGTGGGCTGTAGGTATTGAGTTATTAACAATGAGGTAAAAGGAATTTCTTTTAA
>CM053609.1:35228608-35276735 GCA_028646535.1 Procyon lotor | reverse complement strand
GTCTACTCCTTGACTAAGTGCATGCAGGCAGGGTTGACTCATTATTTCATAGCAATATGATGATGCCGCCACCACCGCCCACGATGCTGATGATGATAATAATAATGATAATAATAATTCATTGAATCTCCGGAGACTGATCCAAACCAAAGGGAGCCTACCGCTGGCACCAGGCAGGGGGACCCTAGGCACATCCCCGGTCTCTCCTTTCTCCCAAAAAGGAAAACTCTGGTTCTTTTCGAGTCTAGAAGGTACTGACTGCTGTTATAGTGGGTCTGCAGGCAGTGTTTGCTGGGCTCTCTTAACTCTAAATGTGTTCTGTCAATTGCAAGGGGTTGGGAAGGTTTAAAGAAGGGGACAAAGTTCCGGCTGTAAAATGCAAACCTCCATTCAATGCCTAACTCCCAAAGTTTCCAACCACCTGGGGAAAGCATGACATCCTGCCGTCCATCTGGGGATAAAGTGTGTCAAACAAACTCAGCTCTGCCTCAAGTCCACATACTGTCTCCTCCAACAGTCCCAGAGCCTTCAACCTGTGCCTAATTAAATTCCTAAAGGACTTTTACAGTGAAGACCCTGCCTATTCGCCCAGAGAGACTGTTTTTGTTTTTTTTTTTTTTTAACTTGGCCAATACACTTACAAAATGGGCTTTTACAAGGGGCTGTCCGATTATATTTTTTAAGTATTTTTTAAACTCCATCACTTAAACTACATACTCACTGTGTAGAGCTATAGCAGTAGCCTCGGAAGGTCAAATCAAACTTTGACCTGCCTCTTGGAGGACTAAGGGGAAGGGTGTATTTTCATTATAATAACCCATGCAACCAGCCCCATATTGCCAAGCGCAGGAAAAGGGTCTGCTTTAGGGGAAAGCCGTGCCTTAAGTTAGCTAACAATACAAACCCGATACAATGCAGAGGAAACAGAATACCCCAGCCAAGCAATTTCCATGTCAAACATCATCTGCGCGGCAGCTCGCTCTGTGAACGTGAGTGGTCGCCTGAATCCCTGCTCCGCGGCCGCCACCTCCTCATACCTTCACACTGCGCACCCTGGCCGGCGTCCCGCTCACCACCGGTGGCCGAGGTTCTTTCCCCTCGCCCAGTCTTGAGCTGGAAGTGATTCCTATTGGCCAAGGTGTCCATGTAAATAGGTGTGAAAGAAACCAGAGCTGGCCAGGCTCTCCCTTCTCGCTCAGTCCCCTCCCTCTGCAGCCCCCGCTCCCCCTCCTCTTCCTCCTCCTCCCAAGGCGATTGTCATATGATAGCTAAGAAGTGGCACATTAATGAAGCGCCGCTACAGGGGTCTTTTCTGCTCCTGTCACCGCTTAAAACTATCAGATGGTTCGAGGGAGGACATGGAGGCAGCCACCTAGCTCAGCGGAGCCACGGAGCCCACAGCAGCGCCCTCCGGAGCCCCGAGGCCGCCGCTGCTGCCGTCTGCACCGGGACCCTGCAGCCGAGCTTGGCCGCCCCGGGCATCCTACGGCCAGAAGCTCAGTGGACTGGCGGGCTCCCGGCGCTGCAGGGCTGAGCTGCGAAGCTCGGAGACGTGTGGAGCCCAGCCGAGACCAGACACTGCGCCCCGGCTGCGCACTGTGAGGGACCCGAGAGCTGCAGTGCCATCCCGGATGCAGACGCACAACTTGGATCAACTTTAAGGTGAGCCCTCTGGTTGCATACCTGCCCCAGTCCCCGCTCCAGGTCCAGCTTACTTCTATGCTTCCCTCACGCCGCTCATCGGCTTCCCTTCCTGTGACCCCTGGCCGCTCCCCAGTCTGCACTCAAAGTTGCCAGCTGAAGAGTGAGGGCGCGGGCTGATCCGGCGCCGCAGCCCCTACCCACCACGTCTGGTCTGTACTTGGCCTGCCTGGCTGACCTCGCGGTGTCTGTCTGGGGATCCATGCTTCCCCCCCCCCCCCACTTCCCATTATCTTCCCTCCTATCCAGATCCAAGCAGCCGCCGGCCCGCGCGGACCCGGAGCAAGAAGGGGGCAAACAAGAAGATGCCTCGGCCCGGCCGCAACACGTACAGTGACCAAAAGCCGCCCTACTCGTACATCTCGCTGACCGCCATGGCCATCCAGAGCTCTCCAGAGAAGATGCTGCCGTTAAGCGAGATCTACAAGTTCATCATGGACCGCTTCCCCTACTACCGGGAGAACACCCAGCGCTGGCAGAACAGCCTGCGCCACAACCTCTCCTTCAACGACTGCTTCATCAAGATCCCGCGGCGGCCAGACCAGCCGGGCAAGGGCAGCTTCTGGGCGCTGCACCCTAGCTGCGGGGACATGTTCGAGAACGGCAGCTTCCTGCGGCGCCGCAAGCGCTTCAAGGTGCTCAAGTCCGACCACCTGGCTCCCAGCAAGCCCGCCGACGCCGCGCAGTATCTGCAGCAGCAGGCCAAGCTGCGCCTCAGCGCGCTTGCGGCCTCCGGCACGCACCTGCCACAGATGCCCGCCGCCGCCTACAACCTGGGCGGCGTGGCACAGCCCTCGGGCTTCAAGCACCCCTTCGCCATCGAGAATATCATCGCTCGCGAGTACAAGATGCCTGGGGGGCTGGCCTTCTCCGCCATGCAGCCAGTGCCCGCCGCCTACCCGCTCCCCAACCAGTTGACTACCATGAGCAGCTCGCTGGGCACTGGCTGGCCACACGTGTACGGCTCTGCAGGCACGATAGATTCAGCCACCCCCATCTCTATGGCTAGTGGCGATTACAGCGCCTATGGCGTGCCATTGAAGCCGCTGTGCCACGCAGCAGGCCAGACGCTGCCCGCAATCCCGGTGCCCATCAAGCCCACACCCGCCGCAGTGCCAGCGCTGCCAGCATTGCCCGCGCCCATCCCCACCTTGCTCTCGAACTCGCCGCCCTCGCTCAGCCCCACGTCCTCGCAAACAGCCACCAGCCAAAGCAGCCCCGCCACTCCCAGTGAAACGCTCACCAGCCCGGCCTCCGCCTTGCACTCGGTGGCGGTGCACTGACCCGAAACGGCTGGAGCCCCCTCTTGTCCCCCTCCCCGCCAGCTTATTCTTCCAGCCTCCCAGCCCTGCCCTCCCCCACCTAGGACTGCCACCCTAACTTGTCTATTTCACCTTCGGCCAACCCTCTCTCCCCTAAGAGAACTTTGTTTTGGACCCAGGAGACAAAACACGAACTTGCAGATGGCCTGGAGGCGCGTGGGAGCTGTCCTCGCCTCCACAAGAGAGGAGGGCAGGGGGCACCTGAGCCAAGCCCTCCGATTTCCGGGGCCCCCCTAAACCCCCTCGCGTTTAAGAGGCAGGGGGAGATCCTGCCTCCCGCCTTCGCGGAGAGGAGGTCTTTCCGCAGCCGGGACCCGCGGTGCTCCGGACTCTGCGCAGTTAGTTCTAAGACCAGAGAAACCGGCTTAGAGGTTTCCTGGAACAGATCTCCCCATAGGGCTGCAGCCGCACAGCGGAGAGCCGGATCTCGTTTACTTCCTGGAAATCTGCCGGGAAAAGAGACCACTAATCTTCCCACCCCACTCGCCTCCGCCCATCGGGCAGGGGCTGGGCGGACCACAACTTCCCGGAGCAGCGGCCCTGCCTCCCAGCTTCTGCGGAGTTGTTTTGTTTTGGGTTTTGTTTCCTGCCAGAGGCTCCAGGCACAGGGAGTTAGGGGAGAGGCTGCCAAACTGAGAAGGGGACGGTTGTCTCAACACGAGCAAAACAAAACTAAAAGTAACCCTGTAGTATTGTTTACAAAGGCGCCCGGTAAAATGTAAACAGTGAACTTGAATCTGTATTGCTTGGCGGGCGAGCGGGCAAAGCCCACTTTACAAGTACCTGTTGTAATGTGAATGTTTACTCTTCATTTCTGACCAGGTTTAGGGGAGGGAAGGGGGGGATGGGAAAGTTAATTGGGATGTTAACTTTCCGATTACTTAGAGACCTTTTAGCTATTTATTTTATTGTTGGAAGGAAAAAAAGAAAGAAAGAAAGAAAGAAAATGAAATAAGCCCAAAGCATCAAGGGCAACTGTAGAAGAACTTAGATAGCTGACTGGTAACATGAAGGAGAAGTCACCAGATAGGTCTCCCATGGACAAGTCTTTCTATTTGCTACAAGAACTTTCCCAAGAAGCTAAAGGGCTGCAAAGAGATGTAAATGCTTGTGAATAGGAATGATTATACACTGTGTAAAATGCACTTTTGTTTGCTATATTCCTTTAGAGTCGTAGGTAATTTGCTGGAAAACGAACTGTTGTTCTGGTGTGACCTGCTTAAGTTAAAAAAAAAGTTGTAGTGTCATCAGGGCTGTAAAATTTTTGCCTTTCATTTCTCTCTTTCCCTGTTCAGAATTAGCATGGCATTTTAAATATTGATGTTCTTGTTCCCAGCATGCCTGTTTTAAAACAAAGAATTTTAAAAAGGTGTCTACATTAAATTATGAATCTAGTCCAAATAATATTTTCTCATTAAAATATGTAAATCCAAATTTTAGTTTTGTGTGTTTTTGAAGAGTTGCTGCAAACAATAACTTTGCAAAAGAGATGTAGTGCTTCTCTGAGCATGCTTTTTATAATACATCGTCTGGATAGTTTGTCTCTTTCATCTTATTTTTAAAATAGTCAAATCTCCTCTAAAATAATCAATCTCCCCCACTTGCAGATGGGGGAGAAACGATTCAAATGGATTCCTGAAGTAGAGGGAAGGGGGAACTATTTCTAGAATAGATCAGGTACAAAGGTGTAGTGCTAAAAAACGCGTTAAAAAATGGAACACTTCATATATTTTTCTATCATAAAATTTACATTTTACAAAATATACTGAATGTAAGGCTTATGTAGAAATCAGGTAGAGGCTATATGGAGACACAAAAAGTAAAAACAGACTTGTTTACTCAGTGCTCATATTCTGATGCATCTCATTTAGAGTATTAATTTCCTTGCTCCTTTAAATTATTTCAGTTGTGGAAATTTTCTTTTTCAGAAGTTACCTAGAAGTTCACCTTGCATGTCAAGAAACCTGTTCACTTTGATTAGAACAGATTTCTTTTCACCCATTCATATGGGGAAAAAATGCTTGATGAAATTAATTTTAAGGAAGTGAATGAAGTTAATTTAAATGCTTAACTCTAAGTATTTGCTTTTCTTCAGATTTTTGCAGAGAATGACAATTTGCCCAGAATTTATGGCTCAAGGCCAACTGAAACTTTACTGAAGGGGTCACAATATTTCCAGAGCGAGGTGTGTATTCAACTAATGAAGTTACAAGACAAAGAAAAACTTAAATGGTGATTAACACTTTACTGTGTAATATGATTAAACAAAGACCTTTGTGCAGTACAGAGAAACCCACACAAAAATCTGGATCACTATACTCCATAAGGAGAATTCTTAGCACCTGCGACCCTTACATATTCAGAGGGTTATCTGAAAAAAAAAAAATTAGGATTAATGCAAAGGGTAATTAATCCTGTTGTGACCATTTTTTAAAAGGAAGGATCCCACACACAGCCCAAAAAAAAAAAAAAAAAGTGGAAAATAAATGAATCATTGGACTGATTAAAATGCATGAAGCTACTAAAGCTCGTCAGACAGGGGACAACTAAACTCATTCATCAAGCCCAATTCACAATTATATCAACAAGATCAGCAAAAGAAAGCATGGAAAACTTAGCCACCCCGGGCTAGGAAACTCTTGAAACTTTGTTCTCAACAAGAAATCACTTACATTAAAAAAAATTAAATACATTGTCATCACTTCCTGAAAAATAAAATTAAGGCCATTTCTGGAATATTCTAATCTCATTGAACTTACTAACACTGAATTCAAACTGGGAATGAAGGGCTAATGTGGGCCTTAAACATTTTATAAATTATCAGCTGAGATAATCCGGTAAAATATTTGTCCTATAATAGGTAGTAGAATGTATATATATAAATGTACAATACATATGTTTAATAAATGGGGGTAAGATGCAGATGCTATGTCTGATTTTTAGCAAAGGAGTGATTTCAACTCACTATCTGAAAATGTTCTTTTCAGCTAGTAAGCTCGTCATGGTGTATTGCAAAGAATGAAAAACTTGGGCATTGTGAGCCCTCCTTTCACAACTGCAGACATCTTTTCTCAGACAAAGTTGAATGAGTAAAGTAAAAAATCCACTGATGATATTCTGACCTTGATCAGAAATCCAAAGGCAGTCCAAACAACACGTCTCCACAGCGCTTCATCCCCAGCTTTGAGACTTATGCCCTGTTTAGCTGAAGTGCCCCCACAAACAAGGAAGTTTATAACTATGATACCTTCAATGGCTTTCTTTGTCATGTTAAATCTTTTCACCTGGCTCAAGTCCAAAGTCAATACACACAGCTTTAAAATAAAACTGGAAGAGACAACACCGTAAGTTGAGGTGTACGTTCGGGGTGTACTTATCCGGAAGATCGGGTTAACTTGTATTTTCTATTTTGCAAATTTGGGCCTTTTTAAATTTTAGGTTTTTGATTTGGAAACTTGGCTGTCCTGTTACTTTTGGTTTTAACATAATTCTGTACTCAACTGTTTTTTTTAAATGGCCTTCTCTGTGATTGGGGGAAATGCTTACACAATGGATGAATTTTGTTCACTTTCTCAAGAGAGAAGCTGCAGAAATTCTCACTGTTCCTATTGCCAGAGTTGGGGATTTTGAGAAGTCTGAAGACTAGCAGGAGCAGTGCTGGTAAATGATCCTTAGAATGGCTTAAATATTATAGCAGTGTGTTTAATTTCTTTAATAGAGAGAACACTGAGTGTCTTGGAAGCATAAATCTGGCCAGGTGCTCGTTTGAGTGGGGTGAAGTTGAGAAGTGGGTGAGAGGAAGAAGTCAATGGAGTGTCGCAAACAGAAGGTTTTACATAAGTGTATGCAAGGTTGGGGTGGGGGCATGGTTTATATATTTACCAATGAAAACTCCCTTTTTAAAAGGTATCCATTAAGAAATGAAAAGAATCAGGATCTGCTCTCAAATTCAAATGTCAATTAATTTTTTTTTTCCTGAAGCCACATATGCACAGAGACACCCAAACAAAAACAAAACAAAAACAACCCAACCCACCGGCTGTGAAGCCTCAAAGGGGATGCATTTGTTTCGTTTAAACTAACAACAAATTATCTAATTAATATGTTTCAATTACAGCATGAAAGGCACAGCCCCTGGACCGCCCGCCGTGGGGGCACAATAGCCCCAGAGCCCACTCTAGGAATTTACAATAACTTCACATCTGTTTCTTTATTTTCCACTTTTTGAGGCTAAAACTCCTCTCAAGATCACTTCAAACCACAGCCTGAGTTATGAAATATGTCCCAGTCTTAAAGGGGGATGAAACTTTGCCCATGGATGCTTCATTTGCAAGCAAAAAAGTGAAAGCCCATTGAAGAGCATTAAACAAATATATTAGAATTCTGTCACTTTATGCAATTGAGTAGATCAAATGAAGGGTCCCGGCCACTTCATTCACTCTCATTCACTCGAATAGAAAATGCAAAGAATAGCAACCCGAGACTGGGCCACCGATGTAGATTTAGCTCCTTTTTACTGGGAGACAAAAAGGCTGAATTTTCACAAACACATTGCTGACTCGGGGACTAGGAAACCGGCACTGGAACCCCTTTGGAATTTAAATTCATTTTATCTTCCTCTCTCTTTGCGGCGATCTGTTTGCACTACAGTGCAAGATGCAGCAGGCATCCTCTGGCTTCTGAAGAAGTGGGGGAGGGGAAGAAAGTGAGTGGGGGTGGCGATGTGGGCCTCAGGATTCCCAAGAAGCTCTTTGGTGGGCAACTAACACTCAGATCTGAGATAACTCTTTAAATAAATCTTTACTTACATCAATATAAGCATCGTTATATCACATACATCTCCAAGTCTCTTACCTCCTTGCTCCGCATAGATTACATAAAGCAGCTTGTTTTCAAAGACCTGAATTGCATCTGGGTCAACTGTTTTCTTCCTTCAACTAATATCTGGTCAGTGATGTCACAACAGATTTGAAAGCTGAGCTGTCAATCTCACCTGGTCAATTCTCTGTCTCTGTTTCTCTCTCTCTCCTCCCTTTCTCTCTCCCCTCCTCCTTCACCCTCCTACACATCCCTCTGATAACTACTCTATCTGAGCACCATGATGGCAAACTTGTGTAAAAATCAAGAGAGGAGATACCCTTTGGTTAGAATTTCCAAGTCAGAATCCTCTTACATTTTCCTTTCCCATTCTCAGGGGGAAAAAAAAAGAACAAAAACCCAAGCCACATGTGTCAGTGGTAATTGAGATAATCTTGTCCCAATACTTCTATCCTGTGTCTTCTATGGCTGACATATTTATTTTGGTGAACTTTATAGACTTTTACTTGTCTAAAGAAAGCTTACAGTGACTCTTAAGAGTTGCTTCTAGAGGCAAAGCAAGGCACAATAAAGAAGTAGACTTCTTAGCTTTCAAGGTGTGATTACAGAGGAATGAACCAGTTTTTCTCAAATTTGAAGTCTAAATGAGATCCGATCTCAAGAAGTAAGTATTTGGAGGGTTTTCTACTGCATTTCAAAATTTTGCCTAGTACTTATCCCAGGTACATCAAAACCTTGAACATTTTTCAGTTTAGCTTCAAGATCTATAAGGTCATATTTAAGATTCTTCATTTAATTTGTGGCATTAGTATCTGGAGCTAGGGATGGGAGGTGGCTCAGACCTATAGATACAAAAGATACTGAAGAAATAGTTGGCTATTTTATAACCCTAAGCTAACAAACTCACTGGAACTAGTAATAAAGTAATCAGAAATTATCCATGAAAAATTATAGCTGGCTAAATAAAACCTTCCTTGGAAGATGTTCCTTGTGGAAATTTTTAAGAATATATGGACAAAGGGTTCTTCTTTGCAGGCAGCCTCCTTTTGCCTGTGTCTGCAAATAACTGATGTCAAGTCAGTTGCAAGCTTTTGAAGGGACAAACTGGGAGCATTAATTAGAGCAGATTAAGCTCACAGATAAAAAGCATTCTTTAAGTATCCGTTGTTTAGAGGCACTATGATTCTGATTCATGCTTTGCAGTCTGTATATTTTTATTTACTCAGTTAATTTCTTCCCCAGAGTGTTCCCTGTTGAGTGGGTTTACTAAGGTATACAGTATGGAAAGAGTTGTTGGTTTGCAGAAATAAATGTTTTCAAACTCTGCTTTTGCTATAGATTTCTCTCCCCTCCTTCCTGAAATACAATGTATTGGGTCTGATGATTCCAGCACAAAGCAACATATAGAGAAACTGTTCAATAAAGGATCTGAATTTTGTGCCACTTAGAGGAAGCTGAGTATTTATTAAGTAGTATCTGGAGTGTTTTGCATTAATTAGAGCAGCTCCTTAGAGAGACATTACAGCCAAGAATGGTTTCACACAACAGGAAAACTCCAAGCATCTGAACTCCCCTACTAGACCTGCTACAGTGAAAAACAGAGCAGCAAATGTCTGGCTCACTTGGAAATACCAACATATATATTATTTATTTACATACATTTGATAGACTAAAGGCCTATATCTGAGAAATAAAAAAGATCATTGGAAAGTTCCCCATCACCCTGGGTACCATGATATTTATGTCAGCTACAAAAACAACAACAGCAAATGTGACATAATGGTCTGTCTCAAGATACCTAGCATGATTTCATATTGGAGAAAAACTGATGAATGACTACCCAACCCTCTCATGTTCAATGGATTAGTCAAATGGAATCAAATATTTCTGTGGCTGCCTGGAAAGATATTCACAGTTCTCATCCCTGTGATGAGTGTTGGTAGATAGGGAGATGGCAATCAGAACAGGCAAGGATGAAATTTTAGGACTATCAGATTAGTCCAGATCGTGTATATGCAATGATTTCTGTCCCCACTACAGAACAATTAACTGAATGAATAGGAGTTCTAAAAATAGTCCTGTTAGTTTGGCTTAGGCAAAAACTATGCCTTTGTTCTAAGTGTCAGTAAATGAGAGCACTGACTATAGGCTTCAGCTGTGATATTCAGGTTGTACAATTAAAATATGTGAAATGAATTTACTTGTGGCTTTAAGAATCCTTTCCAAAAAACAAGGAAATGAAAATGATTAACTTTGACACAGAAATATAAACAGCAATTTGATTAATTATATTGCTAATTATTCTTTGCTGTGTAGCCAAACATTATCCAATCCTTAAAATGACAGATGCTAAATAAATCATATAAAATAATTACTTGGAATTTCACTACAGTGAGAAATGGTGGAGTTTATGGAGAGATTTATATTGATTCATAAGTATATAACTAGTTTTGTTCTGATCTATTCCATTTAGAAACCTAGTCTTCCTGTAAAAATACTACGACTACGTTAATATTTTTTCTATATTTTTCTTATGCTATTTTAAAATAATCCATTTCTCCTTTCGATACTTTCCATAATTATACTCAGTATACTAATTTGTATTACTTGCTTTTCCCCAACATTGTATCATAAACATTTATCGTGTTTTCATAACAGTATTCATAAATGTTTATTTTAATATTTCTATAGCATACCAATTGAGTGGAATACATGCCTAATTGGGGCATTTTGAATGTTTTTAGGTTTTGTTTGTTTTTGCTAATATAAAGATTGTTGTGGTGAACATCTTTCATACCTAACTAAACACTTTCCAACGATATAAAATGCATTAGGGCTGTTATATGGAATTCCCCGACAGCTCCCTACAAATTCAATAATATAATTAAACCTAGGATTTCATCTTTGCTATTTGCCCACTGCCACTTGTCCTCTGTCTGGGAGCCAGAGCAACATTGCCTCAACTTAGAATCAAGACACTGAATGTTAAGAGTTGGAAGGTCCTGAGAAATTCCAGGTAAACCAATTCCTTTATTTCACTCACTTAGTGAATCCCACTGATACATTCCTTTATCTACATCCAAATACTTTAATGGCACCAAAGTCAGGTTCTGAAAGTAAAACAAAAGTTCAGTCTCAATGCTAGACATATGCCACTAAAAATCAGAAATCACGAAAGTAATGAAACTGTCAAAATGAAGGCTTTCATCTGATCATGTAAGCTCACATCATTTTAAGGCAATTTACACAGCATAGCAAGCTGCAAACTTTTTAAGTGGGGGCCTTGGGTAGTTTGTGTAACAAGAGAGAATGGTCTGAAGTCCCAGGTCTAAAGTTCCAGGTCTAAAGATCAAGAGATCTACCTTCAATATGAAACATTTCTTAACTTCTTGATACCCTCCCTGAAACCAAAAGCAAATAGTCTTCCAGAGAGACGGCCATAAGTCTAGGCAGTCCAGCCCCACAGCAAATGAGACTATGTCACTTCTTCAGTTGCTTTGACAAGGCTAATTCTCAAGATGGGAGATGATAGGAGTGGGCTGGGAGAGGGGAACGGCAAAGAAGGGCAAGGAATCAGAGCTTCCGATTTTGTCTCCTTATTGTGGCATTTCATTTTGCCCTTTCTCATAAGAAATTTTCATGTCTGATTTCCCCACTCCAGGTTCTTGAGATCTTAATTATTTTAATAAATTTGTCTTTAACCATGCAAGACACGACACAGGTTCTGGTCAGGTACTTGCTGATGAGAGAACAACGAGGTAGCCTGGAGCAGACCCAGAAAGAAGAATAAACATGAAAAGTACCAAAACTAGTGGCTATGCCTGAAATCACTCTCCTGAATTGGAGTAAACGTCTTTTGGTCTTGGAACCAAAGGAATTTGTTCACGATTACTTTTCCATAGTCTCCCAAACACCATTCCCAGAGCTGATCTCTCTTACCCACAGCTTAGCTCACTTGACACAAATAGTGGACATATAAGAGGGAAAGAGGAAGGCTGAGGGAAAGCAGACGAACTAGATGAAAATCTGATGTCTCTGTTAGCATGGTTCTTTAAAAGGGTCCCCTAGGACATCTCAACACATGACCTTTTAATTCAGCTCAAGCCAATTCCACTCAGTCTGATTAAATCCAATTGCTAAGGAGCACCTACACAAACAAGATCTTGCAAGAAAATATTTTGGTCAGAAGATCTGAGTTTGGGGTGCCTGGGTGGCTCAGTGGGTTAAAGCCTCTGCCTTCAACTCAGGTCATGATCTCAGGGTCCTGGGATGGAGCCCCACATCGGGCTCTCTGTTCAGCGGGGAGCCTGCTTCCACCCTCTCTCTGCCTGCCTCTCTGCCTACTTGTGATCTCTTTCCTGTCAAATAAATAAATAAAATCCTTAAAAAAAAAAGAAGATCTGAGTTTGAGTCCTGGTTTTACTACCTTTGACCTAAATGGTTCTGGACAATTCTTAGCTCTCAGTTAACCGTCTCTCATGGAGAGTAAGGGTTCACTCAGAGGCTTGTTTCAATGATCAAAGTAGATGAAAGTGCTTTGAAGTGTCACGTAAACTTAAGTTACTATCACTGTCTGTGATAGAGAAATAGTAAAATAAAAATAGCTATCAGAAACTGTCCTGCCTGGGCCGCCTGGGTGGCTCAGTGGGTTAAGCCTCTGCTTTCGGCTCAGGTCATGATCTCAAGGTCCTGGGATGGAGCCCCACATTGGGCTCTCTGCCTACTTGTGATCTTTCTCTCTCTGTCAAATAAATAAATAAATAAATAAATAAAATCTTTAAAAGAAAGAAAGGAGGGAAGGAAGGAAGGAAGGAAGGGAGGGGGGAGGGAGGGAGGGAGGAAGAAAGAAAGAGAGAGAAAGAAAGAAAAAGAAATCGTCCTGTCCTAAGCTCTTCCAGACAGATTGTAGACTAGTGGAGGGAAGGTCTATTTTTCATCTGTTTTTTAAGCCCCACATTTTTACCGTCTGTCCTTCTGTTCCCATACTCATAAAGTAACCTGGCAGTGAAAAAAGGGTGTTATGGCAAGGGAAATTGTGGCTGCTTTTTTGTATATTCCCCCAAAATGGGCCTTTTCACAGATTTAAAGATGTGATGTTGACAAACTGTTAAGATTGTTAAAAGACAGGATGGGAAACAGTGTGATAGCTAGGCACATAAAGATGGCAGACATAAAAATCAGAGCACTTTTCGTCTTTTTTTTCTCAGCAACCAATGGCTCACATTATTTCCCTTACACTCAAAGAATGTAATCAATGCCTATATAGCATTTACCATGTGCCAGGTACTGTTCTAATTTCTTTACAAATAGTAATTTATTTAACCCTAATAATAACCTTATGAGATAGGTGCTTTTTATGACGTCTATTTTATAGATGAAAATACTGAGGCAGTGGGCATTTAGCTAATTTGCCCAAAGTTACCCAGATAGTAAATGGTGTCAATGTCAAGTGACTCACAGTAAAGTCTGGTTTAATACCAAGACATTTTTGCTATTGATAATAGCAGCTCACAGGACTTCTTAGACTCAAGGGCTCTATTAAGCTCATTAAGGTGTGCAGAGGGAGAAGGAGGATCACGCTCTACCAACTTTAAACTGACTGTCTCAGGCACAAAATCCTTTTTGCAGCTGTTAATCTAATTATTCTTTTGTTACTTCTCTTACCCTCCCCAGTCTTGCTGTAAGTTATAAGTCACTAAATTGCATTTTCTTCCTAAACTATCTTCTATTTACCTTATGTGGCTGAGGTGGAGAAAGAAACAATATCTCAACAAAACCAGAAATACCCTTCTATGCTAGTTCACAGAAATATCTGATCTTTGATCTTAGATCATATACCAAAAAAGTCACCATGGAAAACTACACCCCCCCCGAAAAAAATGGATCTTTTTAAAAAAAAATTATTTGAGAGAGAGAGAGTGAGCGAGCAAATCAGAGTTAGAGAGAGAAAGAGCACAAGCCAGGGAGGAGAGGCAGAGGCAGAGGGAGAAGCAGACACCTTGCTGAGCAGGTAGGCCCACACAGGGCTTAATCCCAGGTTCTGGGATTATGACCTAAGCCAAAGGCAGACACTCAACTGACTGAGCCATCCAGGCACCCTGAAAAAAACGGATGTTAGGGTGTATTCAACCAACCTGGATCTATGTACGATTAACTCAAATCCTGTGGGAATGAGAGCAGCTAATATGAAATCCAGGCAGGGATGTGCTCTAGTAGTTAGAAGAAAATTACTGACGTGTGTGTCTTTTTCTTCCTTTTCAGTCTGTGTCAGCTAGCAAAATAAGTCAGAAGGGGGAAGAAGTACTACTTTAGTACTTACACTATAATTTTAGAAAGAAGGAAAAAAGAAGGGAGAGAAGGAGGAAAAAAGGAAGGAAGGGGTAACTTTATATCTCAGTAAATACAATTTTGTTTGTTGTTGATGGAACCAAATATTGAAGAGGTCAATATCTGGTGTTTTGATGTTCACATTTCTTTAGTGGTACTTTTTAAAAGTATGCTTGAGTCCCCACTTATCTTCTTCAATCCAACTACCAGGAAACTGCCATTTACATATGTTTTATAGACATGCACTGTAAGAAGGCTGTGTGTCTTTGGGCTTACTGTCTAGCTCTGGCCCCCTTTTTGACCACCTGCCTCAGTTATAAGTGACTCCTGAGAAAAGAGTTTGTTTTCATACATGGGTAGTGGGCTCCCAGTTTGCTGTGTGTTTGGAGTCTCTCAGCCTTTTCCTAACAGTCTGCGATTGGGCTGGAGAAGGCTGGTGAAGCTCACCCATGCTTTTTGGTTACTTCACCCCAGTTTGGTGGTCTGACTTGCCAAATGAGGATTTATAACCTGTGTTTCTGGGCCTCTCTGCAGATGAGCCCCCACTATACCAGGCTGTAGGACTAGCACTCAAATGACCATGCTTAGTCCTCAAGTTTCTCAGCCCACCTCATCTTTAATGATGGGTCCACCTACAAAGCTCAGGGTCCTTTTTGCATCTTTCTCTCTTATTCTGTTTTACTTCCATCTGAGTTTCAAACTATGCACCCATGCAGGGCTCAGCCAGTCAACTGCCAGTACTATGGGGTCGGTGTCTGTGAATGTCCACATTCCCTGGGGTTCAGCAGATGGCACAGGAAAGGGAACACTGGGAGAAGATGCTTTTAGATGTTAAAAGACCATCTAGTTAGGAGATGGTCTTATTTTGCCTTCATTTACTGACTTTCTTACGGAAAAAAAAAATGAAACCTGCTACCACTTTGGAGTGGAAGTTTTCTGTAATGGTTTCTGCTGCAATGTGTTAGGTTTATTTTTCAGAATGATACTGATATTGATACCACCAACTTGGTGGTAACTGAAAATTCATATGCTGTTGGGGAGGCTGACTCAATGACCCTCCCTAGACCTTATAAAAGTATCCTGTTGGAACCAATAAACTTGGCAAAGCAGTAAGCTTTTCTTTTCTCCTAATTGTTCAAAGCAACATGTGTGGTCTTATATGGCATATGCTACATGTCATTAATCTGCATAAAATGGCCTCAAAGCAAAGGATAAGTAGAATGACATTTTCACCATTTATCATTTGGGTACAATCTCCTCAAATGAAAATAAGAGCACTATTCCTAAGGGGCTATATTAAGAGCATGGAATCAATTATTTAAAGAGGGGGCATCGTGCAAATCACTGAAACTCTGAGCCCTCTTTTCTTCCTCTAAAAAAATGAGAGTTATATTAGAAATGTTGAGCTAGGGGCACCTGTGTGGCTCAGCTGGTTAAGTGTCTTCCTTCAGCTCAGGTCATGATCCCAGGGTGTGGGGTCAAGCCTCAAGCTCCAAGTTATGGGCTCTCTGCTCAGCACAGAGCGTGCTTCTCCCTCTCTGCCTGCTGCTCCCCCTTTTTGTACTCTCTCTCTCTCTGTCAAATAAATAAATAAAATCTTAAAAGAAAAAAGAGATGTTGACCTGCTTATATTTACCTATCCTCTCAGCTCCAAATTCAGCCCTCTATACTTTGTTCTGAAAACTTAATTTCCCAAACTCCTTTGCCAGCTGACTTCCTGTGAGTCTCTGCAAACAGAAACTTAAGTTGGGTGCTGAGTGTTTATGTGTACTAGGTGATTCGTACATGCTATTCTCCTTTAGTCCTCACAGCAAACTTACGAAGTAATTCTCATTACACAAATAGGGAAACTAATACCTAAAGGAGTTAATAAGTTTTCTGGTAAGTGGCTGAATAAGATTCAAACTCAGTTTCCCCCTGACTCTAAATTCAATGCTATTCTGCATGGTAACATATTGCTTGTCCTTCAAAAAATATTTACTGAATAGGATACCATTGTAGCTACCATGACAAACAGAAGAAAGTAATGATAAAATAATTAATAGAGAGAAAGGGATGGATTTGAAAAACATACCCAACAAATTAGAGGACATGATGATTGACTAGTGAGAGTGGGAGGTACTAGGAAGGAGAGGTACAGATCAAAAGAATTAAATGGCAATTCAATTAGTCAGGATTCCTTGGGTTGCAGGTAACAGAAACCTAATTCAACCTGATGGTTCTACTCTAACAAAAGTCCCAGGAAGGAGTATGATTGTTTCTCCTTGGGCCATCTGCCCATCCCTAAACTAATCACTTCAACTGAGGAGATACAGTGCTCTGATTGGGTCATTTCTCATCCCTAGAGCTCACAAAGGCAGGTCTGCTACACAGAATCCTCTAGAGCAGGATCTTTATAGAATGCTCACTCTAAAGATTCAAGCCTGGTTAACTAGAAATGAGGTCCCATTGATGAAAATAGGGAAGGCTGAGAGCAAGTGACTATGGGAAGAAAATATTGAATTAAGTAAGGTAAAGACCTGCTAAACTTGCACCAGCTGGAAAAAGATGCAACCTAATCTTGAAGATATCCAGTCAATATGTGAAATCACTCCCATGTTTCTTTGGAAATCTTCAATCTTTAACTTTAAAGGTAAAAGTGTGAGGCGCCTGGATGGCTCAGTTGGTTAAGTGTCGGACTCATGATTTTGGGCCAGGTGGTGGTCTAATGGGTCATGGTCTCATGGGTTGTGGGATGGATCCCCTCACTGGGCTTTGAGCTCAGCAGGGAGTCTGCTTGGGATTATCTCCCTCAGTCCCTTCCTCCACTTGTGCTCACTCTTGCTTCCTCTCAGATGAATGAATACATTAAAAAAAAAAAAATAAAGGTAAAAGTATGAGTTCTGGGAATTGAGGATTATCCACTGGTAACAAAAGTATAGTGACATGGACAAAACAAATAATGACTAAACTTACAGATTCTATATCTCACCTATACGGTGAGATTTTTCATGAATGCACAAAGTATCGGTTCTGATAATGCCATTTTCATAAATCTCATGGTTTTCCAGCTTTGAGCTAAAATAGGGGTTGGCAAATTATAGTCCATGAGTCAAATCCAGCCTACCACCTGTTTTTGTACAGGCTGTGAACTAAAAATAACATTTTAAATACCCCCCAAAATAAAAAACTAATCATATTCCATGACTACATGAAAATTATATGAAATTCAAACCTTGTGCCTATAAAGTTTTGTTGGAATACAGCCACATTCATTCATTTATATATTGTCTGTGTTACTGCTTTTGTGTACTATACAGAGTTAAGTTGCTACAGGGACCACAGTGGCACTGCAAAGCCCAAAATATTTATTTTTTCTCTCTTTAAGAAAAAAGTTTGCCAACCTGAGAGCTAAAAACTTGGGAATGTCAACTGGTCCATGAGGTCTTTGTTATCATTCCTACATTTATTAGGTGGTAAATTAGCCTCAAATCTGGCAAAAGGTCAAGATGATGTCTAGATTTTCATAAATAGTCCATTTTATTGTGAATTTGGGGGCTATTAACAAATTTATTTAAAGCTTGTTACAGAACTTGGATCAAACATTAAAAGTCTGTCACAACTCTATGTTCTTATATTACTCTAGTTGCTCAAGGGATCATCTCATATATTTTTATTGACTGTACGGTTTACAAAGTACTATTAAACACACAATTGGTTTGGTACGATATGTAGAATACTACACAGCTTTGATAGGTCCTGACCTCTCCTATCAGGGGTTAGCTGATTGAAATTTCTACCAAATAACTGATAGTAAGCCAATTAAGGCATTCCCAGGCACAGTGATCGGGCAGAGATGGGCATGTGACTTCAGTTGGTGCCATCAGACCAATTCAAAAATTTTGACAAGAATGCTTCCACAAAGACACCAACTCTTTCCTGCTGGAATTTAATGATTAGTGGGTGAAAATTGCTGACTGCTGTGTTGGGAGCCCCAGGGAAACCACCTTAAGATACAGACATTACAGAAAAAAAGACAGAGATATAGTCTCTTGGACATTACTGAGTCATTCTACAGAGGGCTGTCTGATGCTGGCCCTGCCCTGGACCTCTGAAGGTGCTGTCATGACCAGTAAGTCAGTTTGAATCAGGTTTTCATTTACTTGTGACTAAAGTATACCAAGTAACAAAGTTTCCTTCACTCTTTCATTTGCTCATTCATTCATTCATTCATAAAACATTTTGTGTTTTCTTTTGTGACCTCAAATGTGTCTTTTCCAAACAACCACAAGGAATTCTTCAAATCTCCAACACTAAACAGGAGTCCTACAATACAACTTAATTCTGACACGAGCTATCTAGAGTTAGCAGACCACACATATGAAGGGTTCAGTCCCACAAGACTACCCCCACTTTGGACACCAGCTGCAAATGGAATCTCTAGGATACCAGAACTTCTGCTTGGCTGATTGCAGACTCAAAGGTTACCACACCAACTTCCTTCATGTTCAGCAATTTGCTAGAAAAACTCACAGTTTATTACGAAAAATACAACTCAGGAAGAGCCAAATGGAAGAGATGCATACAGCAAGGTATTTGGAGGAGGGGTGTAGGGTACAGTTTTCATTCCCTCTCTGGGAAAAACTACCTTTCCAGCACATCAACACGTTCACCAACCTGGAAGCTTCCTGAATCCCATCATTTTGAGGTTTGTTGTTTTTTTAAAAGATTTTATCTATTTATTTGACAGAAAGAGATCACAAGCAGACAGAGAGGCAGGCAGAGAGAGAGGGGGAAGCAGGCTCCCCACCGAGCTGAGAGCCCGATGCAGGGCTCAATCCTAGGACCCTGAGATCATGACCTGAGCTGAAGGCAGAGGCTTTAACCCACTAAGCCATCCAGGTGCCCCCATTTTGAGGTTTTAATGGAGGTCTTACCATGGAGGCACAACTGATTAAATAATTAGCCATTCACCAACTAAATTCAAATTCTAACCTCTCTCCTCTCTCTGAAGGTGGGGCTATAAGTTCTACCTTGTTACATCTTGGTTGGTATTCCTGGTGACCAGCTCCCATCTAGAAGCCATCTAGGGCCTCATCTCATTAGCACATAAAAGACAATAAATTCCAAGGGTTTTAGGAATTCCTTGCCAGGAAACTGGAACAAAACCCAAATATTTATTATTTATGATACTACAGTTATATATACTTACTCTGGTCAGAAATGCTGTTCTATAAGATAATCTTTGCTTTCAAGGAAGTCATTGGGTAGGAAAGAGAAAAGGTAGGGGGAGTACCATAGAGATACAGTATATGGAGCTTAAAGCAATGAGCTATAAATAATATTTGTAAGAATAAGTGGTACGCTAGATATTTTGAGTCATCTCCAATAGTGACTAAACTAATACAAGAACGACATTATTCCTGGTCTAGCTCACACTTGGTATTCTTTTCCTCAGACAATCCTCAAAGTGGCTGTAATTAATAATAAATTAATCACAGGAAACCAGTCCAACAGAAGATGCCTCCCTTGAGGTTGCAATAATTTCCCTTCAATGCCCAACTCACCACATCATATATTTTAGAGATTTTGAGAGAAGTCCAAATTCCAAATTATATTTAAAAACTTTTAAATAAATTTTCTCAGTTCTTCTGAGAGCTTTTCCCCTAAGATCAGGAACACGGCAGAGATGTCCATTATCTCCACTGCTATTCAACATAGTACTAGAAGTCCTAGCCTCAGCAACCAGACAACAAAAAGAAATCAAAGGCATACAAATTGGCAAAGAAGAAGTCAAACTCTCACTCTTTGCAGATGATATACTTAATGTCGAAAACCCAAAAGACTCCACTCCAAAACTGTTAGAACTCATACAGGAATTCAGTAAAGTGTCAGGATATAAAATCAATGCACAGAAATCAGTTGCATTTCTATACACCAACAGCAAGACAGAAGAAAGAGAAATTAAGGAGTCGATCCCATTTACAACTGCACCAAAAACCATTAAGATACCTAGGAATAAACCTAACCAAAGAGGCAAAGAATCTGTACTCAGAAAGCTATAAAGTACTAATGAAAGAAACTGAGGAAGACACAAAGAAATGGAAAAATGTTCCATGCTCATGGATTGGGAGAACAAATATTGTGAAAATGTCTATGCTACCTAAAGCAATCTACACATTTAATGCAATCCCTATCAAAATACCATCAATTTATTTCAAAGAAATGGAACAAATAATCCTAAAATTTATATGGAACCAGAAAAGACCCCGAATAACCAGAGAAATGTTGAAAAAGAAAGCCAAGTTGGTGGAATCACAATGCCAGACTTCAAGCTCTATTACAAAGCTGTAATCATCAAGACAGTATGATACTGGCACAAAAACAGACACACAGATCAATGGGACAGAATAGAGAGCCCAGAAATGGACCCCCAACTCTATGGTCAACTAATGTTCGACAAAGCAGGAAAGAATGTCCAATGGAAAAAAGGCAGTCTCTTCAACAACTGGTGCTGGGAAAATTGGAAAGCCACATGCAGAAGAATGAAACTGGATTATTTCCTTACACCACACACAAATATAGACTCAGAATGGATGAAAGACCTCAATGTGAGACAAGACTCCATCAAAATCCTACAGGAGAACACAGGCAGCAACCTCTTCGACCTCAGCGGCAGCAACTTCTTCCTAGAAACATGTCCAAAGGCAAGGGAAGTAAGGGCAAAAACGAACTACTGGGACTTCGTCAAGATCAAAAGCTTTTGCACAGCAAAGGAAACAGTCAACAAAAGCAAAAGAAAACTGACAGAATGGGAGAAGACATTTGCAAATGACATATCAGATAAAGGGCTAGTATCCAAAATCTATAAAGAACTTATCAAACTCAACGCTCAAAGAACAAATAATCCAATCAAGAAATGGGCAGAAAAAAAAAAAAAAAAAGAAAGAAATGGGCAGAACACATGAATAGACATTTCTGTAAAGAAGACATCCAAATGGCCAACAGACACATGAAAAAGTGCTCAACATCGCTCAGCATCAGAGAAATACAAATCAAAACCACAGTGAGATACCACCTCATAGGCTAAAATTAACAAGTGAGGAAACGACAGATGTTGGTGAGGATGTGGAGAAAGGGGAACCCTCCTACACTGTTGATGGGAATGCAAGCTGGTGCAGCCACTCTGGAAAACAGTATGAAGATGCCTCAAAACATTAAAAAAAGAGCCACCCTGCAACCCAGCAATTGCACTACTGGGTATTTACCCTAAAGACACAAATGTAGTGATCGGAAGGGGCATGTGTACCTGAATGTTTATAGCAGCAATGTCCACAATAGCCAAAATATGGAAAGAACCTAGATGTTCATCAACAGATGAATGGATAAAGAAGCTGTGGTGCATATATACAATGGAATACTATGCAGCCATCAAGAGAAATGAAATCTTGCCATTTGCAACGACATGGATGCAACTAGAGGGTATTATGCTAAGGGAAATAAATCACTCAGAGAAAGACAATTATCATATGATCTTTCTGATATGAAGAATTTGAGAGGCAGGCAGGGAGTTGTCAGGGGTAGGGGGAGAAAAAGGAAACAAGATGGGATAGGAAGGGAGACAAACCATAAGAGACTCTCAATCTCATGAAACAAACTGAGGGTTGCTTGGGGGTATGGTAGTAGGGATAGGGTGGCTGGGTTATGGACATTGGGGAGGGTATGTGCTATGGTGTGTGCTGTGAAATGTGTAAGCCTGATGATTCACAGACCTGCATCCATAGGGCAAATGATAAATTATATGTAATAAAAAATAAAAAAAATTTTTCCCTCAGTTTTCCTTCATGCATTTTTTTTTGTACTCTACTAGAGTATGCAGCCCACTGACTTCCAGGAAATCTTTACCTCCACCACTCTGAGAAGGTTCTTTAGCTCAATTTTGCCAATAGCCCTTGGATGTGTGGAATTTCTGAAGATGTCAGTTCCCAGATCCCATGGCTGGGGTGACTTACATACCAACTTGCAAAGCATTCAAATATCAGGGAGTGTCAACTCAACTGCTGATCAGGATATCTAAGAGACAAAAGAGTTTGGTGTAACATGACTTTAATAGTGATAATGGCAGAATGTGTGGTTTAGTGAAAGGAGTCTTGGGAGTCACTTAGATATATGTTCACTTGCTGACTGTGTCATCTTGGCCTAACCACCAATCATTTTTGGAACCCTGGTTTCTTTCCCTGCAAAATAGGGGTAAAAACTGCCTCTCTGTTGAGATGTACACAGTAAGTTAATATCTGTAGGGTGCTTGGCCCATGGTTGGTAGTTGATAAATAACTGCCATATGTAATTTATTTTATTTTATTTTTTTAAAGATTTTATTTATTTATTCGATAGAGAGATCACAAGTAGGCAGAGAGGCGGGCAGAGAGAGAGGGGGAAGCAGGCTCCCCGCCAAGCAGACAGCCCGATGTGGGGCTCAATCCCAGGACCCTGAGATCATGACCTGAGCCGAAGGCAGAGGCTTTAACCCACCGAGCCACCCAGGGGCCCCGCCATATGTAATTTATAATAAATACAAAACTATCCTACTTCTGGTTATTGTTTTGAAAAATTTCAAAACATGATACACGTTTAGAAACCCTAGACTGTGGCACCTAGATGGCTCAGTCGGTTAAGCATCTGACTCTTGATTTCAGCTCAGGTCATGATCTTAGGTCTTGTCCCACTTTGGGCTCTGAGCTCAGCACAGTCTGCTTAGATTTTCTCTTCCTCTACTCCTCCCCCTACTCTCAAAAAAAAAAAAAAATCCTAGACTAAGTGCTAGGCCTGTGCTCTGACCAAGCACCTACTTTGTACAAGCCCCTCAGAGCACATCATCATGCCAGGATGTGGCTCCTTATCTCAAGAGGTTCACAGTCCAGGCCTTGGGAAACTTAAATCCGAACAAAGAATGAAAATGATACTTCAACATAGCAACAGGAAAAGTTTAGAAATAAAATCCAGAATGAATTACCAATCATATTAAACCAAGTGTTACATAACCAAGAAGAAAGAAGAGTTGCAAGTCAAAATACTTCAGGCAATTTTAGTTTTCAACCCAATTTGGAACTATAGAATTCTTCCATATTTTTTTTAAGGTGGAAGAGCTATTTGGATTTACTGACATCATGTTCCCTAATGACTGGTTTTTCTGATTCAGAAGTTCTATCAACACTCTGATGCTGTAACTCAGGGATACAAAATCAAGGAGAAAATGCTCCACACAAAACAAACCTAACATGTCCTAGAACAACCCTTCTTTTCCAAATTTGGTTATTTTCAATTCCAAAAACAACACACAAGGCCTTAGAAGGTACAAACTGCCTCATGTTTATGCATGTGGCCCTGGAGAAGCAAGGATTTCAGATGCCTTTGATTACGAATTGGCTGAAGAAAACATCTACCCAAAGTTACTCACTGAAGAACCAATTCTCCCTGCCCCCACCTCACCTCAAACCTAAAGAAACTTCCATGCTGCATCAATTTGCAACAGAGCACTTGACACAACGTTATTGGTATATCTTTCTTATGCATTTGACCAATCAAAATGATAATTTAGACAAACTGGGGATGGCAAAGTGCATTATCCAGCAATATCTCATTATTATGCAAAAAATCAGATATTCACAGCAACTGTCTCATCTATTTATTGTTTGGTTACTCATCTGGAAATTTTAATACTTTCTTCAGGGGCAGGGACTGGCAATAAAAAAATAGACCTATATATCAAACCTTTAACTTCTTGCCATCATTGTGTACCATAATACAGATGGAGTGGCTATCAGCAAGCTTTACTGTGTTGGTTTATTTTCTTCAACAGCAAATGTGGATTTAAATGGGAGAAAGCAACAAAGTCGACTTAAGGCTAAAGGGCCTCTTAGAACCTTCTAGCTACTTTGTAAGCTATAGTCTGCCTCCCAGTAATTGATGCCTAAGGTTGCCAATATGCCTATCCACAAGATCAGAAGAGTGGATGTAAGAAGGAATGGGAATTGTTTAAGGTGAGGTATGAGGCCACTGCATTTCAGAAAGTAATCTCACTCCCTCATATGGCAGTGTTTCTATGGGCCACATTACCTTTCTCACAAACACAAAGCTTGCTGTATGCCAGGGATGTTCTAATTACTTTAAAATCAATTACTTCTTTAATCTTCATCACAAGCCTGGGAGGTATGTACTGGTATCACCCCCATTTTATAGAAGGGGAACTGGGGCATAGAGCGGTTACATAATTTATCCAACTAGTAAACAGTGAAAGAAGGATTTAAATGCAGGTGGTCCGGCTCCAGAATTTGAGCTTATGAGCACTATACTATGCAGGCCAGTTGTACAGAAGTGTAGTAGCTTTCTGCTTCAGCTTTTCATGGTCCGTGCCAGATGGGTAAATTAGAGAAGGAAACTGCAGTGGACTACCTATTTAAAGATCAGATTCTCAAACCCAGACCAACTGATTCAAAAACTTGCACCTTTTAACAAGTTCCTTAAATGGTTCCTAATCATATTAAAGTTCGAGAACTAGTAGGATAGATTTTTCTGGACTAACAGTTAGAAAATAATCTGGGTTTGGGTCCCAATTCCACTGCCTACAAGCTTTTTAACTTTGGAAAAATCCCCTGAGCTTTCTGGGCCTTAGTTTCCTCATCTGTAAAATGAGGACAAAAATATCTGTCCTATATACTGCACACAGTTTTAAGAATGAGAAGAAATAAAAGATGTGAAAGAAATCAGCGCCTTGGAAAGCATTTCCAAATATGAGCTATTATTATTGGCCTCTCATTATTTTGTGTGTGCAAGATTTTTCTCCCTGCTAAAATTATAATCTCTGAGGACATAGGCACTGTAAGTACCCTTCTCTTCTACCCCATAATAATTTATAACATGCTAAGTAATAAACCAATAAATCCAATAAACACTGGCTTAGTTCAATGCATTTTTAAAATTATGTAAGCTGGTCCACAGAATCAATACTATCTATTTTTTGCAATTCTAGTGACCAACATTTGTACACCGTGATTTCAAGGTCCTGAGATCAAGCCCCATGTGAGGCTCTGCATTCAGTATGAAGTCTGCTCAAGATTCTCTCACTCTCCCTCCCACTCTGTCCCTCCTCCTGCTCATGTGTACATGAGTGTGCTCTAAAATAAATAAATACACAAATAAATATCTTTTTAAAAAATCCTATTCCTTTTTACAGTATTTATTTATTTATTTATTTATTTATTTATTTATTTATTTGAGGGGGGGGGAAGAGAGCACACAAGCAGGGGGAGGGGCGGAAGAAGTGGGAGAAGCAGACTTCCTACTGGGCAGGAAGCCCTCAAGCTCCATCCCAGGACTCTGGGATCATGACCTGAGTGAAGGTAGATACTTAACTGACTGAGCCACGTAGGCACCCCCCAAATCCTGTTACTTTTTTTTAAAAAAAAGAGACAATCCAAAAAACAGACTTTTAACTACAGAGAACAAACTGATGGTTATCAGAGAGGAGGTGGATTGGTGAGATGAGTAAAATAGGTGAGGGGATTAAGAGTGCACTTATCTCAGGGCACCTGCCTCGAATAGGACTCCCTGCTCAGTGGGGAGCCTGTTTCTCCCTCTTCCTATGCTGCTCCCCCTGCTTGTATTCTGTCTCTGGCTCTCTCTCAAATAAATAAATAAAAACATTAAAAAAAAAAAAAGAGTACACTTATCTTGATGAGTTATGTATAGAATTGTTGAATCACTATATTGTACATCTGAAACTAATATAACACTGTATATTAATTCAGTGGAATTTTTTTTTAGTATATGTGCTGCCGAAGCGAGCACTGGAATTTTTTTTTAAAATCCTGTTACTTTTGTAGTCACACAGCCTCCAGGCAAGGAAAGAAGACATGACACCACGTTGTGGTTTCAACATCTTCCACCTTTGGGAGGCATTCTTTGTGGGATTAGTCAGACTCCCTTCACCATCAAATAATTTGCCAACAGCAATCATGAATAAGTTCCATTTGCTGGACCTGGTCCAAATACATTTAACATTCTAATAATACTACTAAATTTTCTAATAAGTAAGCCTCTTTGAGTGATACAAGACATTCAGATTTATTTGAGAATGCTATAAATAGGATGATGCTTGCTTATTTTTCACTTTACCCAATGGATTTCAGATATTCTTGTAAATTGGATAGTTGAAGCTCAGCTTTGATACTGAACAAGTCACAGCCACCAGAGTGATCCTTTTAAAATGTAAGTCAGATCATGTCACACTTTTATTCAAAAGGGTTTTTGTTGGTATTAAATCTGGTTATAAAATTTTTATGGAATTGTAAAAGACCTAGAAAGGACAAAATAATTTTTAAAAAGAATAACTGAGTTGGAAAACTTATACTACTTGATTTCAAGACCTACTATTAAGCAACATTAATTAAGATTTTGTGGTATCAGCGTAAAGACAGACATACATGAGAAATAGACCCATACATATGTGGTCAACTGATTTTAAACACATGTGCCCACATAATTCAATGGGTAAAGAATAGGCTTTTCCACAAATGATGCTACAACAATATTTATATGAAAAAAAATCTTGACCTTTGTCTTACATCATTCATAAAACTTGACTCAAATTGGATTATAGACCTAAATTTAAGGCCTAAAAGTATAAAACTTTCAGAAGAAAAAAAATAGGTAAAAATCTTTGTGACCTTGAGTTACTCAAGGATTTTTTTAAAGGGGACATAAAAGCTCAAATCATAAAAGAAAGAAATTGATACTCTGGAATTAAGAGAAATGAAAAGACAAGACACAATACATATAGCTGATAAAGGACTTATATCAACCTTACTTAAAGAGCTTTTACAACTCAGTAATAATAGGATAAAAGTAATGGGCAAAGAATTAAACAGACACTTCACCAAAGAACAGATATGAATGGCAAATAAGGACTTAAAAAGATATGTGCTCAAAAACATTACTCATTAGGAAAGCACAAACTAAAAACCATAACTAAAATTTAAAGCCCAATACAACTAACTATTGATGAAGATACAGGATTACTGGAACCCTCATGTATTGCTGATAAGAATACAATATGGATAGTCACTTTGAAAAATAGATGAGTAATTTCCTTTTTTTAGGATTTTATTTATTTATTTGAGAGAGAGAGAGAGAAAGCACGAGCAGGGGAAGTGGCAGAGGGAGAAGCAGGCTCTCCACTGAGCAGGGAGCCTGATGGGAGTCTCAATCTTAGGACCCTGAGACGATGACCTGAGCTGAAGGCAGACCCTGAACTGTCTGAGCCACCTAGGTGTCCCAGTTTGATAATTCCTCATAAAGTTAAGCATTCTCTTACCATATGACCCAGCAATTCCACTCCTAGGGATTTACTTAAGAGAAATAAAAGCTCTCCCTAAAGTCCTACACATGAGTGTTTATAGCAGTTTTACTTACAAGGGCCCCAAACTGGAAATAATCCAAATATTCCTCAACTGGTAAACAGATAAATGGGTATATCCATACAATGAATATTCCTTAGCAATAAAAAGAATGAACTACTTATACATGAAATAACTTGGATGAGTCTCCAAAGTGCTGTTATAAGTAAAAGAAGCCAGATACAAAGGTTACATGATATAGCATTTTATTTATATGAATTTTTGGAAAAAGCAAAAATATAGGAACAGAAATTAGATCAATGGTTGCCACTAGAAGGAAAGATAGGGATTGACTCCAAAGGGATGTGAGGGAACTTTATCGTGTTGATGGAGCTGTCCATATCTTGATTGTGGTGGTATTTACTCAGCTGCATACATTTGCCAGGTCATTAAATTATATAGTTAAAACTGGTGAATTGTACTCTGTGTAATTATATCTCACTAAAGCTGAAAAAAAAAAAACCTTTGCAATGACTATTTCCCTCAGAATAAATTACTATAAAGCGATAGATTCTCCATGATCTGACCCCACCCCGCACCCTTCAGACCTCATCCCCTTCCACTCTCCCTTTTGCTCTCTCTGATCCAGCTACAACAGCCTCCCAGCCATGGGGCCTTCTGTGGACGTGCCAGGCATGTATCTTCTCTGAGGCACTGTACTAACTTCCCACACATCCTTTAAGTCTGTGACTAAATGTCATTATTTCAAAGAGGCTTAATCTCTCAATCAATATTCTTTACATGGGCCTCATTTTCCTCATCTATAAATGGCAGAAGGTGACCACAGGGTCTCTCTGAAAGCCATCTAGTCTAACGTTCTACAGTTCTGAAATTTGGCTTTTAGGATGCAAAGCTTCCCATAGATGATAATGGAATTATGTAGGAAGACATTAAATGATAAATGGCAGGTGAGTGGAACAGAGTTCTGGGGTGTCTGAGGGGGAACCATCACTTCAACTGTCACAAATGAAAGAGGCTTAAGAGAGGAAGTGACTCCTTAAAAAATGGGTAGGATTTCTTTACCTGAAAACAATTAACTGGGCAATTGGAAATATTGTTTTAGCTTCTCTTTAGAGTAAAATTATAGCTTCTGCTTAGCTTGTACAGTTTGAACGTATTCCCCTGCTTTGAAGAAGTTCTAGAAAACCGACATCACCAATGACTCAGAATCTCTATGTCCATGGTGCTGTCTTTGTATGTGTTGGCTTGCTGGCATTATTGGCAATTAATTGGCTAAGGTAACATTACATCAGTACTATGGCAGTCATCAGGAAAACTGACAAGATCTCTCCCTTGTTGCTGTAATATATCTGTTCACCTGTTTTTTTGCACTATATTCTGATACCCAGGAGGGCAGGGCTTGAATCTCTCTCAGCTTTGGATTTATTTTTTTATTTTTTCCCCAAAAAATGTTTATTTTATTTTTTCAGTGTTACAAGATTTATTGTTCATGCACTACACCCAGTGCTCCATGCAATACGTGCCCTCAGCTTTGGATTTAAAATGGTGCAGCACAGTAGGCTCAAAGAATAAATGTTCCTCAGAATTTTGAGCATTCTGTCTGTATTAATGTGCACATCAGGGAAGAACAATTAGCAAGGTCATTAATCATGACTCTCTCTATTTAATTGTAAAAACTAATTGCCTGTTAAGGTAAGGCAAGCCTTATTTCCTTAATCAAAGGGGTTACAACCTGAACATGTTGGGGAAATTTGAGATGCTGATGTGAAAGACAGAATGGATGAAGTTTAAATACAAAGCTGAAATCCCAAGGTCTTCTCATTTACTCTTGTTTACTCATGATCTTTAATTAAGATAGAATCTTTTACCTAGACAAGCCCTACAAGGGAAATATGGACAGAATGTTAGGCTGTGGTTTGGATCACTCTCTGAAACAGTCGTTTCCTCTTGTTATAGAATGGATGTGTTTTCACCCCCAAATTCTTATGTTGAAGCCGTAACTCTGAATTTATCTGTATGTGGAGATTGAGCCTCAAGGGAAGTAATTAGGGTTAAATGAGGCCATAGCAGTGGAGACTTGATCTGATAGGTAGGATTAGTATCCTCAGAAGAAGAGACACCGAAGAGATTGCTCTATTTACACACATGCGTTGAAGAAAGGCCAATGAGCACACAGCAAGAAGGTGGCTGTCCATAGAGTAGGAAGACAGATCTCACCAGAAACTGAATTCAATGTCACCTGGATCATTGACATCTAGCTTCCAGAACTGTGAGAAAATAAATGTCTGTTGTTTAAGCCACCTTTTCTGTGGTATTTGTCATAGCAGCCTGAATAGACTATGATAATTTTCCAAGGAATTTAGTGCACTTGGTTATAAATAGGTCTAATCTTAAATTCTCTGCTGTACTGATTTGGAACCTCCTCTATCACAAGATATAAATTAGGCCAGAGTTTTCAGAAACCTTTCATTCCCAAAATGACCTGCTCTTTCCTAACCTTCCCTGTTACATTTCAACTAATACATGACACTAGAAATTTCTCTTTTTGCTTTATATTTTCTAGGTGGCAATGACTTTCATTTTCCATAGCCAACATTAATTTAGATTTGAAAATCATGTTTTCTAGTAATTTTGAAATGGAAAATTTTAGAATAACCTTGGGAAGAGTATAGGTATTATCTTTGTATACGTGTGTTTCTAAAAAGAGCTGAAACCAGCAAAGAGCATTCAAAAATCCACATTTCTGAATATTACTCAATACTCTCAATCTTTAGAAATATTTATGGATATTGTTATAGAAGACTTTTTGGCACTGTATAGAATAAATACAAATTTCTCAGTTTGTTACACTGAGCACCACAAGGCTAACTATCATCCCTGCACTCATTTAAAATAGCTAAGAAAGTTATGAGGCTAATGTCACCCATCTCCTCAACTCCAGATGCCCAAAGTATAAAAATACACATTTGCCTTGTATCACAATTAAGTGGCATTTCAAGCCCCCGTGTTCTGACTTAAGGGCTAGGAATGCTCTCCTTAGTCTATTCTGAAGGCTGTTTTTTCAGTTATTATGACAATGTTCTTTTGCACTACGTCCCTCTCTTTGGAAGCAAAGGCAATACAATATGGTGGAAAAATATTTAGATAGATTTGGATTCTCAACTTGATGGCTTTCTTTTCTTTCTAGTGTCAGCTTTCTCACTTGCAAAATGCACACTAATGCTTGGGTTTGCCGTGCTATAAGCAATGACAACACTAAGACATGTCTCTGGACATTTTTGGGTACTGCATTGGTCAGAGCTTAATCAGAAAAGCAAAACCACTATAAGAGATATAGAATAGAGTATTAATGATGCAATCGTAGGAGCAAATGTGGAAGTCTACGTAAGGCTATGGCTTCTATGTCTAGTGCTGGGTTTGAATTTGGCATACTCAGCTGGCAACTGGGAAAGAAGATTTGACAATGATGTGGAGAACAAGGACAAAGAAGAACCCATGCAGATGTACTGGAACATAAATCCATCTCTCTAGGCCTCTATCCTCAATGGTATGGATGACTTGAAGGAAAAAGCTAGTGTTTTGGCACAGTGCTGCACACATTTCTGGTCTAAGACAAAAAGCTTGGGGAGGAAATCTGGCAGGGACCCAGGTACAACCCACACCCACAAGTTGAGCTAGCAGATCAGTGACAACCTATCAAGTTACTGCAGTACCTGGTACCCTTAAGCAAACTTCAAAGCCTAAAAATCGATAGTACTCCACTTCTGCCTTCCAAATCTCACACAAATTTCTGTCATGGTTAATCCTAATCTGGAACCCTACATGGAAAGGAGTCTTTCCAGGAATTAGTTCTAGTTTAGCTAAATTTACACAGTGCAAAGCCACTATAGTAAGGATTTCCATAATTTTTAGAAGAAATGGAAATGGATTACTATTTTTTTAAAGATTTATTTATTTGAGAGAGTGAGAGAGCATGTATGAGTGGAGGAAGGGGCAGAGGGAGAGGAAGAGAATCTTTAAGCAGACTTCCCACTGAGTGGGGAGCACGACCATGACCTGAGCCAAAACCAAGAGTCATTTGCTTAACTGACTGAGCCACCCAGGTGCCCTGTGGAAATGGATTACTATAAGAAGGACTGTGATTAGATCTGTATATTTTGGTGGAAGGCAGAGACACTGAGGAACATAAATATTCTTGGCTCTACTAATTTGTAAAGAGTACATAGTTTATTATAAGCAACATCTTGGTTATCTTCCTAATGCCCCAGAGGCAGAGTTAGAAAAATAAAAAAAAAAACTTGAACCTGCAGGAACCAGTTGATATTCTTTCTGAAAAAACCAGCTAACTGAAGAATCTTTCCCAAAAGTTCTTTTTTTAAAAAAATATTTTATTTATTTATTTGACAGAGAAAGGGAGATCACAAGTAGGCAGAGAGGCAGGCAGAGAGAGAGGGGGAAGCAGGCTCCCTGCTGAGCAGAGAGCCCAATGGGGGCTCAATCCCAGGACCCTGAGATCATGACCTGAGCTGAAGGCAGAGGCCTTAACCCACTGAGCCACCCAGGCACCCCTCTTTTTTTTTTTTTTTAAGATGTTATTTATTTAAGAGAGAGAGAGAGAAAGCATGAGAGGGGAGAGGGTCAGAGGGAGAAGCAGACTCCTCATGGAACTGGGAGCCCGATGCGGATCTCGATCCCGGAACTGTGGGATGAACCTGAGCCAAAGGCAGTTGCTTAACCAACTGAGCCACCCAGGAGCCCTCAGAAAAGTTCTTGAACCAAACCTATTCTTGTCTGAATATAGCATGAATTATATACTATATAAACTCAGTTTCACACAGTAGAAACTGTGGACTATATAGCAAATTTTCAATAGTGCATTACACCTGTTCAACACATGTTAGTTGAATTACAGGGCAGAAAACAAAGGATTAGTGCTTCCTTCTAGTTATTAACACATAACCATATTCAAACCTGTCAATTAATACAACTTATATTTATTTCAAACTTTTCTTCCTTGATGGAAAAATGCTCAGAGTAAAATATGCAATGCAAAAGTTATTCCATCATATGATAATCAATTATTAAAGATATTGCTCAAAATCATATAGCTTTATGCATGTAGAAAGATGGGCATAAAGACAAACTAATAGGGGCACCTGGGTGGCTCAGTCGGTTAAGCCTCTGCCTTTGGATCAGGTCACAATCCTGGAGTCCTGGGATGGAACCCCACACGGAGCCCACATCAGGCTCCCTGCTTAGTGGGCAGTCTGTTCTCACTCTCCCTCCATCTCACCACTTGTGCTCACTCACATTCTCTCTCACTCACTTGCTCATTCTTTCTCAAATAAATATTTTTTTAAAAAAAGACAAACTCGGGGCACCTGGGTGGCTCAGTCATTAAGTGTCTGCCTTCAGCCCGAGTAATGATCCCAGGGTCCTGGGATCAAGCCCTGCACTGGGCTCCCTGCTCAAAAGGAACCCTGCTTTTCGCTTCCCCTCTCCCCTGGCTTATATTCCCTCTCTCACTGTCTCTGTGTCAAATAAATATATAAAATCTTAAAAAAAAAAAAGACCAACTAATAAAAACATATTCATAAATCTATTAGTATATAATCTCCTGGACTGTCAATATGTTTTATAATGTTTATAATATACTTTCAAAACTTTTAGGGGTGCTTGGGTGGCTCAGTGGGTTAAAGTCTCTGCCTTTGGCTCAGGTCATGATCTCAGGGTCCTGGGATCAAGCCCCACATCGGGCTTTCTATTCAGCAGGGAGCCTGCTTCCCCTCCTTTCTCTCTGCCTGCCTCTCTGTCTACTTGTGATCTCTCTCTCTCTCTCTGTCGAATAAATAAGTAAAATCTTAAAAAAAAAAAAACAAACCTTTTAAATGCGTTTAATTTTTTAAATTAAATTCAAGGGAGTAAAACTTAAAAAGTAGGTTAAAATAATTAAGTATACAGTAGAATTGCTTCCCATGCCATCCCCCATCAGCTCAGGCTCTTATTGCTGCTCTAAAAGAGATAACCATTGTTATTAATTTCTTGTGTATCTTTCAAGACACTCTACGCATATGCAAACAAATACAAACAAAACTGTCTCACCCCTAACTATTTTACACAAATGGTAGGAGAGCGATGTACACTATTATTTTCCATCTTTCTTTCACTTAATATATCTTGGAGTTCCTTCTATAACATTAAGAATTTCCCCATCTAGGATGCCTTAGTTAGTAGACTAACTGGCTTAGTTAGTAGAGCATGTGACTAGTGATCTTCTGATCAGGAGTTCGAGCCCTGCGTAGGATGCAGAGCTTACATTAAAAAAAAAAATTACCTATCCTTCTGTTTAGCTGCTTAGTATTCCATTGTATGTACATATAGTATAAACTATACTTTCAAATTTTATCTCCTATTTTCACCTCCCTGGAGTTTGATTTTGGCAACTCTTTCCATACATTCTGAAAATAACTACCATTCAGCAACTGGCAATTCTTGCTGTGTTTGAACAGAAGCAACACAAATGATGCTGACGCCAGGATTTGAACAGTTCTGGTATTTTCTCCATCACATAGAGCCAACAAACACATGTGCTCTTGTCAGCAAGCTGCATCCTTTGCCCTCAGTCAAGCTCTGGATGGCAGTGAGCATGACCGAGGCACCAGATTTCATTTATGGAGCTTTAGCTTCAAGCCTGTGTGACACCATGCCCGGCTGTAAACTGGTGAGCCAGTGCCACTGGCACATGTGCTCCATTTGCCCAGGAGCCTCAGGCTGAGCCCACCCTGAATAGCTCCTCTTCCAAGATAAAGCTCTCTTCATGGTCATAATGCAGTTCTGAATCCATATGCTTGGTTTAGTTCTTCCTAATTACATCTAATGATGTTGAAAAACACTCAAACCAAGAAAGAGACCAAAGGGACTGTGGGCACTTGTAGCTGCCAAACGGGCAGGTTTTTATACCATGGCCACTGGGGAGATACATAAAGGCCAGATGGTATGTCACAACATATGTTCCCTACAAGGACAGCACAGAGACATTCTGCATGTGGAGAGCCTGGGGCAGAAAACACCACCCGGAAAGCCATAAGAAACACAAAGGGATCAAAGCAGGAGTCCTGGAGTTACTCCAGGGGAGTGGGCAGCCCCAGGTGGCTGCCTCCTGGTCACCCCTAGGCCTGAGTGTGCATTCCTGGGGGCTAGGGCCTCTTCTCCAGAAAAGGTGCTTTGGGATATACCCTCTTCTCTTGAGCACACTGGAAAGCAAGCACACGCTTACCCTCTGTGTTGGACAAGTCACTTCTGAGAAATCCACAGAGTCACAAAGAACTGACACTTTCAGTAAGTCAATAAAAGTAGCATTTGGGTGATTAAGAATTCATTCCAGGCCTTTTGAATGGGTCGTATGTAGCAGTAATTTGGTTTCTAAACTGAAACGAATGTGTGTGTGTGTGTGTGTGTGTGTGTGTGTGTGTGTGTGTGTGTATTCTGCAGCTCCACACCCCCATGTGATTATAATGTTATAACTTACATTCTTATATTCTATGAGCTTCGGAAGACTCCTAGATTAATTCTGAAAATTTGGCAATAAAATCCTCTTACTTAGACATCCGAGATGTCCTCACCTTACTCATGGTAATTATAATACTCATATTATTTACAATATAATATAATATAATATAATATAATATAATATAATATAATAATGTAATATACTTACTGGGGGCCCATCACTTTGCTAATTACTTTACATGCATTATCTGATTTAATCACCATCAAGAATCCTGTGATGCAGGTTCTATTATTATACAAGTCTTAACAGATGAGGAAGCTGAAAGCTAAAGAGGCTAAGTGACTTGTGCAAGGTGACAGGGCACATCAAAAGGGGATGTGAGTTGTTTGACTCCAGAGCCACCATTGTCATCATTAAAAAAAAAATCACTCTGGAGCCTAGTTTTGTCATAGATTGTTCATAAGTTATGGGGCTTCCTAATAAGTTCATAATAAGCTATGAGGCTTCCTAAATTTGCTGAGAGGGCGAGGGGAAAGAAAAATCTCCCTTTGGGTTAGCCATCTATTAATTTATAGAATTCTCTGCCTTTAAATTATATTCTACCCATGCATATAAACCATCTTTTCTTTCTTCTATTTCTTTGGTATAAAATGGAAAGCAAGAATTAAGCATATCAAAATATTGCTCATTTCAAAGCATATTGGCACTATAGTTAGGAGTTAGGAGTCTTCAGGATCTGGGTGAAGCCCCTGCAGCACCATTGGGAAGAGTCCTGGTGTCCTGCTTGCTACTTGGCTTATTTAGCTAGAGGAGCACAGTCCACTTCATTACAGAGGTTTGTCTGTGGCTCTTTTCCTTGTGAGCTATTGGAGAGCAGGAACTACGTGACAGTCACCTTAGCATCCCCTACATCTGGCTCATAGCTGTGGCTCAGTAAATAACTGAAAGGTACTGATCATACCAGTTTCAGGGTAGTGATGTGATACTGCATTTCCAAATGAAGTCTCCAAGAGGCAGAGAGACCCCAGCCTCTTTCTTGGATTTTTTGCTTTGGTTGAGAGGCAGAATTTCTTTTACCAGGGCTCTTTAGTGGTCTCAGAATAAGGGAATTTGGTGCCCCCTATAAGTCCATCAGTAGGAAAATAGGGAATTTGAGACTGTATGGTCTTCACTTTCCCCATCCTTCCTGTATTGTAGCTACATGGTGGAGGTCAGGAAAGAGTGGGAATTCCATTTCTAAATGTAATGATATGATATTAAGAGGTAGGTCATGAAGATGAAGTATCCAGAGTAAGACATTAGGCAAACAGTGCCTTAATTATTCAAAAGAGAATGGATTTTAGGAATTACAGATCAACAGATATGACATTAATTTCTAGCAAAATTATTCAATATTATTAAAGTGCAGATTTGCAAGTTTTAGAAAAGAGTCTGATGATTATGAGGAGCTTTTGTGGGTTCACTAGAAATAAGTCTTTTTACATTTAATTTCTATTCTTTTTTTCAAGATTTATTTATTTGAGGGGGTGAGGGGGAGGGCCAGAGGGAAAGGAAGAGAAAGAGCATCCAGCAAACTCTCTGCTGAGTTCATGACCAGAGTTAAAATTAAGAGAGGCATGCTTAACTGACTGAGCCACTCAAGCACCTCTAAATTCATTTTTTTTTTTTTTTACTTTTAAAGCATTGTTGGGTTGGTAGATTAGGAAAATTCTGCAGATAAAAAATTTGACATAGTCCCCTTCTTTCATTTAACATGTTTGTAGAACATTTACTTTGTATTAGGTGGTGAACAAAATAAACCTTATTAATCCTCTGGGAAATAATGATAACAAGTAATCTCTAAAATTTGGTAGAGAAAAAAAACATGGTTTAGTTGGATGGTCTGTCAGGGTTTAAGAGTAGGCCCAGAAGAGGTCTCAAATGGGGTACAACCCAGAGCTCAGTTCTTCATGCTCCATGCTTATCAAATCTGGGGAGCCCAGAGCAAACCAAGTGGCTGTTGTGCTGGACAACAGAGTTAATATTTAAAATATTCTCAAGATACTAGAATGCTCTTAAAAACAGAGAAAAATTTAAAATAACAGGTAATATGTTCATCTGTATCTTTTACATTTCAAATAGGTTTGCGTTATTTCTTTTGATCCACACTTAGACATAGCCAACAGTGAGATAAACTCTTCCAGTGAATGTCCAGTAGGTAGACTACATAAATCTCTATAAGTAAACAGTCCACATAAGGTACAGAGAGACCAGTCAAGAGTTGTAGGAGAAGGCTGCACTGTATTCATAGCCCAACCAGAAGAGTTCTATAGTCCCACTTGATGCGAAAATGTAAGGGCTTCTTCAATGATTACAATGGAAAAATGATTTTATCAATCTTTAAGGCAATCTGTTCTCTGAAAAGGAATAAATCAGCTAAGACACTCAAGATTGAGTTTTAGTAAACTAATAATAAATCAGTTTACTAATAGCAAACTATTAGTTTTAATAAACATTGGTTTGACTAACTAAAATAAAGAGGTTTTGCTGATAAAAATACCCTATATTCTTGCTCTTTCCTATTAAAAAGAAGATTGGTTGTATCTTATAGGTCAATTGTTCCTGTACAAATCTCGGTTTAAATTAGGGCTTGGTGTAAAATTTACAGGGACTGTTGGGAGTAATTATGAAGTTAGAATTTTAGGCATATCTAGTTGTTTTCCAAAATGAGTAATTTTTCTTTGGGATCATTTACAAAGTATCACTCTCAATGATCTTGTTGTTAGAAATTAAAAGGACTTAAACACTGTTTACATATATCATCAGGGAAGTCCTGTAGGAGCACAGCTATTTAACAGAACAATTTTAGGTTGAATGGAATTAACTTATGCTTCCCATTACCCAAGAGCTGGTGCTTAGCTTGAAAAACTCTTACACTCATGCTTCAAGATTCATGCCTCTTCCCCCGAGGAGCCTTCCTTGACTCCCTCAGAGTTGGATAATGCCTCTTTTGTGTATCCAGAATAGTCTGCATGTTCACCTTTCAAGTACTTACCACATTATTGTGATATGTTTGTCTCTCCCAGCGGACTAGGAACTCTCTAGATATTTTTATTGTTTTTTTATTATTATTTTTTAAAGTATCATATGCTTATGACAGAAGAGGAAGGAGAAGGAGGAAAAGAATACCAGCAAGAGGAGCAGGAAACAATATACAATAGTAAGTAACTTTTCCTCCTAACGCAGATCCCAGGGCTTCCCAGAAGTAAACTCTCCCAACAGTTTTTGTGTATCTTCCTGGATTGGTTGATTGATTTTTAAAGATTTTATTTATTTATTTGACAGAAAGTGAGAGAAAGAGTAAGAGAAAGGACAAGCAGAGGGAGCAGCAGAGGGGGAGGGAGAAGCAGGCTGGGATCCTGGGATCATGATGGGAGCCAAAGGCAGAAGCTTAGCCAACTGACACCCAGGTACTCCTTCCTGGATTTATTCATGTAAGTACAAACATATATATGCAAATGTTTATTTTTCTTTTTAAAAAAATGCAAACAGAACATTTCACAATCACCAAACATATTGTGGCACTAGGCACTGTGTTAGGAATACAGCAGATGCTCGGGGCACCTGGGTGGCTCAAAGGGTTAAAGCCTCTGCCTTCAGCTCAGGTCATGATCTCAGGGTCCTGGGATCCAGCCTCGCATCCCATCCCGCTCTCTGTTCAGCGGGGAGCCTGCTTCCCACTCTCTCTGCCTGCCTCTCTGCCTACTTGTGATCTCTCTCTCTCTGTCAAATAAATAAATAAAATCTTAAAAAAAAAAAAGAAATATAGTAGATGCTCAATATATGTTGACTGAAATGGGGATTACCAAGGTTCCTGGTATCTAGACAATCCTTTGGCTGTTTGATTCTCCCCATTCCTTTCCCTGCTGCTTTACCCCCTTGGATATTAGATAAAACCCAAAGCAGTCAATTTTACTACCTAGAAGCAGAAGCTCAATAAAGACAAGAGAAGATTAATATTCCTGGCTAAAATACATATGTATTTTAATTTTCTTTACTGCTCCCTCCACTAATGATTCCAAATAGAGAACTGTATCTTTGAAAACTATACGCATGATACAGATTATTTACTGTAAACTCTGTAACATAAAGATCACCAAGTAAGGAATGACTCCTTCATGATCATATTAAGTAATCTTTATATTCATGATCTATATATTAGTACAAGCTACTACTTTGCTTAGTAGCACGTATTACTAATGACATTGTTAATATGACTTCTGTTATTTATGCTTTAAGGACTGGAGTGCTATGCTGGTTGATTCCGTCATTACCATTTTTTGCTTTGTTTTGCCTTTTTTCTCCATCTTAGTATCCCCAGAAGAATCATAACTTTTCACAAAGGCATCTAATTTCTTAACCTCGAAGCAGAAGAGAAACATTTTTCAAATTTTCCTATGCTAGTCAAGGTGGAGGGGGTGGGTTCTGAATGTATATACTTAGATGAATTAAACTCAGACCTTCTCTGTTTGGATGTGTGAGCTGCCCAGACAAAGATGAAGGTTAACGTAGTTTAAGGATGAAATATAGACCATCCTGTGCAAAACCACTGTGTTGCAGTTTAATTAAAAGAATTCATTAAAGTGGTGCCCCATCCAGGGTAATTAGTATGCGTAATTTATGCGTTGCCTAATACACAAGGGCAGTAGCTTGAATAATAAACTCAAGTTAACCTTAAGTGAAAGAGATTGAATGGTCAGATGTTTATTTAGCTCAGGTTTGCTCACGAGTTAAGGTTAAAGAGGTGAAATTCAGTTACAGTTAATTAATTAATTTCTCAGATTTTCTTCATGAAAATCCTGTCTGCTCAATTGGGTAAAAGTTTAGTTAAAGGTGGACAGCACTATTTTTATTCATCAGCTATTTTCTGACATGTCCTTTAGGAAATTAATAACCATTTGAAAGAACAAATTTAAAGGAACTACAAAGAGAGAGAAAATAAGACCAAAAAAAAAAAAAATAAATATATATATATACACACACACACACACACACACAGCTGATCTGGGATCTGTGCCGACAAGAAGAATAAAACAAGGACAGGGGTACCTGGGTGGCTCAGTTGGTTAAATGTTTAACTCTTGATTTTGGCTCAGTCACGATCTCAGTGTTGTGAGATCAAACCCTGTGTCAGGCTTCACACTGGGCATAAAGCCTGATTTGAGATTCTCCACTCTTCTGCCCCTTCCCCTTCTCTTAAAAAAAAAAAAAAAGAACAAAGATTATAAAAATTTGGGGATTTGCGGGCTGGGGATGCTTAAGTGGCTCAGTCAGGTAAACTTATGCCTTCAGCTCAGGTCATGATCCCAAGGTCCTGGGATGGAGTCCTGTATCAGGCTTCCTGCTTAGTGGGGAGCCTGCTTCTCCCTCTGCCTGCTGCTCCCCCTGCTTGTGTACTCTCTCTCTCCCTGACAAATAAAGTCTTAAATAAAAAATTGGGGGGCCTGACTAGGACAAGGGTATCCAGTTTTTTTTTTTTTTAATAATGGGCTATGTGTTTAGGAATTCCTCTATGTATTTAAGCTTTGAGGGGAAGTCCATGCTTGTCAGGTATGTAATCACAAATATGAACCAGTTCTTATGCTAGTTCTGTTTATTCCTTTCATTAGAAATATTTCATCATGCCCCAATTCTGTGATGTAATTTCGTGGAACTAAATTTGAAGAGTTCAAGAATATGCAATTGATTGCATAAGTACAAGTATATGCACTTAATTCTTAAGTCAATTACAATGACTTAAAAAAATAAAGATTTATTTTTAAGTAATCTCTATGCCCAAAGTGGGGCTTGAATTTACACTCCTGAGATCAAGAGTCCCATTTTCTACCAACCCAAGACTGCCAAGCACCCCAGTTACAATGACTTATTATTCAATCAGGTGCTTTGGTAAGACAACAGACTCCTCTCCCACTGATTGTGATGGGAAATGGTGAGGCCTGAGGAATCTATTGGTTTGTGTGAGGAAGCTAATTAGGTGAATTGGTGTTGACTGATTTGCTTTATTGGTGGCTGCATGTAGGTAGGAGTTCTGAGGTTTAACAATTGGGATAAGTCAGGAAAGATCAAAGTTAATTCATTTTTTTGGATTGGAAAGACCAAGGACTGGAATAAAAACAACAAAAGCTATCAATTATCAATATTTCTTGACTACCAATTATGTGCAAAGCACCAGGCAAATCTCTGGGCCTCCATATTGAATCTAAGCATAAGACAAAAGTATCTTCCTCCCCAGCCCACCCCAATAACTTTAGGACTAATGGTCTAGTTGGTTGTTTAGACAGAAGAAGCAAGTGAATATAACCAATCACAATCAACCGCACATGACAGCTGGTTTTAGAGTTACATAAATCATTGGCTTCCTTAATATGAGAACCACTTCTCCCTTTGTAGAACTGCCATTCCTCCATTCCACATCATTCCTGTGGGCTGCCAAATATTCCTGCCCACCTGCCCACATGGTGAGCACATGGGCTAAGCTAGGTCAGATTGTTTCTTCTGTATATTTGGATTTTGAGTCGAGAGAGACAGAGGGGGAGGAAAGAGAGTTGGCACTGAGCCATCCAATGACCATTCGCAAAGAGCTGCAGAGACCCCTGTGGCTGCTATGGCTCAGAAAGTGATGTTTCTTTTCAGAAACGTGATGTTTCAGAAAGTGATGTTTTCAGAAAGTGATGTTTTCAACTCTTCCATTTTGTGATCTTAACAGTATCTTGGCAAAATCCTATTTGCCTCAGCCAGAGTTAGTTTCTGAGGCATAAAACCAAAGACAACAAATGCTCCTCCAATTCAGAGATGGAAGAACTTATTTCCAGTTGGAGAAGTGTTGAGGAAGAGTGTAAAGAGATGGTACAGTACACTGGATTCCAGTCTGGTTTGCCAAATACCTGCTGTCTACAAAGTACTGCATATACAATATGCAATTCTGCAGGAAACACAACAAATATCCCCATTTTATAGATGGGGAATCTGAGGCTCAGGAAAGTTCTGTAACTCACCTGAACCCACACTGCTAGCAAGAGGGAAAGTTGAGACTTGAACCTAGGACTTCCTGACCCGAAAACTTGTGTTCTTTCTGCACACCAAGTAATTCTCCAGCTTGTGGCCTTGGGCAAATCACTTAGCCTCTATACACTTTGAGTTCCTTAGTGGTAAAATTTGGAAGATAACAGCTGCCCTGTGTCCCCTGCAGGGCTGTTGTGAGGATCAAAGGGGAGAATGTCTGTGAAAGCACTTTGAAGGCTGTCACACTATCCAAATACTTGTAAAGGCTTCCTATTGTTAGGTGGAACTCCAACTAGGATGGGCCAGATGCTGAGAGGGGATAAGGGAGAGGCTGGAATAGAATGTGATCACAGGAATGGAGCTCTGAGAGAGAAGTAGGGAAGTCCTGGGAGACAAAAAGTCCCAGGGAGATAGGGGCCAGCAGGTGCAGGCCTATAGAATTTGATCCACCAACCCAAAAAACTTAAGAACCCAGCTTGTGGAGTTGGAAGTTTGAAATGGATGGTTTGAAAATCAATAAAAGAAAGTGGTATTTTGAGGTAGCAAGTAAAGGGAAAAGTCTTACCTTCAAGAGGTTTGAGGCATTTTCACATGCATCATTTCATTAAGTCTTCTCCACAACCCTAGGAGGTCTGTGTCACCCCCATTTCACAGCTGAGATTCTGAATCTCGGCAGAGGTAAGAAACCTGCTTAACATCAAAATAGAAAGGGCAGGAGCGGATTTTAAACCCTGAGCCTTACAGGGCTATACGCCCAATCTTTAGCTTCCTCTGATTCGCCCTGCCACCTACTCCTTTCTTCCTCTCCTCACCCACAACTCCTTAGCTGGAAAGAAAATGTTAAGGTCCTAGTCTCACTGAATGACTATGCTATATGGCCGTGGATTAATCACTTAACCTCTCTGAATTTTAGGTTTTCTTAATTATGCAATGACCTGGTTGAACTCTAAAATACTCTGAATGAGCTTAACTACCCCTGCAGCTGTGTTTAAGGAAAATCCTTTCCTTTGCATACATCTCTGCTCCTGAAGACGCAGCTCCCAGTGCTCCTCAACTGCATCGTAGGATGCAAGTGGTAAGCATGATTTTAGAACTTACTGTACCACTCAAAGAAAACTCCGCTTCTTGTAGCTTTTGCAATAGTGTAAAAATCAGCCATAGGTATGATACACTGTAAGATTGTGATTTTACTGTTCAAAGCAGTACTTTTAGTATAGAGTGATCCCACTCTGTTGCCCTAGAAAGAATGAAAAAGTCCCCACTTCAGTTTGATGTTCTTGATCTGGGAAAATATTGCCCTTCTAGTTTTACCATGTGCCCCCTTTGCCCTGTTGCCTGCTTTTGAGAGACTGGATCATATGAGCACCAGGGATAACACTGAACAGACAGACAGAAATGTAATTACCCAGAACTGGAAGTAATTACTTCATAGCCAATAGCAAAAGCTTCTACTAAGCAACTATTTGCATAATCACCCTTAGACTTATTTTAGAGAGAGAAAGAGAGAGAGAGAGCACATGTGCAAGTGGGGTGGGGACAGAGGGAGAGGGAGACAAGCAGATTCCCCGCTGAGCACAAAGCCTAAAAGGGGACTCTATCCTATGACCCTGAGATTGTCATGACCTGAGCCGAAATCAAGTGTCGACCACTTAATCAACAGCCACCCAATTGCCCTGAGGTTTGCAGACTTTAAAAGGGAGTAGGGAGATAAGGAAAAAGGACTGTGTTTTTCCTGCTCAGTGATATATATCATTGCACCTGAGCAATAGCCATGTCATGGCACACACGTGTAAGCTTTGGGTTTAGCCTGTCCCTCTATCCCCTTCAATGATTAACTATCCAACCTGCCACAAGTCTCTAAATCTCAATGAGCCTTTTTCTTTGTGTGAAATGTAGATAACACCAAGTGGGATCCATTTTTATTTATTTTTATTTTTTAAAGGTTTTATTTATTTGACAAAGAGAGAGAGAGATCACAAGTAGGCAGAGAGGCAGGCAGAGAGAGAGGGGGAAGCAGGCTCCCCGCTGAGCGGAGAGCCCGATGTGGGGCTCGATCCCAGGACCCTGAGATCATGACCTGAGCCGAAGGCAGAGGCTTTAACCCACTGAACCACCCAGGCGCCCCGGGACCCATTTTTAAAAAAAGATTTATTTATTTGATAGAACGAGAGAGAAGAGTGAGAGACAGAGAGAATGAGAAGGGGGTGGGGCAGAGGGAGATGGACAGAATCTCCAGCAGATTCCTCACTGAGCACAGAGCCAATGAGGGCTCCATCCCAGGACCCTGGGATCATGACCTGAGCAGAAATCAAAAGTACTATGCTCAGCTGAATGAGCCACCCTGGCATCCCACGTGGGACCATTATGAAGAATAATCGATATCCTGTCTTTGTTTTAAAGGAGATTGGAGTTTACAGAATACACTGCTAGGGAGCAGCTGGCAGGACAGCAGAAAAGAGGCTGTCTGCAGAGATCCTATCTTTGAAAATACCTAACAAAATGTCTGGCACCCTAATAGGTTCACATTCTCTTATTGTGCCCTACTAAGCACAATAAGCACTTGAAATGCAGCTACTACAATGAAGGAAGCAAAATTTTAATTTTTTTATTTTTTAAGAATTTATTTATTTGACAGAGAGAGAGAGAGCACAAGCAGGAGGAGCAGCAGGCAGAGAGAAAGGGAAAAGCAGGCTCCCTAATGATCAGAGAGCTTGACATGGGACTCGATCCCAAGACCCTGGGATCATGATGTGAGCCAAAGGCAGTTGCCTAACCGAGCCATGCAGGCATCCCTATATGTCACTTTAATCACTGTATTCCGTAAGATATGTTATGCTGTATATTGGTCATTAGCATCATTTCTAGTATTACACATCAACACGCTACCAATAATAGCCAGTGGACAGATACAGTTCAAGTTATCATTTTCCTATATACTAACGTAGTGTTATATTGTGTCTATTTGAATATATTAGAGTGTGTCCTATGAAAACTATAATTGATAATTAAATCAAAATCATTTTAATTATAACTAAGTTATGTTTCTGGTTAAATAATGAGTATGGACAAATTTTTAACATTTAAAATGAAGGCATTCTCTTAATGTGGAATTAAACTGGAAATGCAGAAGCTAGTACTGTAATTAGAACATTAAAAAAGAGAAGAGTCTAGGAGAAGATATCAAATTTCACAATTTTCACATATGGCGATTACAGTTAGCTACTACAGAGCAAAACAAAAATAAATCAAACAACATTAGGAGCCATTTAAAGCAAACACAGTAAAGGTGCTAAGTTTCCTCTCAACAGCTGAAAAGAAGTAAAGAAGTTAGATATGTGAAATTAGAATTAGACATACAGCAAAAATGTCTCAAACAATTGTTAACAAGATCTGAGCTTATAACTTTGGCCAATTATAAAATGACTTAAATTCTTTTACACACACAAAAATCATTTTTAGATGGAAAGATGGTAAAATAAATTACTTCAGTTATGGAAATTTTGTTAGAAAGTTATGAGGAAAGAACTAAAAAGAAATTTTAGAAAAGTGAAAAATTTCAATTAAGCCTCTAAATGAGTAACTAGATTGTAAAACCTTCCCAACAATGTCCAATAATTGATTTCAATTTTGAAAAATTGCATGTACTTACTTTTTCATCTTTATATAAGTTTATATGATGTAAGAGACACTACCCAGTTAAAACTTTGAGTACACTTTTGTCTCACAGAATTTTCAAATTTACTTAGAATTTATCTATTCAGCACCTTAAAAAAAATCAAAATTTAGTATGTAAGTAATTTTAGATATTTTATAAATGTCAAAGAAAAGTTTTAGCTAGACATGAAGAAGTTAGTTTCTCCCAAGACAGATGATGAGCTAGCTATGTTAGGTCAAAAATTAGATTTACTGGAATTTTCAAACAAGGTACTGATATTTCCCTTTTGCTTCATTACATTGTGTGATACACACTGAAGATACTCGTGTGGAGTTTTCCTCTGAAAAGTGTCATGAGTACAGTTGTCAAAATCATTCAATACACATTTGCTATAAGTTACTAGTTCATGGAATTGTTGAAATGGAAGATAATGAATTAGATGATTATGTGCTCTTTACCAACAGTCATTACTTGAGTTGTGGGTGGATTCTAAAAATATTTACAGTACTAGTGACTCCAGTTCAAGATTTTTTTTGAAACAAAAAGAATGTTTGCCACAGTCAGTAATTTAAGAAAAAAATGGCAGTGTAATTTTTGTGTTGCAACTGTATCATATTGTATATGAATGATCTAAACTTCAGTTCTTTGGAAAGCAAAAAGAATTTGTTGAAACTTTTAATAAAGCAAATTAATGTTTTTGTGCATTTTTAAAAACATGAATCACGAGCCCTGTTTTAATTGTAATCACACTGTTAGGTAAATTGGCTGCAAAACCTATTAAAAATGTGAACATCATTTTGTTAATATTGATAAATTTAGAACTGCATTTCACTTTATACAATATTCCTTTGAATTCGATGTTAATACTGAGTTGACGTAACAGTTAGTGAATTTACTTAACCTAGACAGATGTAGTTTTAAAATTGATAAGGTTTTGCTTCAAAGTCAAATCAATTCTTTGAACCAAAAAGATGAAGCATTTCATAAATATGAATGTGAACATTAAAGGAAAGTAATTTTTTGGTACTCAATTCAGTTACTGGAAAACTTTCAAGTATGTTTGGGACAACTTGGATATGTGAGTCTTTTTTTCAACTGTAAATTTTAGGAACTCTAAACACAGATCATCTATTTCTGATGCAAATTTAGTAACTCAATTGAGATGTACCTAGGCGTAAAATACACTGGATTTCAAAGACTTTGAAAAAAGAAGAATGAAAGCATTTCATTAATAACTTTATATGTATCTTATGTTCATCATAGTTGGAATACACTAGATTAAAAAGCCACATTATTAAAATTAATTTTGGGGCACCTCTGTGGTGCAGTAGGTTAAGCATCTGACTCTTGTTGTGGCTAGGATAGTGATCTCAGGATCATGGGATCTAGCCCTGCATGGGGCTCCTCACTCAGTGGGGAGCCTGCTTGAAGATTCTCTCCCTCTCCTTCTGCCCCTTCCCACTGCATGCTTTCTCTCTCTCTCTCTCTCTAATAAGTAAATAAATCTTTAAAAAAAAAAAAGTCAGTCACTTAACTGAATAAGGAACTCAGGCGCCCCACTTAAAAAAAAAAAAAGTTGGTAGAATTTTCCAGTGAAGTTATTTAGGCCTAGAATTTTCTTCATGGGAGAAATATTGAAAATGAATTCAATTATTAAGTTGACATAGGGATTTTTGTACTTTTCTATCAGTTTTAGTAACTGTATTTTAAAGAAATTTTTCCATTTCATCTAAGTTGCTAAATTTATTGGCATAAAATTGTGTAAAATAACTTCTATTATTTCAATGTCTGTAGGATCTGTACACATGTCCTTTTATGCTCAGTATTTGCAGTGAATGTCTTTTTCAACCCTTTTACTTTCACCTCCCCATACCTTGTATTTAATAGATTTTTTCCATATAAATCAAATGTAGTTAGATCTTTGCTTTTTAAAATCCATTTTAAAATTATTATCTAGGCTTTTTAATTATATTCTGTTTTAATGCAATGTAACTATTGATCTGAGGGGTTGAGTTTACCATGTCAATATTCATTTTCCATTTGTCTTCATTTTTGTTCTTTTTCCTTTCTCTTTTCCAACTTTCTGTTGGGTGAATTGTGAATATTTTAGTATAATTTTATCTCTTGCCTTGACTTTATAATACACGTCTTTCAGGGTTTTTTTTGGGGGGTTTTGTTGTTGCTATTGGTTTTTTTTTTAGTGATTGCTCTGGAAATCTAGAAATTGCTCTAGAAATACAACATGTATCTTTAACTTTTTTTTTTGTATCTTTAACTTATTACAATTTTCCTTTAAATCATATTATACTACTTCTAAATAGGTATAGATAGGTATTATACTACTACTACTACTATAAAG
>CM053609.1:35218171-35228508 GCA_028646535.1 Procyon lotor | reverse complement strand
GTTTTTCATTTCTTTACAAAATTGGGTTTGCATCTGGTATTGTTTCTCTTCAACATGAATACCTGCTTTGGTATTTCTTTTAGTGAAGGTCTATTAGAGATGAATTCTCTCCTCTCCTAAAATCATCTAAAATGATTTTATTTTGTTTTCATTTTTGAAGGATATTTTCACTGGTATATAATTCCAGATTTTGAAAAATAATTCTAAGGTTTTTTTTGCCTCCCAACACTTTAAAGATGAGTTTCCATTGTCTTTTAGCCTCAGTGTTCCTACAAAGTCACCTATAACTTGAACAGTTAGTTTTCTGTATAAAATGTATCTTTTTTTTTTTCCTGGCCTTTTAAGATTATTTTCCCTATCTTCGGTTTTCATCAGAATTTTACTTAGCTATCTCTAGGTTTGGTTTTTGTTGTATTTATCTGTTTGGGCTTTTTCTTGAATCTGTAGGGCAATGTCTTCCATAAGTTTTGGAACAATCATTAAAATTGTCTATTTTTTTAGCCTCGTTCTTTTCTTTCCTCTGGGACACAAATATGTGTCTGATAATTTGATATGGCCCCACAGATCTTCTGGCCCCCCTTTGTTTTCTTTTTATTTGAATTTGAACTACTTCTACTGACCTGCTCTCTGTTTATTGTGTCCAGTTTTCTGTTAAACATACTGAATAAATGCTTCATTTCTGATATATTTATTTTTTTCATTTGTAAGATTTTTGTTTTCTTTTTATTGTTTCCAGCCTTCTGCTGATATTCTCCACCTATTCATGGAGATATTGTCTACTTTCTCCACTAGATCCTTTAACATATGATTTCCTGCTTGTTCTAAAGTCTCTATCTGATAATTCTAACACCTGGAACATCTCTGGGTCTGCTTCTACGGACCTCTCTTAATCATACTTCACATTTTCTGCTTCCTCACATATGTCTTCAAGTTTGATTGTATGCTTGTAATTGTGTGTTAAGAATAATTCCTAATAACATACTGATATATACCTCCAATAAAAGATATACCTCTTCTTGTGTCAGTTCATAAATTGGGGTGGGGGTGCTGAACCAATTTAATATGTAGTTGGACTCTGTTGCAGCTTTAGCCACATTCACTCACCTTGGCCCCAAATGTTTTGAGGGAGGGACTAGGGCTTCTCTTCAGTAGTGGGTGGGATCTGAGCACTGGAGAGACTCTGAAGACCTCTTTGTGCTTTATTGCTCTGCCACCCATGTCTTAGCTACAGGAGATCTATCTCTGCCTAAAGCCAGACTGACAACATTTTGGGTTGCTGGACAGTTCTCTATTCTCCTCAAGAGAGTCTTTTCTGATATGCCCCCAGGCACCTGAGAGCCTCCACAGTGCACTTATAAAGGCTCAGGTGGGTGCCTTGGATAAATATCTTTCAATTCTCTTGCCTTGCTGAGGATGTGAAGTGGTATTCAGAAGATATGTGATATATTCATCATTGGCCTTCTGCTTTCCAGCCTCTGAAATTTTGTTGCAAATATCTCCTTCCCCATACTTTCTGCTCTTGCAGCTTATTCTTTAAAATATACATTTAAGGATCCCTAGGTGACTCAGTCAGTTAGGCGTCTGCCTTTGGCTCAGGTCATGATCCCAGGTCCTGGGATCGAGCCCCATATCGGGCTCCCTGATCAGCAGGGAGCCTGCTTCTCCCTCTCCAGCTTCCCCCTGGCTTGTGTTCCCTCTCTAGCTATCTCTCTCTGTCATAAATAAAATCTTTAAAATACACACACACACACACACATTTAAATATCACTTTAAATGGGTTTTTGGGAACAGCACATTAAATATGTATGTTCAGGGGCGCCTGGGTGGCTCAGTTGTTAAGTGTCTGCCTTTAGCTCAGGTCATGATCCCAGGGTCCTGGGATCAAGCCCTGCATCGGGCTCCCTGCTCGGCAGGAAGCCTGCTTCTCCTGCTACCATTCCCTCTGCCTGTGTTCCCTTTCTCGCTGTGTTTCTCTCTGTCAAATAAATAAAATCTTAATAAATAAATAAATAAATATGTATGTTCAATTCATTCTCTTTAATCCAACATCTTTCTATTTGCTTTCTCTGTCTTTGGTTGTTCTTATTGTTATTGGTAAGCCTCTGCATGTTTATTTATAATTTGCCTTATTCCAAAGGGCAGTCTGGTTTCTACATTCTAATTCTTATCAATTCAGCTTTACAAAAATAAGCCCAAACCTTTAAAGTAATTCAGCCAATGTAACTAAAATTTTATAGCTATTTAAAGGAATTTAGCTACCACGTGATCATCTTCAACAAAATGTCCTGTCACCTGGAAGGATGGATGCATGCATTTCCTCATGCAACAAGTTTACATTTCCCAACTTTCCTCTATCTCAACTTTGTTTTTTTCAGTATTTTTTTTTTTTTAAGTAATCGCTATTCCTACCATGGGGCTTGAACTCACAACCCTGAGATCAAGAGTTGCATGCTCTATCCCCTGAACTACCCAGGACCCCTCCTCTATCTCAACTTTAAAACAAAAACACAAAATATTTACAATTGAAAAGAAACATGTACATTCCCAAATGTTTTTTGTTTTACAAAAAACCCAGACTACCTCTCTTCTTAAGCAAATGGCAAGATCTAAGTGTCTTACAGGAGTCCAACATGGGGACCAGATACTTATACTGCTGCTAGCAAATACCATGGCAGGTTAGGGGTAATGCCACTGGGAGCCTTATTTTGGAATTCTCAGCCTCTATCCACGATTCTTACGGAGATAAGAATCTAATTAACTGATCCTTTATGATCAGTTAGTTAACAAAGCAAACAATGGTCAGGTCCACTTTCACTTATACTATTCAACACATTTCTTCCCATCTCTACCGTCCCCTGAACCTGGCATCCTGTATTTTATACATCAGGGTCTCCTAGCTCTCTTATACAATATGCTCTGCATGACAATCTATTTTTTGTCCCTTAGATGCCCCATACTCATTCTCCCTCACTTCAAATCCATGTTAGCTTTAGATACTGAGACCTCTCTCCATCTCAAGATATTGAAAACTCAGAAGTAAGAGTGACAGACCAAGAGTACCTACCTACAGCCAATTTGTTAACAGAGACATGCTCAGCTGACCCATTTTCCAAATGAAATTTGGTTCCACTTTAAAAGTCAAGGCTGTCATAAAAATGCCACAGAAACTGAGGATTTAGCTTATATTGTAGAAACCCTTCTTTAAAATTAGAATTTGGCTGTGTGTACCTTAAGAAGTAAAATAGGCCAAGGCACTTCAAAGAGGTTACCCATGATTATCTTCCCCCACAATAAGTGGTTTTAACTCAGACTACATCCCACATTCAGTCAAGTTCAAAAAAGAAGTAGTCCATGTCTCACTGTATTCAGTGTAGCATTTTCAACATGTCCTTCACCTTGGTACACTGGAACAGGTGATTTCCATTACATTTTACACTGTTCACTCACAGATCTATGAGAATTTTAGTTGCAGCAAATCATAGAGCATTGCTTCTCTTCCCTCAAAATCCACTTCCCAAACCATGGCTTCAGGAAACTCCCTGAATCTTTTGATAAATGACTATACCAGTGTGGCAACAGATGCTAAAGGGCTTACTATTCTTCCTTCCAGAGGATGAATATTGCACCTTTTGCTAGGGCTTGCTAGAGATTTGATGCCCCAAACAGTGGCAGTGGGGGAGTGGGGGTTGTTAATCAGGCCAAGTGTCTTTGTGACCCCTCATGTATTCATGGCAATCTTCTCAACTCAAACAACTCCAGCTAGTCCTTTGCCTCTTCCATTCAACAGAAAAGCATAGGAATGAACCCTGCCCCTAATGGAGGCCGAGTCAGAGAAAGTAGGGTGATTTCCTGGGGTTTTATGAGGTTCTCTGAGGGTTTCTCATGAGGTAAATATGAGACGCAGTCACTGGAAAACTTGCCAGAGCTGAAGGATTTGCTTCCAAGATGGTGCATTCACACTCCTGGCTTGGTGCTGCTTGCTGGCAGGAGGCGGCCTCAGTTCTTTGCTTTATGAACCTCTCACATGGCTGCTTGGGTATCTTTAATGACATGGCAGTTGCTTTGCATGGCAGTTGTTTGCTCTGGGAGAGTGATCCAGAAACTGAAATGTGACTCAAAAGTCACACTCCATCAATTCTGCAAGTCCTTTTGGTTGCACTGGTCAGCCCTATCCAATGTGGAGGTGGAGGGATTACACAAGAGTGTAATACCAGGAGGTGAGGATCACTGGGGGCCATCTTAGAGGCTGCCTACCACAAATATATATATAGTTGATTCTTGGACAAGGTGGAGGTTATAGGCGCTGACCCCTGAATACTCGCAAATCCAAAAGGTAACTTTGACTCTAAAAACTTAACTATTAATAGCCTATTATTGACCAGAAACCTTAATGATAACATAAACAGTTGACTAACATATATTTTATAGATGTATCATATGCTGTATTCTCATAATAAAGTTAAAATTTTTAAGAAAATCATAAAGGAACACAAATTTACAGTATTGTACTTTATTAATAAAAATTCATGTATAAGTGGGCCTGTACACTTCAAATCCCTATTGTTCAAGGGTCAATTGTTTATCAAAAATTATAAAATATAACGCATGCTGCTGGTGTTTTTCACTATTTCATCATCATTGTCCCATGTCAGTATTGTTTTATATCATCACTTTTAGTGGCTATATAATATTCTATCATATAGAATATCATATAGTATACTATCATATAGTAAATATAAAATTTACTTAATTCTGTGATTTTGAACATTTATTTCTAACATTTTATCACATAAGGAGTACTGTGATGAGCATCCCAATCCACTTACATACTACTTCTGAAATAAATTTCAAGGAAGGGAACACTAATATCCAAGGTAATTTATTCTACTTGTATATCAGCCCATAAAAATGACTGCATATAATTTCTAGACACCTGGCCTTTATAAGTACCATTTTATAAAAGCTCAAAGTGTTTTGTTTTTTTTTAAACATCAGCTTCTGTGAGAGGCTTCAAATTAATTTTGGAATGTTAACAAGAGCTTACAGCAGACTAACCTAAATGTGCAAAAGCTCTTGTTTTCTGTTTAGGGGTAACAATTAATGAACAACTTTTTGTTAACTATTTACTTGGAGAAATTATTATATCTAATGTTAAACTTTTTTATTATTACAAATGTACATCTGAGAGAAAGTACATTTTTGTTTTTTCAATTTTTCCAATGGTTTGGCTGTTTGCTATGAAATTCTAATTCCTTATACACTGATAGAGAATATCCAGATGGAGAGATCAGTGTTCAAAAAAGCCCTCCTTAGTGTGATTATCAGCTTCTTGTCTCACTGATCAGGTGGTAAAGAGTAAGAGCTTTTGATTTAGATAAAACTCTGAATTTATTATAAACTGGTGAGCTTACTTTCTTTCAATTCAAAGAAAGTATGTATAGACAAGATCTCAAAACTTCAATCACCAAATACATTTTCGAAGAGATTTCTGTCATGTGAGATCAGAAGAGAACTCAAGCTTCCATCAATGTGCTACCATATTTACTCATGTATTTAACATTTGCCAAGTGGATGTGGGTCAATTTAAGAAACTGTAAATAAATATTGATACATCATAACAGAAGCTATTACTCACATTCTAAGTAAACCACTGATTCTAATTTATTCACAATTTTGCAGTGGCATCATTCCATGGAGAAAATTAGATTTTTACATATCAGAGCAAATCACAAAGCCAAAATGTCAACTTCATACATCAGGCAATTACTTGTACTGTTTATTTTGGGGGAAATTTTCTACACATATTTACTTAGAAAGCTGCACGGGTCCTCCAAAATAAATAGGGGCTATAATTCTTGCCAAAAAATCCACAGTTCCAGAGAGCTACTCATCAATTTCCAGCAGCATTAATGAGGAAAGGCGCTGAGACAGTCATTCATACTGTCTTTATGATAAGAGTAACCTACAGGGCAAATCAAGATTAAGGACAAGGATAAGAAAAATGGCTTGGAAGACTACTCTTTTTTTTAAATCAATCCTTTGAAATCTGCATTTACTACATGAAGTCCCTATGGAGTGAGAACTCTTCTCTGTACTGAAGACATCACTGAAATCTTTTTTAGGGTGAAAATGGCCTCTTTATGGGTAAGAAGGCTCTTACATTCCCACACACTGGGGAATACGATTCTCTTAGAGCCAGATCATTCTCTGTTGTAGGTACTGTTCTAAGCATTACAGGATGTTTAGCAGCATCCCTGGCCTCTCTTCCCAGTTGTGACAACAAAGAATGTCTTTAGATATTGCCAAATGTTACCTGGAAGGTAGAAAAATTGCCTCTAGTTGAAAAACTCTGCCATGATAGAATGATAATCTTCTCTTAAAGATACACTTCACTCTTAAGGGCTTTGCGAAGTATTACATCTTTCAAATGGCAACAAGGCAAGGATTACCCTTAAATTGGAAAACATGCCAAAGACCCATGTGAGGAGTCTAGAATACTTTGGTGGGATTTCCCTAGGATGTGTGTTTTTCAGATTGGAACTACCAAGAACTACCAAGTTCCATAGGTAGTAGCTGATTTTAAATAACCAGCTGGTAGGATTCTGCTTAGGCAAGGTTGGTTCATTTGGATGGGTTCTTCTCAATTAGCCACATGTTATGTGGGTAAGCCTTTGGTCATTTTTTCTTATGATCTGAGGCTTCATTTGAAAAAGGTACATTTCAAAATGATAAATTAAGGGAGATAAAATTAATCTTAAGTAAAAACAAAACAAAACAAAAAACTTGCCTTTCCCAGTGTGTAAGAAATGGCATTTACCTAGTCAAAGTCTTCCAGAGTGGCCACTAAACATGACCTTGAGCAAGAAAAATTAAAAGAATGTTAGCAGGACTGAAGATGATTTTTCTTCCCAAACAACATAAAATAACTGAAAAGAGGCCAAGAGGATTATTAAATTTCCTTCCTTGTAATATGGATTTCTGCCTCATCTGCTTAGATTTTTCTCTCCTCTTTTCCTATTTTACAAGCACAGGAGAGTCCTAACAGATTAGGAAAAAAATTGGCACTAATTTATTTAAATGTAGCATTAAGCCTTTTAGTTTCTGTTGACCTAGTAGGTGGGCCTAATTTATAACACTTCATAATTCAGTTACTGTATATTTGGCCCAAATGAGATAAAAATTATTTTTAAAAGAGAGAAGTGAGGGGGGCCTGGATGGCTCCAGTGGGTTAAAGCCTCTGCCTTCAACTCAGGTCATGGTCTCAGGGTCATGGGATCGAGCCTGGCCTCGGGCTCTCTGCTCAGGAGGGAACCTGCTTCCCCCTCTCTCTCTGCCTGCCTCTCTGCCTACTTGTGATCTCTCTCCCTCTGTCAAATAAATTAATAAAATCTTTAAAAGAGAGAGAGAGAGAGAGAAGTGAATTTAATGGGATTTAATTGGAATCCTCACATCCCCTCAGCTAATGCTATGGCTTGTTCTTGCCTGTTCTTCACTCCTGATACCCACAGCCCAGATGGCTGAGGAGCCTGATCTGTGCCACTGTGGCTGAGTATCTGAGATACTACCTTGCAACAAACCAGTTGGTAGAGCAGCAGATAGCCTGAACACATCAGGCTCACCCTCAACCCGAGTGTAGACCTTCATAACTGCCTGTTAACTATGCAAGTTGCCTTTGGGTGGCTCACCTGCCACATCAGGGAAGGGCTGATTTCCTTCCACCTGATTTAGAGATTTTCATCCAGTCCCTAGCTTATTCCACTCCCCTGCCAGACTCTTATTAGCCAAAAGAAGAAGGTAAAATTTCCTTCCAAACTTCATCTTCTGATCTAGCCAGATGGTGGATAAATAAGTAACAGAACAAAACAGGAAAAACATACTTGCTTTTGCTTCATAAAATACTGATAGTACATGCTGTTGTCACAGGAAATATTCAAGTGTCAACAGCAGAGTAGTATTCACAGTGCGTGTGAAGGCAAGCCTAGAGGGAGGGAGGCATTTTCATTCAGTCTCAGGTTTTCATGGCACAGAAAGCTGGAGGTAGATCTTTTTTGTTTTCCTTCTTTTTTCAGTGTTCCAAGATTCATTGTTCACGCACCACACCCAGTGTCCCATGCACTACATGCCTTCCTCAAAACCCACCACCAGGCTCACCCAACCCTCCATCCTTCTCCCCTCCAAAACCCTCAGTTTGTTTTTCAGAGTCCACAGTCTCTCATGGTTCATCTCCCCCTCCGATTTCCACCAATTCACCATTCCTTTCCTTCTCCCAATGTCCTCCATGTTTTTCCTTATGTTCCACATATAAGTGAAGCCATATAATAACTGATTCTCTCTGCTTGAGTTATTTCATTCAGCATAATCTCTTCCAGTCCCATCCATGTTGATACAAAAGTTGGGTATTCATCCTTTCTGATGGAGGCATAATATTCCATTTTATATATGGATCATATCTTCTTTATCCATTCGTCTGTTGAAGGGCATCTTGGCTCTTTCCACAGTTTGGCGATTATGGACATTGTTGCTATGAACACTGGGGTACATGTGCCCCTTCTTTGCACTACATGTGTATCTTTGGGGTAAATACCCAGTAGTGCAGTTGCAGGGTCATAGGGTAGCTCTATTTTTAATTTCTTCAGGAATCTCCACACTGTTTTCCAAAATGGAAATCACCAGCTTGCAATCCCACAAACAGTGTAAGAGGGTTCCCCTTTCTCCACATCCTCTCCAACATTTGTCGTTTACTGTCCTGTTGATTTTGGCCATTCTAGCTGGTGTAAGGTGGTATCTGTGTGGTTTTGATTTGAGTCTCCCTGATGGCTAATGATGATGAACATTTTTTCATGTGTCTGTTAGCCATTTGTATGTCTTCTTTGGAGAAGTGTCTGTTCATGTCTTCTGCCCACTTTTTGACATGATTATCTGTTTTGTGAGTGTTGAGTTTGAGCAGTTCTTTATAGATCTTAGATATCAGACCTTTGTCTGTAGTGTCATTTGTGAGTATCTTCTCCCATTCCGTGGGTTGCCTGTTTGTTTTGTTGACTATTTCCTTAGCTGTGCAGAAGCTTTTTATCTTGATGAAGTCCCAAAAGTTCATTTTCGCTTTTGTTTCCTTTGCCTTTGGACACATGTCCTGAAAGAAGAGGCTGTGGCCGATGTTGAAAAGGTTACTGCCTATGTTTTCCTATAGGATTTTGATAGGTTCCTGCCTCACATTGAGGTCTTTTATCCATTTTGACTTTTCTTTATGTGATGTAAGAGAATGGTCAAATTTCATTCTTCTACATATAGCTGTCCAATTTTCCCAGCACCATTTATTGAAGAGACTATCTCTTTTCCACTGGATATTTTTTCCTGCTTTGTCAAAGATTATTTGACCATAGAGTTGCGGGTCCATATCTGGGCTCTCTACTCTATTCCGTGGTCCATGTGTCTGTTTTTGTGCCAGTACCATGGTGTCTTGGTGATCACCGCTTTGTAGTAAAGCTAGAAATCAGGCAACGTGATGCTCCCAGCTTTGTTTTTCTTTTTCAACATTTCCTTAGAAATTCGGGGTCTTTTCTGGTTCCATACAAATTTTAGAATTGTTTGTTCCAATCCTTTGAAAAATGCTGATAGAATTTTGATCGGGATGGCATTGAAGGTATAGATTGCTCCGGCAGTATAGACATTTTAACAATGTTTATTCTTAAGGTATTCAAATTGGCAAAGAAGAAGTGAAACTCTTCGCAGATGACATGATACTTTATATGGAAAACCCAAAAGACTCCACCCCCAAACTACTAGAACTCATATAACAATTCAGTAATGTGACAGGATACAAAATCAAGGCACAGAAATCAGTTGCTTTCTTATACACTAACAATGAAAATATGGAAATGGAAATAAGAGAATTGATTCCATTTACTATAGCACCAAGTACAATAAGTTATCTGGGAATAAACCTAACCAAAGAAGTAAAGGACAGAATACTCATGAAAGAAATTGGGGCGCCTGGGTGGCTCAGTGGGTTAAAGCCTCTGCCTTTGGCCCAGGTCATGATCTCAGGGTCCTGGGATCAAGCCCCGCATTGGGCTCTCTGCTCAGTGGGGAGCCTGCTTCTCCCTCTCTCTCTGCCTGCCTCTCTGCCTACTCTACTTGTCATCTCTCTCAGTGTGTCAAATGAATAAATAAAATCTTTTTTTTTTTTTTAAAGATTTTATTTATTTGACAGAGAGAAACACAGCTAGAGAGGGAACACAAGCAGAGGGAGTGGTAGCGGGAGAAGCAGGCTTCCTGCCAAGCAAGGAGCCCGATATGGGGCTCGATCCCAGGACTCTGGGATCATGACCTGAGCCGAA